>CM023542.1:46477626-46575804 GCA_013350335.1 Chimonanthus salicifolius | reverse complement strand
GCTTATTTCCCTTGCTATTTTTTTCTTGAATAACGAATGGTTACACTAGTGTTCATACATATATATTTTCTAGATTTTAAGCAATCACTTGTTAGATGTTGAACTGGGGTTTGGCAAACCACGCATTGCAGTAGTCTTCTCAATGACAAAATGGTCTACAATCCGAACGGTGTTTACAGGGTCCTGTTGTGTCACAGCTGCACACCATTTGCTCGGGTATTTCCTGTGATGGCTCAACTGCTGTGCTTGTTTAGGTTCGCTGTCCCAGTCAGTGTCCAACTTCCACTCCTTCGGAACCTGCTCATCAATATGATAAACCTATTTTAAGCTTCAACCCTGGAACTGACTCACAATCAGAGGATCAACTCATCGTGCAATCAGCTCAACCCCAAGAGAATTCATCAAGTAAACTCAAAAAATAAAAGGAAAAAAGAGAGAAAAAAGGGTTAACTCATGAACTTTAAGTCACCGAGTTCCTCTCTCTCTCTCTCTCTCTCTCTATCTATCTATCTACATGCATGCACACACATAGATACATACATATATTATATATGAAAATGATCACATGTTGTTCTTATGATAAAGATGACTTCAAATCATTGTTTGGGACTTTATTTATTTTTTTATTATTGTTAAATATTATAATTTTCGTGAGATTTTTCCATTAAATTCCCAATAAAAATCCGAGAATTTGAAAATATCCCAACATTACCAATCGCCGTTAATATCCCGAGAACGTTATTTGTGACAATGGGCCACACCAACACCTATGTCCATTCCTGGGCATTATAGTGGTTTTAGATTTTTTTTAAAAAAAAAACTGGACACCGCATATGTCAATAAGTACCATTTGAAATCATCCTTACCATTAGGATAATAGCATGCATGTATACATATAGATATCATATGTTGTCATCAACATGATAGTTACTGTGATGATGAGTTAATCCACCATCCAATTTTCAAGTAATTTCTCATCAATGGTTGGATTAGTTTGTTCTGAAATGGATGGTGGATTAACCCATGACAACATATGATTCTCTCTCTCTCTCTCCTCTCTCTCTCTCTCTCTCTCTCTATTCTATACTAGGTCCACAACCTTCCAGTTTCTTTAAAAAAAAATCTGCATCACCTTATCAACGGCCAGAGTGAAGACTTCAAGGTCCCCACTGTCGGTGATGTGGAAGCGGGTGAATGACTTGTAATTTGCAATGCGCAGTGATGAGAATGCTTCATCGAAGTGTATGTGAAGCCAGTTGATGCAAATGTATAAGTAGCTTCCGAACACCAAAGAGACCACTGGGTTGAGAAGACCCAAAATAGAGGAAGACTGAAGCATAGTATATTATGGCTCCCCCACGGGAAAGTGATTCCATCCCTTCCTTGCAAATAGTGTTTCTGGTAACAGCCATGACCTGAAATGCATACTTGGAGTTTATCATGATGCACAAAAATCCATAGATGAGATATTTTAGGATTACGCAGAAGTTTCTCACCTCTGGTATATCAAAAGCAGACATAAGATACTTTATACACGCTGGATAAAAGCCAAAAGTCCATTGTTCAATACGTGTTCGAAGACCAGTAGGATCTGGGAAGTGCTCGTTTTCCATCGTTCGGTACCACTCGTATAGAGTGTGGTAACCTGAAATGGATCCATTTTCAGTCAATCTTGTGGAGCCTTATGTTGGTCTGACATACAGCTGGAAGTTGGCAAATGAAATGGACTTGAGAAATGTGGTAACAGATGCAGTAACAGTCTCAAACAGGAACACAAGAAATGAGCAAAATTAACCTATGTATAAACAACAACCAACAATGACAAATGATCATATAAATGAGCCACCTAGTTATGCTAACAACCCATGTCGTATACATGTTTCAATACCCACTTCTAACAGTAACATTAAAAGAGCGCAGAAGTCAAATGTGCACAAACAGAGCACAACCCCAATGACAGCCCTACACGTTTTCGTGACACTTTGGAAGGAACAAAAGAAATGATGCCAACAGCAATAACAGAGTTCCAGTAGAAAAAACAATGAGTGCTCCATGTACATGAATGCCTCCACATGGCAAGAAAACTCTTTAGATGACCCAACCATGTGTCATCCCGGAAGATGTGGTCAAGCTTACACTGGAAAGTGCAAAAGATGAGTCAACCATCTGCAACATCATACCTTAACTGGGAAAAAAACAAAGAGGAAAAAAAACTAAAATTGACAAAGAAACATCTTAAAATATTATGTATGTGCATAGGGTATTATCATAAGCTAAGAATTCATAAATAACTTCCTTGTTTAAATCAATAGATCAATTGCTCAGTTGTCAACTAGAGATTAAAAAAAAAAACCTTAAAAACACACACACCACACACACACATATATATATATAACATGGGTATCCCTAGCCTATGTGGAGGTGAGACTAATCCCACGGATACATGAAGCCACCCACAAGCCTCATGTATAAAACACCTTAAAAAAGTTGATCTGAGAAATGAACAAAGTCAAATGAAGACTTTACTTAAAGAAAGTATTAGTAACCCAGTACAAGAAATCACCTGTGGGAACATCGAGAAAACCAAAATAAATATATGATGCCACCAATGAAGTCGAACTGCCAATTCTTCTTTCGAAACTTCAAGATGTTACCTAATGCAATCTGGAACACATTTCATAAAGAAAGGTAGAATATTTCATGATAGAAGGCATACAAAGAGAATTGGCTTGGATGGATTCAAACAAAATGTAAACAATACAATGAGGCATAAGAAATAATAAAAACATCTTAAATCAAACTCACCCTACTTGAATCTTCATAAGATAAGCAGCCTTGCTTTCATAAGAAGTTCCATAGAACTTTTTAAAGTTTCTAAAGACATGAGTTGGATGCAAAAAGCTCCACCACAACCATTAACAAGTAAATTCTGCACATAACTGGCTTATCTGAGGGAACAAAAGAATGGCGCATGTAGTGATGCAAGTCCCCTGCCAGTCGAAGCATACATCTTCCCTTCAGGTAGTCACAGATTAAGTGTGAGACATTCTTTCCACTTACATCATTCCAGTACCACTGAAGAAGCCAACTTGGTTCATGAGTCACAACAATCACTTTGTCATTCTCTCCAACCTGCTAAATCCTTCATATCAGTAATTAATTTCCAAAAGAAAATTCTTGTTACAATTCCTTTTTAGCATTACATGGAGCTATGTCAGAATTTTTACAAAAATTGTGGCAACAGTAACAACTTACACTCAGACGTAACAGTTTTAAAACAGAATAAATACTAAATCATAGCACAGACCAATACCATCGAACAAACTATAGCTGTTAACATATGAATTATCTCATATTTTCATCAAAATGATAATAAGAACTATCACCTTAATTTCTCAGTAGAACTCTGATAATTTCATTAAATTTGATACACTAGAAAGTAGAAACTTAACAATAATGCATCATTTAATAAAATAATAATTCAAAACAGGAGTTAAATATTTAAAGTAGAGATCGTAATATAATATGCATAGAATTTCATCAAAAGGATAATATATCCATATCCATGCCTAATTTAGGGAAATGACCAATCATGCCCCCACGTCCATCTGTCTCATCATCAAACATCATCATTTTCCTATATCTCATCCATCTAGGATCAGCTTTTCAAGTTCTATTTTTCCATTTTGACCATATCGTAAACCATTACTCTGTCTTTCTACTATCTATCATGTCTTTCTTTATCCCTACCCTCCTTGTTTTCAATGGTCTACCTCTCCTTATGCCTACGATTTGTAATCTCTCAACTCTATGTACCGGGGACATCTCAGGTCTTCTACTTTCATGACCAAACCACCTTAAAGTGTCCCTAGTTGTGGTCATTTTTAATTTTATCTTTTAGAGCTAATCAACTCATCCAACAATAACATAGCATGTGCAGAATCTCCATTGCCCTGACATTATCTATTTGCCTTTTCTTCATTGCCAATGCTCTACTCCATAGAGCTTTGCAAGTCTGATTATTGTTTTATAAAATCATCCCTTTACATGATGTGGTACTCTTTTATCACACATAACTCCACTAACTTGTCTACACTTGCTGTAGCACAATATTAAATAATTTCCAATAATTAGATTGCCTTCCCCAACTTTCGCCTGTGGGGCCCTACCATACCCCAGGCTACCCATCCATCGGCTTGGATCTGCCATATAAGGCCTTTGGCCTGCATTTGGCACCCTTTTGCCAACGACGTTATTGTTCAAAAACTCAGTTTTAGTGATTTTTTCCCTCAATCCAAGTGGATCTTGCACTTCTGCAATTGGGATCGACGCCACCATGGTCGCCCCTGGCCCACCTCCCTACACCTCATGTTGAAACTAGGGTTTCGGTCAACAGTGGGGCCCATTTTACTGTTTTTTTGTCACTGCTGCCAGGACACCCCAGACCCCATTTTTGGGACTCTCTTTGCCAGATCTACTGCCTTTTGGTTTGGATCTCCCTCCAACCAGGCCTCTTACTGTTGGCCCTGCCTTATTTTTCATCGCACCTGGTGGGCCCCCCTTCCACCAGGAAACCAGCACACCATGCCCCTGGGTTTTGGACCACCAGTTTCGCCCAACCCTCTAGTTTGCATCTACAAGGCCACTGTTCCGATATGTGCTTTGTGGGACCCACTACTGCAGTTTTTCTCTCTCCCAGATCCTCGTATGCATAAACAAACTCTTGTCCCTTGTTTGTCAAATGATTCACCATTTGCCTCCCAGATCTAATTCACCAGCCCTTTGACTTCTTATTTCAAAAACTTTTTTTTCCCTGCATTTTGTGCATGGTTCACAAGGCAATCTTTATTTGTTCCCTTAGATTTGTAGTTTTTCTTCAGATTTGAACTTATAATCCCACAACTCTAGTCCCTTTTGGCCCTACATTACATATACATTGTGCGATTTTGAGTTTGAATGCCAGTGGAACCCTCTAAGATCTATTATTTGGTCTTGTTGAATGGAGGTTTACGTTTTAATCCATTTTACTTTTCATGCCCATGTTATCGTTCCTCATCGGACTTTGGCATCTTCTTCAGATTAGTTTATCTTTACGGCAAACTTCTGCAGCGGATTCTCATTACTTCCAGTGTCTTCTGAAGCATTACCAACGTTTTTTTCCTTTGCAGCCAGCACTTTGCAGCATCAAATCCGGCCACCGAAACATTTTCAGCCGACGAGATCCCTCTCTTTCCCTGCCATTGTTTGGATACCTATACATTTGTACGGTGGATTTGCAGCCTTGTTGTTTCCCGAACTGAAGATCCATCGTTCCTTCTCCAGTACTTGTTTCGTCCATGCTGCTGCTGGTGCGGGACGTCAATTGGTTCCAAATTTGGCTTTCTGCTTCGACCGGGCTCGACTTTTGGAGATTCTAGTTGATCTGCTTTCGCTCCATCAGATGGCATCACCATTGGATCATTAAGTTGAATAGGTTCAAACTCAAGTGGGACCCACTTGAGTTTGGGGGTGGGGGATATATTAGGATTTATTGATGTGTTCCATTTATGGTTGATTAGATTATGATTGATTGTGTAATCTGTTAATTAGGAAATTAGGATCCTTAAATATTGGGAGAAATTATCCCTTCTATTTTATATATTGTCTTCCATGTAGTGAATTAATACACGAGAGATAATTCTCCTCTTAACTTTCAACATCCCCAGACTCTTTAGCTTATGTAGAAGTAGAGATATAGACCTGTATTGATGTGGAAAAAAATTGAAAGGTTATTTCTTTCAAAGAGAGAAGAATACAACCCCAAAACAGAGCTACAAAAACAGGCCACGGGTCATCAAACAGACCAAAACAGCTAAGGACATGTTGACAACAGTCTCAGTCGAAAGAAAGGACCCTGCTTTGCACACTCATCTAGCGTAGTGTTGGCAAATCTGGGGATGTGAGAAATTATATAACCGTAAACCCTCGCAGACACCCTGATCTGTTCGATTTTATCGAGGATTTTATCAAGGAATTTCCACAGAAAGATACTACCATTAGCCCAACTAATGACCACTGAAGAGTCTCCTTCCAGAATATCAACCTGAGAACCAATTTTTTCCATTTCTTGCACCCCTCTCCAGTGAGCAAAAAGCTCTCCGGAGCATTTTATAATATTTAAGAGAAAATAATTACTCGAAATCAGCAATGCACCAACTCATCTCACTCGTTCATTGCTTAATTAAATAAATATATCTAAGTTGGCCATAAACTGTACAGGATGGTAACTAAACAAGACAAACAAACTGTTACCTTGTTTCTAATTAATTCTGCAAAAAATTTGAATTGGTAGACATCTATATCACCATGCAGAGCTTGGTCAAAACCAAATATCCACCACCCTTTTGGAAGTTGCAGAGCAAAATAACTCTTCTTCTGTGGCAGAAACCAACCACCCAACCAGCTCTTATGACATATGTATCTCATAAAAGTGTGAAGGCCATCAAACCAATCTGTAATAAATAAAGCATCAACACTAGAAAAATGTCCACATCAATATTCCTGTTGTGTGTTTTTTGTGATCAAATTTCCTGAATAATATCAAAAGTGATTATTACTATAAATGATGATAGAAAGCAATTACCCATGAGTTTTTTTTTTAGCAAAAAAAAAATCGTATGAGTTATTATAATTCAGTTTGCCTTTTAGAGGCATTCACTGTCTCATCTTTTTTGCTCAGCGAGGTGCCTTTGTCTCATAATAATCCTTTTCCAAATTTGATTCAAAACAAGCTACACATTCTCGAAATATTTTATTATTTGTTCAGACTAAGCAATCTTAAGCTTTGAAAGAGCACTAACCATGGTTTCCAGGAATGACAAAGCACTGAGGTCCATCATACAGCTTCAGCTCAGACAATCCACAAGGAATCTCTGGTTTGTTTACTGCAATATGCTCTGGCTTATAACAAGGTGGAGGCTGGAGAGCATATTCAAAAGGGCAAAACAGGCGCCTCTCATATGTAAATGCAGAAGGGTTAGGATACCTGTGATAAAAAATTCTTCACAAATTAATATGTAATTAATTCATTAAGGAGAACAGAGTATGTTCCCAACCAATAAAATGTACTAATCACTTAAATTTCTTTTTAATAGTACTACATATTTAGGGTTCAGCTGTTCACTTGGTGTTGTGTTAGAAGAAAAATCTTAACAGGGATGGAGCTAAGGAGAAGAGGCATGTTGGGCATGATGGAGATACCAAGCGCCCCCTTTGTAATGCAGCTGATGAAACTATCGACCATCTTCTTGTCTCGTTCCCTGTTTCCTAGAGGCTTTGGAGTTGTTTTCTGAATTTTATGGGAGTATCTTGGGTTAGCTCCGGAACTTGGGAGAGCTTGTAGGAGTCGTGGTTTACCCACCATTTGAAGAACAGGAGGAAGCTGGCCTAGGATTCGATCTTGATTGTTGTTTCCTGGACTTTCTGGAATGAAAGGAATTCTAGGATCTTTGAGAGGCAATCAACGAAAGTTAATTATCTCTTTCAAAAAGCAAAATGGAGTTTGTGTACATGGTTGTGTTCTATCAAGGAATTCAAGGATCTTAGAGCTGGGGATCTATATCAGTCTTGGGAGGGTTGTTTGAAGCCCACTCCACGGAAGAAGAAAAAGTAGGTTGTGTGGTCCCCCTCTCCTCGGGGGACCCTTAAGTTTAATGTGGATGGGGCTGCTAGGGGTAAACCTGGTCCGGCAGAAATTGGGGGGCTTCTTAGGGATCATGTGGGTTCTACTCGTGTTGTATTTTCAGAAGCTATGGGGACCAAGGAATCTAATGAGGCAGAACTTCTCAGTATCCGGAGAGCCTTGACCTTCGGATCGAGCTTAGATGGAGTTAAATTAGAAATTGAGAGTGATTCTTCCAATGTTATTAAATGGGCTAGGGGTGTGAAGCATCCTCCATGGAGGTTAATCACACTAGTAAGGGAAATAAAGGGTTTAACTGCGGGACTGGAGATGTCTTTTATGCATATCAGTGGATCAATTAATAGCGTAGCGGACTTCTTCGCTAAAAATGGTGTTGAAGGGTCGATTTGGTGCGTCTTTCATTTATCGGGAGGATAACTGCTTTTGTAGTGGGATTGGTCTTTTGTTGTGTTGCTTGGCTTTTCTTGTTTGTTGTTTGGCCTAACTCTCTTAGGCCCCTTTTGTTGTTGTTTTTTTTTTGTCTTTTCTTCTCCTTGTATCTCGCTTCTTTTAATTAATGAAATTTCTTCTTTACCGCTCAAAAAAAAAAAAAAATTTGAAGTGTCAACCACTCAAAAAAAAAATCTATGCAAACAAAAACATGAGACACATGAACACTGCATCTACTGACATACAGATGGTGACATTCACATGCACAACAGTAACAGCGTTTGTTCTCTACTTGGTAAAAAAAACAACGAAGAGGAGCATGCAGAATTGTCTAGGAAAGGAAGATGTGGCATCTTGTCTTCATTTCATTCATGGCATGTTAAACAGGATATAAGAAGGATCTTTCAGGTTCAAAATAAGTTCATGACAAGCTACCATTTCAGGTGATGCAAAGTTACAGAACTTGAAACTTAGAGTTGAGCTGAAACCCAATCATGCAATTCAAACAATTTTTTTCAACTTGACTCAGAGAAACTTGTCACAACCTGTTGGCTTGCTCAACTCAAAATCCTATCAAGTTGAGTCAACTCGACCTGATTGGTGTCAACCTTTTTGAGTTTTAAACTATGGGTGATGCCCATGACCATTATTCCGTATTACATGATAATGCATAGAATTCCATGGCACACAAATGCATCAAAGTAATCCTATGCATCACCCTCACAGCCATTTTTTTCATCTTTTTTCGGTTAAGTAAAAAGAAGTCCTGCACCTAAGCCAATGTGGATCGTTAGCCTTTCTGTCCTCAGCAAGATTGCTGGGCTCAAAAACATGTACACCCACTCAATGAGTGGAAAAGCTAGATTTTTGTGCCCATGAATCCACACATGGACCAGAGAGCATATGTCAGCGCATGCAAAACCCAAGACCTATATGTCCATAGAAGTCTAGACAACAATAATACCTTTACAATTATATGATGACTAGATGGCTTCTAAAAGGTAAGAATGATGAAAATTAGAAGGTACTTCAAAGCAAACAATAAAAAGCTAAAAGGGGTTCTCTAAACTTTTCTGAAACACACAAAAGGTCAGAGATAGCTTACGCAAGATCCCCCCCAATAATAAGTAAATCTCCTCGAGGCAATTTATGAATGGTGTCACCACTTTTAATATGAAGAGACGGTCGGGCAAGTAATCGAGCCACAGAATAAGATGAGTTTCCACCATCGCCAGTATCTGCCATAAAATCAAACCAAAAACCCTCTTTCTCACTAAAATGGTTATAAAAAAGATCCCCTTTCTGCGAATCATCTTGAACCCGGGTCATAGCTGCCTGGTTGCAAGAAAAAGATGAAAAAAATGTAAACAATTAAGATATATTCAATCAGATTTAGAACTCCAAAAAAATATGTTGCCAGAAATGAAATGACTTGCATAATTCATTGGTAAAAAGGGAAATAGAAAGCTTTCAAAGAAAAGGAGATAGGGAAAAAAAAAATCCATCTAATGCATTCACTACATATTAAGCTGTCATGCAGCCGACAAAATTTATAAAAGAACTTAGAAATAGTAATTAGATAATCTGGAAATGGAGTACATGTAAAAAGTGGTTAACAGAACAGAACAGCAAGACAGGCAAAAGATGCATATAAGTACATATTAAACCAACGAGACAATGACTAAAGACACTGAAGGAAAATGATCATTCCCTATAAACAAGGTTCGGTCCAAGTTACAGAGTTTTATGTTTGTCAGTTAAAAAGAAAAAAGGACAAAGAAGAGGAAGCATACCTGCATCATGCGCATATCAAATCGGCCAACAAAGAGAGTTACAGATACCAGAAGATCAAAAACTGTTTTAAATAGATCAGCCGATGTCCTGCAACATGTAGACATTAACACATTAAGCCTTTGTTACAGTTCCAAGGCTGACCAAAAACAATGAATACATACCCTGAATACCAAGGGACCATATCCAAGAAATTTGGCTTCATTTCTTTCTTCAACTTTTCATACTCCGGAATTGATAGCGGATGAGCCAGAGCCCATCTGTGTAGGTGTCAGAAATCAATAAAGTCGAAAGAGAAACTTAGGACAATGATAAATATGGAGTGAAATTTATTTTTTGACAGAGGTGAAACTACTAACTTCACAATCAAATAATGGTAAGTCCATGTTGAGTTTAATGAATTCTATATGATCTGACAACTTATAGTGCATAATCCTACTATCGTTCAGAATATTAGAGATACAAATTTGATGATATGTGCTAGGAGGGGTAGACCTTGGAAAACATGGAAGGAAGGGCTAAAGAAAGATACGAAAGATAGCGGAATGACAAAAAGTATGCTTTTTTATAGGGTCAAACACATAAGTAGAACTCAAAAAGCCAACTAAAGATAGAAGGATTGGGGCATTGATGACGACGATGATGATGATAATGATGTAAGGTGAAGATGCATCGCAAACGTACAGGGTTCCATTCTTAAGTGATTGACAAGTAATGAATTCTAATATGATCTGACAAGTTTGACTGCACAACCTACTATATTTCAGAATATTGGAAATATAAATTTGATGATATGCTCAGATCACTAGTTCGGAAAGGAGATAGGACCTTTTTTTGGAAAGACACATGGTTGGGGGATAGTCCGCTGAAGGAAAGATTTCCTAAATTATTCAGAATTGCTACAAACAAGTCTGCATTAGTACAGGATTGTTATCATTTCGATGGAAATCACCTTTCTTGGAAAGTGGACTTTAGGTGACAATTAAAGTCCTTTGAGCTAGGAGGTAAAGAGGAGTTGTTCGCCCAATTGCGAGAATTTCCATTGTCTTTGGGGGAGGCGAATGAACTTGTGTGGTCGGGCGATTCTTTGGGGACTTATTCCGTTAAGTCCATGGTGGACTTGGTCCTCAATCAACTAAACTCTAGTGCTTATGTCCCTACCTTTGCGTTGCAAAGCCTTGCTCCACCCAAGGTCCAGTCGTTTATGTGGTGCACCCTTAGGGGAAAGGTTTTAACAAGGATGGATCTCAAAAGGTGAGGTCTACTTAGATCGGAAGAGGCCTTTAGTTGCCCCCTTTGTGGTTACCCGAAGGAGGATGCCGACCATCTCTTCATTAGTTGCCCTTTGGTGAGACATTTATGACTCAACTTTTTGAACCTCTTCGGTACCCCTTGGGTCTTGGATAGAACATGCGTAGGGGTAGTGGGATCGTGGTTTCTGTCGAGGCTTAGCCCTATGAAGCTAGAATGGCATACAGTTCCCGCCACAATCTTTTGGTCCATCTGGAAAGAAAGGAACTCCATGATATTTGAAGGAAAATCTACTAAGGCTAATGGTCTTTTCCAAAGGGCTAAATGGAGGTTAACCACGCGGTTGTTATCAGGGCTCAACCCTATGGATTTTCTGATGTCTTGGGAGGGTAGTTGAAGTAGTAGAGCTAGGAATTTTAGACCCGTAGTTTCTTGGAGTCCACCTCAATAAGAGGTCATAAAATTCAACATTGATGGTGCTTCGAGGGGTAAACCAGACCCGACAGGGATAGGAGGTGCGCTTAGAAACCAATGTGGTGTTTCATCGGTGGTTTTTTAGGAGTCAGTAGGGGTTAGGGACTCAGACAAAGCGGAACTCCTTAGCATTAGGAGAGTTTTGACCATCTGGAAAGTCTCCGGACATGGATCACTAGTAATTGAGAGGGATTCGGCAAATGCAGGTAAATGGGCCAAAGGCTTAAATGACCTCTCTAGAGAATAATTACCATAGCAAGGGAAAATTAGGGGTCTAGCATCGAGATTGGATGTTTTCTTTGTCCACGTCAGTCGCACAACTAATGGCGTCCTAGATTTCCATGCCAAAAATGGGATCTACAGTTCTGTTTCTGGGGTCTTTTGTATTTGAAGTTTGGAATCTTGGGGGTTATCACTTGCTCAAGGTTTTGGGTTTTTGTTTGATGTAGTGCTCTTGTTTTCTTTGGTCTAAGCCTTTTAGACCTTTTTGCTTTCAGCTGTTTTCTTTTGTACTTTCTTTTTTCAATAAAACTTTTATGTTACCTCTCAAAAAAAAAAATTGATGACATGTGTATTATAAGGTGGCAATGCATCACGAATGCACAGGGATCCATTATATTATAAGGTAACAATGGATTCACATGGGTGTAGCTCAACTGGTTGCCTCCCGCCTCAGGAAGCGGGAGGTTGCCAGTTCGAGCCCCCCATGGCCTAACTTTGGTGTACCTTAAGGGTAGTAGGCTCATCCGTGGGGCTTTTAGTAGGACTGTATCTGAGTTTCCCACACGTTAATCTAAAAAAAAAAAATTAATGACATGTGTATTATAAGGTGACAATGCATCACGAATGCACAGGGATCCATTTTTTCTTTTGAAATAATAACCATTTTTAAAGGAGGATAGATGATGGTGTTTACTCCTTAAAAAGGGAAGATATGCACCAAAACAGGCCCAACCACAACAGATATGCTCATCTTGAAGAAGAAAATAATCTAAAAGCTCTCAAATGAAAGGCATGCACCAAAAAGGGTCCAAATGAAATCAGGACAATAATCTAAAAGGAGGAGCGGAAGGAAGAAAAAGAAGAAGAAGAAACAAACAACAGTGCACATCAAAAGCTTACAGAAACACTTCCCTTGCTTACTAAGTTCAGAAAATTCCAATATCATGTGACGAGTTTCACTGCATAATCCTACTTTAGTTCAAAAGGTTGGAGATACAATCTCATAAAATGATGTGTATTATAAGGTGATGACACATCACAAGTCTATATCATCCAACTGCATCCATACTGTACAAGTTGGACTTGTTATTTAGTGATTTCATGTTTGAGACCTGTTTTCCTTTTTATTTTTAAGCATTAGAGGCTTTTAGTAGTTACTACTCAAAAAAGGCATGCCAACACAAGCCAAAACAAAACAATGGCACTATTCTTAAATGGGGAAGAGGAAGAAGAAAACCGCACATCAAAAAGTGTAAAAAATCAAGAACTTCCCTTTCTTGTAAACCAATCAGCATTGCTATTGCTAAACATTATATGCAAAGAAGAAAGGCCACTGGCTTGATGGACCCCACTTCAGAGGACACCCCAACATTCCAGACTAATATCCAATTTTAGCCTCTGCTCTATGCTGCTGCAAAGTTCTCTTGAAATCACTAAAAATAGTTCTCTTGGTTTGGTGATATGATTTGTGGAATTAATGAAGGTTTTAAGAGAGTTTGAGATGCTACACGATGACATCCTTCTAAGTATGTTGGCAGAAGTAGGCATTATTAGAGAGGAGGATGATAGGAGAGTGGATAGGCAATTAAACAGAGAATTACTCTGTTGGATGTTATACGAAGGCTGCTTCTGGCCCAAGAAGAATTGGGCTAGCTTGCTCGTTAGTTTGGGAAGGGAAAGCTGCACCTAGCATGCAAGTGCTCATTTGGTGTGCAATCTTAGGAAAGTTCTAGACTGTGTGTAACTGAAAAAGAGAAATTTTCTCTGAAGGAGCTTATCTGAGCAGTTTTATGGAAGTTAGAAGGAAAAGTATCATTTGTTTTGTGGCTGCTTTTTCGCGAAGGATCTTAGGGGTACTTTCTTAGATCTGATCGGGTGTACTTGGATTTTGGAAAGTACTACTGGTGAGGTCATCTCTAGTTGGGACATGGACCTTTTCTTGATAATGGTAAGTCTTCTTAGAACACTATCCTGGCTGTCATTTTTCGGTCAGTGTGGAAAGAAAGGAACTTGAAAATCTTTAGAATGAAAGTCAGAATGGAGGATGAAATAGTAGATGGTGCAAAAATGAAGGTCAATTGGGTGCTTCACATTTAAAAAGGAGTTTTGACACTCTTTGCATGACACCTTATGCAGGTTGGGAAGTGTGCATGAGAGGGAATCCAAAATTAAAAAAAAAAAAAAATCTAAGAAGTGCATCCCTTTTAAACCCCACACGGGGTAGCTCAGCTGGTAACATTCCGCCTCAAGAAGTGGAATGGTGTGAGTTCGAGTCCCCGTGGCGTAACCCGGTGGCTATCCTGTGGGGGTGTGTAACGTCACCCGAAGGGGGGTTTAGTAGGGTTGTGCTCGAGGTTCCCCCCCTCCATCATTAAAAAAAAAAGAAGTGGATTAAGCCACCAAAGGAGTGGTGAAATTGTGTGTGTGTGGGTGGGTGGGTGTGGGTGTGGGTGTGGGTGTGGGTGTGGGGGAGTGTTTGGGGGGGGTGGGGGGGGGGGGGGGGGGGGGGGGGGGGGGGGGGGGGGGTGGTTGTGTTCAGGATAATGGGACCAGGAAGCTTCTTATCAAGGGGCACTCAGAGAATTCTATTGGGTGAGCTAGTGGGAACTGGGAAGAAGGCCGGGGGGGTGGGGGTGGTGGTGGTTGTGTTCAGGATAATGGGACCAGGAAGCTTCTTATCAAGGGGCACTCAGAGAATTCTATTGGGTGAGCTAGTGGGAACTGGGAAGAAGGCCACTCAGAGGTTGACTACCATCTACAGGGAAATAAGGATGCTAGTGAGGGTCTAGAGGTGATTTTTAAACATGCGAAACATTCAGCCAATGGAATCACAGATCTTTTGGCTTAGGTGGGAGTGAAGAGACTTGATTCTTGTAATTTTCTCTGTGAGCGCTTTTGTACATAGCAGCATAAATCTCTTAACCTGTTCTTTGTAGTTTTGTACCTTTTTTCTCAAATACTATTTCAAAATATGAAGATCAAAAATAGTATACAGATTTTCTTTTTGAGCCCTTCCATACAGATTAGTATAGTCTCTTATACTGTTCATGGTCACTCTTGTATCTTTTTCTTCAATAAAATTGTAGATGTTCTTTAAAAAAAAAATAGTTCTCTTAACTAACTTCCTTAGACCAAAGATTAGAAATAGAATATCTTCCTATCCAAAAGGTTCTTAGGGTATCCCCCCATAAAAGGTTGGACCCAACAGGCTACTTGGTGCCGGCATTGGATCCTAACAAACCCGAAGATGACTTGATCGAGATTCGATTGGACAAAACAAAGGAATTGACCCTCCAACCACGATCGGACCGATGGAGGGAAGAGAAGGCCCCACCTTCGAGTGCCAGTCAACAGCCTCGTCACCTTCCTGTGGGTCCCACTGAAGCCACCCAAACAGTTGGCGTTCGGATTGGAAGGAGTCCAACTTTGGCAACTCGGTGAGTCAGTCAATGACAAAAATAGAAGGAAGGCAGCAACAGGCGCTGGCCATGCTAGCAGATTCGATCCTGTTAGCAGAATTGATGGAGAAAGGAAGAAATCAAACCGAGAAGAAAATCTAGAGAAGATCAAATGAGGTGCTAGCTGGATGGATGAGCGATTTGGGCGAGAACAGGACAACGGAAAAAGAAAGAGGCGTTGTTGTCCCTGCGCCTGTGTTGTTGCAGAAGAGGAAAAAAGGAAAAGAAGGAAAGAAAAGAAGAAAAAAGAAAATAAAAGGGGAAAGAAATCTAGAGACGAGAAGAAGTGACAACAGGGACCATTGCAAATGAAAAACACATGGAGAAAACAGAAACAGAGAAGGAAATAAAGGAAGAAGAAAGAAAGAGAACAGAGAGAAAGGAAAGAGAGAAGATCAAGCAGAGAAATAAGGGGGAAATAAAAAAAAAGGACCAGAAGCAGCGAAAGAACGACAAAGAGGAAGAATAGAGGAAAGGAAAGAGAAGAAGGAAAAGAAAAAAAAAATAGGGAGCCCAGCCGAGACAGTTGAAGAGACCGAACGAAGACGAAGGACACGGAATCAAACTGAGATCCAAGCGAGTTGACTCGGTATTCCAAATTTAAGTTATTTTATTTTATTTTAATTTCCTTTTTTCTAGTTATTAATAAGGCCTATAAATTTAGTACTTGACCAAGGTTTTAAAGACAGGCCAGAATTTGATTTGAAGTTACTCCTTTTGCTTTGAGCAAAGTTTAGAATCTCCCTGAGTCGAGGTGAGTTCTAATTCATGGTTCTTTGAATTTAATTTGGATTTGTGTTTTAAATTAAATTTAATCTAATTATTTAGGTTTGAATTTTTGCATTGTGAATTTAATTTCATGTCTTGTAATTTTCTCTCTATTGATTAAATAATATTTCCGGAATCAAATTAATTCTTAGAAGGTTCAATGTTTATCGAATCAAATTAGTCTCAGATTTAAGTTCCACGGATGCAGTTGATTTTTAATTTGCATTTAATTGTGGATCTCAATTAATTGCACCAATCATTGCATTCGGAATACAATTTCATGTTCGTTTTGCATTCGATTGAACACCTAATTTCTTCGGTAAATTTTGACTCGGTCAAAATTATCCTCTTGAAAACAGGATCCCATTGCCTTCATCGAGGAGTTCCACCAAAGGAGATGGGTGCTACTTTCATTGTTTTGGTGCCTAAGAAGGATGGTGCTTCCCCACTCTCTGATTTTAGGCCCATCAGTCTTCTCGGCAGTTCTTATAAAACCCTTGCCAAGGTGTTAGCAAACAGAATGAAGACTCTCCTTCCAAAGATAATATCTCCTTCCCAATTTGTCGCAGTTGAGGGGCGGCATATTATAGATGCAGTGATCTCAGCTCATGAGTGTATTGATTCCCAGCATAAGTCCCGTCGAAAATGTATTATTTGCAAGTTGGATTTGGAGAAGGCCTATGATATGGTGGACTGGAATTTTCCTTGGCTTCGTGCTCTCCAACATGGGTTTCAGTAGCAGATGGTGTTTATGGATATTTGAATATGTATCTTCTGCACATTACTCTGTTCTCATCAACAGATCTTCTAAAGGTTTTTTCAAGAGCTCCAAGGGTATTCATCAAGTTGACCCTCTCTCTCCCACTCTTTTCATCATGGTCGTGGAATCTCTACGCCTTCTTCTTTCTAAAGCCGCAGATTTCAACCTTATTCATGGCTTTAAAATTGGTGCCTCTTCTATGCATATCCATCATTTATAGTTTGTGGATGACACTATTATTTTTTGTAAGGCGAATGAGGAGTTTGTCATGAACCTTTGGTCCTTACTCAGGTGGTTTGAGTTATCATCCACCCTCTGGATCAATTAACTAAAGAGCGATGTTTTCAACATTAATCTGGACAACACTGAGCTTACTTCCCTTTCCGAGCTTCTGGGATGTGTTTCTTCATTTCTTCCTTCCACTTATCTGGGGTTGCCTCTTTGCATTGGATCTCCGAGATACTCTCAGTGGGAACCCATCATCCGTAAGTTCAACAAACGTCTGGCCTCGTTGAGAGGAAAGTACTTATCACTCGGTGGACGGATCACTCTTCTCAAGTCGATCTTCACTGCCCTTCCGGTCTACTTCCTTTCAACCTTTAGGTGCCCCAGCAAAGTTGTTTAGTCATTGGAAAAGATTATGAGGAATTTTCTTTGGTGTGATCTTGAGGATACGAGGAAATATCACCTTGTGTGTTGAGATCAAATTTGTCTTCCGACTGATGCAGGGGGTTTAGGGGTGCATCCAATTAAGGTCGTTAATACTGCCCTTCTTACAAAGTGGCTTTGGAGGTTAGGTTCCGAAGGTGACTCTCCTTGGAAGGTTATCCTTACTTGCAAATACAGATTGGGGAATTCTGGTTGGGATATCAATCCAGCCCCCTGCGGAGCATCTGACATATAGCGAACTATTGCAGCTTGTGTCGACAAATTTAAAGAAGGTATCATGTTTAAGGTTAGTGGGGTGACAAAATTAAGCTTTGCAATGACTCTTGGAGTTAGAGTTCTACTCTGGCTTCTCAATTTCCGTCCCCTTACCACCTTTCTACAAGGCCACATGGAACCATTTCAGATTTCTACTCCATTATCAGTGAGCAAGTCATTTGGGACATTCCTTCTCGTCGTAATCTTTCAATCTCTGAAGCCGTTGCCTTCTCGGAGCTCCTCCACAACATTCTCTTCCTATAGGATCAGCACCTCCATGGAGGTCAGCCTTGTTTGGTGACCTGATACAACTGGACTTTTTTCAGTCAAGTTTTTTACAGTTGGACTACTCTGACCACTGGTGTTGCTACTGTTAACCCGAAGATTTGGTCCTCCAAAGCTCCTCCCATGGCCATTAGTTTCTTGTGGACTGCAGAATTGGGGAAATTTTGACTCAAGACAACTTTCGGAGAAGAGGAAGAACTTTGGTTAGTGCATATCCTTTTTGTCTTCAAGCCTTTGAGGAGTCGAATCATTTTTCTTTATTCATTGTACTTTTCTCTTCTGAAGTTTGGAATTATGTTTTAGACCAGTTTGGTGTAGCTTGGGTTATGCCATCGTCAGTGGCAGAGTTGTCCCTTGCTTGTGACATTCTCTCTGTTTCACCTAAGTACTCTTCTTTGTGGCACTTATCTTTATTTGCCACTGTTTGAAGCCTTTGGTGGGAACGTAACAACAGGATCTTCAAAGATATTGTTCAGTCCAGTGAGTCGGTTGCA
This sequence comes from Chimonanthus salicifolius, assembly GCA_013350335.1. Taxonomy (NCBI): domain Eukaryota; kingdom Viridiplantae; phylum Streptophyta; class Magnoliopsida; order Laurales; family Calycanthaceae; genus Chimonanthus; species Chimonanthus salicifolius. The sequence goes on along the minus strand of CM023542.1, from coordinate 46,557,267 downwards.
AGACGTGTGCTCACCAAGTGTGCATTGTGGGTTGCCTCTCCACAAGAATTCAAGAATATCTCCATGTCAGACATTTTGCATTCCTGGAAAGAGTGTGCTAATCTTGCATGATCTCTTAGCGCCTTGGCTTCTTCTCCGGGTGTTTCTCTTCTAGTTTTTGTTGCTTGTAGTTTTTTTCTCTTTTCTCTTTTTTGTACCTACACCTCTGGTGCCTTTTTATCTATTAATATATGTCCCATATCAAAAAGAAAACATTATCATGTCGAAATTAGTGTCATCTTTCATTTTCTTGAGAGTGATTGAGAGAATTTGATAGAGGGTCCCTGGGGGTTTCAATCCTTTGATTCGACTGAATTTGATAGAGGGTCCCTAGGGGTTTCAATCCTTGAAATCCTTTGATTCGACTTAAAATCCCACGTCAAATTTTTATTTTACTATGGCGGCATAAGTAGGCCTTAAAACTGATCTTACCCGTCATCACTATTGCTCTGGATAACCAAACATGGACCAAATTCATGGACAATGGTGCAGTATTGCTTTGGTCAAAAGCCCACATCCAAATCCATCAGGACATGTACAATTTTTTTCAAGAACATGTGTATCAAATAGAGGTATTCATCCTAGAAGAAGTGCCCTTTGTCACTGAATCCATGTGGATTTTCATTTCTAGAATATAAAATTAATAGTATCTTTGAAAATATGTTATCATAAAGGCTGAAGAAATAAATTAATATGATATATATAGATATATCTTGGACACATAATATAAGATATAAGCCAAAACCATAATCACTTCTGAGTGTTACAACATACCCTGTAGATCGCTCCACTACATAATTGGCAATGTAAAGACCTATGAATGTCGCCCACAATGAATATATAGGGGAGATTTCATCAGATGGACCAGCACATGATCCACTGCAAGCTAACTGAAAAATAAATGATCAGAATAAGAGAAAGAAGGTAGAAGTAATGCTGAAATGTGGATGATGCTCACTAATGATTTTTTTCAAAATAAATTGGATTCATATTTTATATACCTCTCCATAGAAGACCCATTTTGACAAAAAGGGGTAATCACTGGCAGAACCAACTGGAGCGAACCAAGATGAGCAAACTTGCTCCTTCAACTCATGCATACGAAGGAACTTTAATAGCCATATGTTTCTCTCTTCTTTCTTCCAAATAGAAAAAGAAAACCATTTAGAATTCCTTCGGTCAAAAGATTTCTCCCTTAGAACAGCACGATTACCACAGTGACTGTAAAATACACAGCATGCTATGCTTAAAACCTGCAAATTTGAAAACATATAGGCATCAATTAAGAAAAGGACTGTGAAAGAAAACCTGAAATCTATGTTTCATATCATGTCAGTAAAATGTCAACAAATATTCGGAACTTACGGCACAATTTTGGATGATAGTAAGGATTTCTGGCCGCTTGCCAGCTACCCGAGCAACAAGACCAACATACCAAAGGCCAAGAAATACAATATGGAAAACAAGAAGAAATAGGACGGATGTAAGGTATATTGTCAAAAACAGAGAGAGATTCATTCTCATATCCACTCCCATTGACTGAAAACTAGGAAGATGATATAAAGCTGCTATCAGGATCCAGGCAATGTACCTGCAAAAGAATCAACTTGTCAAGATATTGCTCCCTCCTGACAAAAAGGGATCAAGATATGAAGCTTTGTTTAGATTGTCACAAGAATTAAAAATGAGATTAGTTTGGACAGGAACAACCACTATAGCAGCAGAATCTATGGAATTCACAATTATTTTTGCCTCATTATTGCAAGGCATGCCTCATTCTTTTTAAATACAGATGATTCAACTCACATCTTTGGAGACACTGCTATTATAACTACAATGAATCAACATTAAAGAAAATGATATCCATGGCATGGACAAAATGAAATGCCACAGAAATGGATGTTCCCATTGGATTGCTCTCATTCTATAAAGTTTTGAATTTTGTCTGGAAAATGTACAACATGTAAATTTTAAAGCCTGATATTCATAACAACAAAAAATTGAATGAAAATTATGAGATAATACATACCAGCGACTGAAGTTTGTATAGCTTGGCTTAATCGTCTTCCTAATAAAAGGGGATGAGAAGAAATAAAAAAATCCAAGCAAGCAAGCATACATTGACCACCATTTGATATTGCTGTCCAATTTTTGTATGAGGGTATGCATGTTGTCTGATGAAATAAAAAATAGACAGCCCACAATGACTGCAATCATGGCATGCTGCGAATGTTCGTGTGGATAAGGATATCTGTGCGTCAAAATTGTCCTGACCCTCTCCATTTTGAGGGTATCCAATAAAGGGCCCATAGATTGTTTATTGGAGCTCATCAAACTATCTCCTAGCAGTTCGTGTTGCTTCATTTGCATCAAACAGTTGAAACTATGTTGTATACGAAAAGCATCACATTCAAGAGAGAAGATTTAAATCTTGGACTTGAGTCTACAGAAGAGAAAAAAATCTGTAAGAAAACATCATGTCAGACACCAATAGTTACAGAAAAGAGTGATTTGGTGATAGACAAACTCTAGATAGATCAATAATGTATTTTCAGGACATGACAAATATGGGAGATGTAAGCAATCAAATAAAAAAGGCACAAAAGAGAGATTAACAAAATATTGTAAATATCCTTTGGTGGGTTTTTTGTAAATGCTTTGTTTTGTACTCTTATTGATATTAATGAAGTTATCTTTCAAAAAAAATATTGTAAATAAAATTTAAAGATATCCTTAGTTAAAATGAAAGAAAAAATATGGAGAAGCTTAGAGCAGCATGATAAGAAGGTCTAACCAAGGATATATGGTTTTGATGGGTGGAATTAAGATTCATTGGTTAGTACTGGTTATGAAATTTCAAGCACACGAAAATGTCCATGGATCGAAGGAAGGTTTTGTGGGTTCAATGTACTTGTGATGTTGGTCTCAGTCTGTATCACATCTACGGGTATTTTTTCCTTTTTGTAGAGGATCAGTATATATCTCTTAATGTGTACCTTGTGATGTTCATGGATCGAAGGAAGGTTTTGCGGGTTCAATGTACTTGTGATGTCGTTCTTAGTCTGCATCACATCTACAGATCTTTTTTCCTTTTTGTAGAGGATCAGTATATAGCTATTAAAGTGTACCTTGTTTAATGAAAATTTTATCTACTTAACTTTTTCAAAAAAATCATGGAAAAAGAACAATTTGGTCTCTTGCATAGTTATATTAGAAAAACTGAGATATTCAGATTTTTACAAACTATCAAGCTATCAACCCATATCACAGCTGGTGAGTGTACATTTTTGCAATCACGAGGTTGCAAGTTCATGTCCTATGGGTGGGCATCAGATAGGAAATTGGCCAAAAATAAAAAATAAAAGATTTGTCAATTTCCAGTTGCAAGTGCCAACCCAGAATGACGAGATAAATGGCTCCAATGAAAACAATGATGATTGAGATTTATGCGATCTAATCAAACTATCGAGCTTATGAGCCACATGATGAACATTTAAGAGAGAATGTCAAAACAACATCTAGGATAGAAATTTGGTACTTCAAAGAGACTTCAAAGAAGCATTTGGACTTGTATTGAGTATATCAACAACAAAAGTCATTTTCCTATGGAAACAACTAAAGGAGAAACTTATCAGAAAGGTCAAAATGAGAGAGAATGATAGAACAACACTTAAGACAAGAATCTAATCTAATATTTCAAATAACCACATTGGACTTATACAGGGTAGATCAACAACGTAAGTCATTTTTCTAATGAAACTAACAGAGAAATTCATTAGGGATAAAATTTTACATATGGTTTTCAATTTTCATGTATTTTTGAGATCTATGATACAATGTAGGGGCAATTAGACAATTAGTTTAGAAAATAATTAAGACAAAAATATTCCCAATTATATGAATCTATATATTCTAAACTGAAATAGCTCTTCCTCTTAGAGTGCCACATCAACATCTCTTCTTGAGGAAGTTTCTTGAGAATAACTGAAAGTGACTTTTTTTCACTTTCTTTTTTTAAAGGTCCATGCCATCTTCAATATTTCTTCATAAATGCACATCTAAAATGACCTTTTGCATTAGCGCTTGAGAATGACATTTCTGGGCAATATCTTGAACATCTCACAAAAGATGTGCAATCTAAAATGAAGAGAATGAATACTCATTCTTTGTGCTAAAGGTTTTTACTGCTATTGCAACTTGTGGTATACAACACACTAAATAAATGGGAATGTGTTCTGCAATGTTCCAAAGGTAACAAACAAAAGTAGAATGTCTATTCTCAACTATTTCTGCTTGAATTGCACAAATATAGAGCAACACTTTGAATCTCAATATTGCACAAGTTGTTGCCTCTAACCAGTCTATAGAGTCCAACAACAGGACGAAAAAACTTCTAAATTAACTGTGATTGGATCGTTGAACTTCTAAACTATGACCCTCATGTTGAGCATTCACCTGCGTCTGGGCTTTGTTACCTTCTCTTCTCCTAGAATCTCATGAATTAAGTGTTCCTCTTCATTTTCCATCCTAATGTTGTCTTATGCATATTAAGTATACTGCAATATAGCTGATCTTCTATGCTAGCACGCACAAAAGAGCAATAATAACTTTAAGAACTGCATGTGGAAAAACAATAGAGTTGCCACCTGGGGTTGGACTTCACTTTCATGTATCTGATTTAGTTGGGAACAACTTAACACCAGATATCCAAAATGAAGTTTGTTGGCATATGAATGTATGAAGACAAGGAGAGAAGAAATCAATTAGATAACAAGAATTATGGAGAAAACTTTCAAAGTGAAGGGCTTGAAAATCAGTAGAAAAAAGATAGAATATGTAGAGTGTTACACAGAACTATATGTTTGCAATTAGATGGAACGTAAGAAGCTATAGTACACTTGGAGTAACATGAAAAGAAAAATTAGGAATGAGTATATAAGAGTAAACCTAGAGATTATCTCAAAGAAGAGAAGATCATATAATTTCTTTCAAGACTGTTTTCTTGTGCATACAAAAGGCAAAAGACAGTCTAAGTATGAAGAACAGATAGGCTACAAGTTCAAGGAACTAAAAGAAGAGGGCCATCAAAGCTTGGAATGAAGTAGTAAGAAATTACATGCAAGGTGATAGAATGACAAAAGCATCCATTTCCCAATGCAATGTTTTCATATAGATGAAACAAATAGATAAGTTGAGGCTCCGATGCTGATCATCATGATAATGGTGATGATTTTGTTTCATGTAATCTTAGAAAGGCCAAGAATTTTCAACAAAATCTTAATTGCCAAATACTCATAATCAATAGGATGATGAGATCAGTTAGCATTTGGCCTCCATCTTTCCTTCATTGGAAGTAAAAAAAAAAAATGAAAGGTAAATTTTTTTTGGAAGTAAAAATTTTAACTCAATACTCTTTTTTTTTTTTAAGTAATTTTAACTCATACTCTTTGAGACCTGTCCACTATCATCTGTCGTGATCAATTGATCATCATTCTCATGCAACTTGTCTCCCACGAAACCCTTATATTGGTGTAGTGAAGATTGTCTTTCCTCCTTTTTTATTGGGTGGAGGAGGTATGAGAAACGCAAATTGACGACTGTGATATGCCATTTCCCACTGAAGAAAATGATGCCTTAATCTATGAATGAATAAATACAAGTGCATCTATAAACTGCTACCACATAACTCTTATTCCATGGATATTAACTCTACATGTTATTTAAGAAAACAATATGTAACTCATAATTCAACAAGGAATTCTAGCCAATATGTAAAATCCAAAAATCAATGATCTAATAAATAAATGTATTAACAAATAAGTAAATCATTCATTGAATAAGCCAACTTTCTAACATTAAAAAGAAAACGAAAAACCTAAACACTGATTTAACTTGACTGAGGTATGTAGCTCGGTTTAATAAAATATAAATTCTTAAACTTTTGATGTCACAATAACAAAATACAGTGCAAAAGGAAACATCATATGAAAGACCAATCGAGTTAGTTCATTCAGTTGAAGTTATTATAATAACCAAAAATGTATTAGGAACTGTTTATAGCACAAGATAGAGCAAAAACAGTGACATTTCCAGAATCATTTGAAGGGGCGACTCTTATTCAACAAACAAAAGTAGCAATTCGCAAGGCTTGTAAAATTCATAAATAAGTAGAATGGCATCTATCAAAGAAGACCCAATTTCAGATTTAACCCATATCAATCACACAAACTTTTTTTCCATTTTCTGAAAGGAGTTGCAACCAACAGTTAGAATTACATCTTCAGAGGCCCGTTTGGGTGAACAGGGCCATTGAACACAAAATTGAAGAGATGGGTTTCCTTTCTTTTACCATTTTTTGTTAGAATTCATCATTTCAAGCGGGAAAAATGACCCAGAAGTTAATTTACACAGAAAAACTAAAATTTTACAGAGGAAAACCATGTACCCATTGGGTAACTTCAATCAAACAACATAAAAGAAACAGAAAATAGATAAAAGAATAATGAGAGAGAGAGAGAGGGGACAAAGAGTGAGGGTACCTGATAAGAGAAGAAAGAAGGAATGAGAAGGGAGAAGTAGAGCACAGAATGAGGGGGTTTAAAGGACAGGTTTCTAGAGAAAGGACGCAAGAACAAGGACTTGGTGTTCTTGGCATCTGAGGATGTGGGGTGGGACAGAAAACGGCATATTCTGATTCTCAGGCCCCAATTTCATTTCTCAATGTTTCTAACAAGCAGAGAGACAGAGATTGCTACCAGTCCCAAAATCCCATTTCGCCTTTTCGGCTTTTTCGCTTTCTAGGAAAATTATATATACTCTGCAGTCTGCACCCTCATGGGCCCCAGAATGTCCACTTTCGGTTTCTAGTTGGGGCCCATTATCTGGTCATCTGCTATCCAATAACTTGGTTAGGTCATCCTTATCTCGGTGATTAACGGTTTTGATCAGAGTTTAATAATTTAAAATTTACACACCCTCAAATTCCACTTTCATGGAGTAATTCCGAGGGTTCTCAACTCCACTTACAAGATATAATATAATTTATCATTTTATTTTATTCACTTCACTCAAACTCTATAAATTTTTTAATTCATATCTAATTAAATTAATTTTTTCAATTTTTCTGAATTTTAAACTGTAGTCACGTTACATTATTCGAATATATCTTACCACACATAAATTACATGAAATATTTGGAATTCTAAAAATAGACTCACAATCAAATTCACAAAAATTCAATTAAAATTTTAAATTTATTAGTTATAAGTGTTTTATAAAAATAAATATTAAGAATGAGCTCAAATAGCCGAAATATCAACTTTAAATTTTTAAATCCTTCTAAAAATTAAAAACCCAGTATTTACGTTATTGTCATGCTTGATCGTAGTTTGAAAATTTAAAACTCAGAGTCAATTTAAAATCTAATTATTTAGTCAGGTTTTCAAACTCGGTTTAAAAAAATTGGGTAAAACTCATTGACTCAGTCAAATCAAAATCTTATCAAGACGAGTCAACTTGGAAAAGTTAAATTATAAAATAAATATTTATATAAAACTCATAAAGCTGATCTCTAATAGATAAAATATTAGTTATTGCTAATAATGATGATATTATATTATTATAAAATTATAGTAAATCACTGTTTAAGATGATTCATAATAATTTACCTAATGATTAGACATAATCAAACTAAATTATTATCTAAACAGTCTAATTAACCGTTCAATTTTTAAAACCACTTGACATCATCAAGAGTCATGGCCCCCACCACTTGTGCATCTGCCCTTGGGTCGGTGGTCATTGTTTCATTCCTTCACGTTTGTGCCTACATTTACAACTCCGTACTCCATCATTAGATGTCTTTTAAAAGGGTTTACTTACATTAAGGATTATTGGTTTCTTAAAATTCATTTTGGACTTAGACCAAGTGGTGTAGTGGACATATGGCCACCTTGCATGTGTAGTGTGGGAATGGCTAAATGTGGGGTCCACATTGTTTATGGCTAAATGAATGGCTACAGGTAGCAACCATGTAACCAGCCATTCCCTCTCTCTCCTCTTTATATATATATATATATATATATATATATATATATGTATATATATAACTTGTATATAGTTTTTGATTTTTTGATTTTCTCTTTTTATTTATTTATTTGATTATTTTGGATTTTTTATTTTGTTTTTGGATATAATTTGTATATTAGGGCAAATAATTATTTTTTTCTTTACTTTATTATTTTATTTTTTATAAAAATAAAAAATAAAAAATAACTCTTTACCTTTTGATTTTTTTTCCTTTACATTTGTAAACAAAATATATGAGAAACAAAAAATTAAAATTATTCTGTACAAAAATTTAAAATTATTCTGTAAAAAAAAAAAAATATAGCTATTGAGAAACAAAAATATTAAAAATAATATTTTATTCATCGCAAACAATATGAAAAATTACATTTCTAAAAATATTCTCTTTAAACTTCTTCATTACCAAATAAATTAATTTATTTAATTACTTGTGAAAAAATATGTAATGTCTTTATATTTATTTATTTTTAAATTTGTTAAAAAATGTACATAAAAAAATAATAATAAAATATTAAAAAGTAGCCATTCTAGTTAACACTATACCGTGTGACGAGGCTGGCTAAAAATTATAACCAGCCATGTCATAAAAAAAATACTATTTAGTTATATGCCTGGCTATATTTAGTGACATAGCCAGCCATATATAGCCATCCCACACCACTTGCCCTTAGTTGGGTAGGCCGCTGAAACACCTTAAATTCATGCTCTTCTCGATCACGTCATCACTGTGGCCCCCATAATGATTTTTTAAAAATAAACAATTAGACCGTATCTGCGCCACGTAGGTTCTATTTGGAAGAGAGCTAAATTTGATTGAGTTGCTCGTAACGTTATCTTTGAACATTTTTTATCGACATCTCTTAGTTGTTAAATAAGGGTAACTTTCAATTATCTCTCATCGAAACGCAACTCCAATCTCGCACACAAGATATACGTCAAACTCAGATCGTGACATCGTGCTCACAGTCACGGTCCAATGCGGTGGGTCCACTATGAACTTATATGTTGTGGGTGCAACATATCAGTGATCCCACAGTCGATAGGTGGTGGCCGTATCAGCTCTTTTTTTAACTTAGAATTTTTAAGTACATGGTAATAAATTTTGATTAAGACATTGATGTAAAGTAAAACATAAGCATTTTAAAAATATTATTATTCTGTTTCATTTTAATTATCCTATTTTAAAAAATTTGATTCGTTCAAAAAAGAGTAGAGAAAAATAATCAAAATGGTATATCAAACAACTATTTTAGAATAATTCTAAAAATTTTCTCTCAATAGAAATTTATACCTCATCAATTATATTCCAATTGAAATTAGTATAAAGTGAAGCAAATATTCTACGACTCCAAATTTTAACATTTTAAAGCAACAGTAGACATTGCATGGATCAGTAATTTTTGTTGTCGCTCTTGGATCTATTGTTTCTGTGTGAATTAAATTAGATTAAAAAAATATAAACTAAAGGTTTCAATTCAATAGTATTTAAAAAACAATTGTATCAACCATATTATAATGTATCCCGATATTATGATTGATATATGCAAAATCAGCAATGCTTATAATTGTTAAAAAAAAAGTATATTAAAATAATAAAATGAAAAATCTATTATGACAATCTTTTTTAGAGTAACTTACCATTTATATCAAAAAATGTAGTATGAATAAGGTATGTTTAAAAAAAAAAAATGAAATATGTTAAAAAAATCTAAAAAATGGAAAGTCATATTAACAATAAAATGATATGAAATTCATATTTTTAATCACCTATAATGACCCGTCTTTTCTATTACAATTCATGAGTTATTAAAGAAACTTTAATTTTATGAAAAATGTTAAGAATTAATAAAATATCATAAATATTATAAAAACTATATTGATCGTATTAAGTTATTTTGTTTTTTCATAAAAAATCCAAAATAGAGATTATTTTAGATCAAGATTTTAAAAAATCAATAAAAATAACTTAAAGTAGACAAATCTAAATATAAATAAAGTTGATATCGAAAATATCATTTATCTATACTTTCTTAAACTCATATCCAATGCAATATTTAAATTTAAAAACAGTGAAATAAACACCTCAAAAAAAAATGACTGTATTACAGTGACGTGGTAAATACAAGAGAAAAATAAATAAAAAACCCCACTATTCAACTTTCAGTCGAGTTGTAAATTTACTTTATATTTTTTAAATAAAAATTGTTGCATTTTAATAATTGAAGAAAAAATAAAACATTTTTATGTCCTTTCAATAAGATAAAATAATTATATTTTTAGAGCCTACAAGCACCGACTTAGGTGCTAGTGCGAAAAAGTATAAGAAAATCCATGGGATGACGTAAGAGTTTTTAATTGGACACGTTTCAACTTCGACACCGTTAATCTCCTACCGCCCCAATTGCCTTTGTCTTTGTTAATTACTTAATCGGTACTGCATCTACGGTAGTAGGTGATCGACCTAATTCCGCACTAATACAATCTCCTTACATTAAAGTATACACATTTAAGGCTTGAATTCAACTCTTTATTGATTATAAAAAAAAGATCTCAGCTCTAAATTAATTCTCAATAGATTAATATAAATTTTAATCACAAATTTTGGATTAAATTATTTAAAATTTAAGAAGTGAAACAAAAGATTTCTTCTTTTTTTTTTTTTTTTTTTTTTTTACACGTAGAAAATCATAGATATCGAGCATAAAACCTCTGTAAATGAGTTCACTACTCGTAGAGCACACCCAGTGCCGTCTTCACCATTGGGCAAGAAAGGCGGTCACCTTAGGCCCCCACGTAAAGAAGGCCCCTCTCGTCGTGGATGGACTTCACTAGTGCATTAGTTAAAAAATAAATAAAAATATATATATATAAAAGTACTGTATATTTCTAAATTTCTCAAATTAAATATCCAGACTAATTACGATAACCTGATAAAAATACTTTAAAACTTCAAGGTTTTTTGACACTCCCAAATGCTTAAAACAAAGTGTTTTACAAATAAGGGTATCCTTCAGCTGTGCAGAAAACACACTTTCGAAAATCCAAACAACAAACCGTAAAAACTGTTGAACTCCAAATTCAAAGCTGAACAAATATGTGAAATTTGAAAACTTATATCTTTCAAATGATTATTTACCAAAAATATGTGATCTTTTTCCATCCTAAATCCCTTCCCTTCTTCAAAACAAAAAAAATTCAGTTAAACAATCATTTGAAAATTTTAAGTTTTCAAACTTCATATTTTACGGTTAGTCGCTTGGACTTCCGAAAGTGTATTTTCGACACAGCCGAGAGATACCTTTTATTTGTAAAATACTGTGTTTTAAATATTTGAGAGTGTCAAAAGACCTTGAAGTCTTAAAGTATTTTTATCATGTTATCGTAATTAGTACGGATATTCAATTTGAGAAATTTTAGAAATACACGGTGCTTAAAAAATAATTTTAAAGTTTTAAAGGAGATTTTATTATTCAAAACTATAAGAATTATATATTTTTTTAACTAATGCACTATACATTACTGTGGTATCTGTAGACTGTCCGGACGAATGGAATTTATGAATGAATAATGGTCCGAATGATCCGATGGTCCGAATGAAGGAAAAATGTTCTTAACTCACGTTCGGACGGTGCAGAAGCGGAAGGGCAAAATGGTAATTTCTAGTAAAAATTTGAAACCTATATGTGCTAAAGAAAAATCCCGTGTCTAAATAATTACCCTTATTCAAATTATATAAAAAAGAAGAAGAAGATAAGAACAGTAGAGAGAACACATCTCTCACTCTCTCTTTGCACTTCAGCCCACTCAGTATACTTATCTTTTAAAGTGTCCTTCTATTTTAATTTCTGAATATGCTAATTTTACTGGGATGAATATGTTAATTTCACTCAGATGGGTAAATTTTTCAATGTTCTGTATTATTGGCCTCTTGATCTTTTTAAGTTAAAAAAATTATTGTCCAAAATAATTTATTTTATAATATATAATTAAAATTTTAATTAAATATTACTTATAATAATATATTAAATACCAATAAGACCCATTTAAATTTTTTATCTTAGGCCTTAACTTATTTCTATACGGCTTTGAGCACACCAATGTTAGATCATGGGAGTTCGAATCCACAACTTCCCATTTCCTGAGAGAGAGACAATCAGTTGATCGACACTCATGTAAGTAAAAGAAGATTTCTTTTTGCTCTTCTAAATACTGTAATTGAAAGTTCAAATCAAATTTTATGAAATAACACAGAATAGATAATTTATCCAAATTATAATGAAGTTTTTTTTCAAGTTCAATTTAATCTGCTCTATTTTCTGATGTTAGCTTCAAAATTTGAATGGCGAGATTAAATATAAGTGACCTATTAAGAATATTTCTAGGGGTGCAAATATCGACTGATAACGAAATTTGCATCCTTGAATATTTCTATAGTGATATTGCCACACTACAATAATAATAATTAAAAAAAAAAAAACCAATGCATCGTCTAAGTGATTTGATCTAAACTTTCATATTTGCAAATATAAGATATTAATTTAAAGAACTTTTTAAGAATTAGTCATAGATTAAATCATTAGTTAACAATTATCCATCTAATATACTCGTAATATTTTTTTTAAGTTTAATTTTATGTCTTTTTAAAAAACTTCAATTTAGGAGTGCAATTTAAACAGCCGGTAAAAAGTTGGATAAGAACTTTTGGCAAACGACACATGCAATGCAGAAGGCAAAGCAAATTTTAGCCCAACAAGGCAATGTACTTTTTAAAAAAATTGAGGTTGAGTTTATTTTATTCAAAAGAGGAGCCCAAAAGAACATACAGTATATACCTAGAGCCCGGGTCAAGCAGAATGGCTCGTAAAAAAAAAATACCTAGAGTCCGGGTCAGGCAGAATGTCTCATAAAAATATAGGCCCAGCAAATAGATAAAACTGGAAACAAAGTTCAGAAGCAGAGATGCAATAGTCACAAAAAGACTATCGCAAACTCAGAAGAAATAAAAAACAGTTATAGAGTAAGCATACCGTTGTACAAAATATCCCCTTGAGCAATTTGGAGAAGAACAACATCCATTGCTCGATTGACTAAAAAACTGAGAGCAGTTTGGTGTTTGCTGATAGTGCAGTTAAGAGTGTCGACTCAAGCATGACTGAATCAACATGAATTTGCAGTCGCCATCCATGTCTCTGGGGAGTCTTGGTGGAGCTCACAATGATAAGAAGCTCACGGTCAGTGATGTAAATTGTATCATGAGAGAGAGAATTCTTTACCAAAGCAGAAAGACAACCAACAACAAAGAGCAAGACATCCAGAGATCATTGATCAAAGCTAGATAAAGCTTTAGTGCCGATCACAATGATCTCATTTGAGAGGTTCAAATAGGTAACACCTACAAAATTTGTTTTATCTGCATAAGATCTCATCTAGTAGAGAAGATGTAAGAAACATTCTTGAGATCCAATGTACTTTGCCTCATTAGAATGACATTCCATAACTTTGAAATGCTTTTTTCAAGCTTTGAATCGAGTGTTGCTTGGTAGTTTTTTATGCAAAGTTAATACACTAATGAAAGATGAAAGGTACTGCAAATTAAGCATGAAGAAATGGTCAACAAAGCAACATATGAAGCATCAAATAGCTATGATTCATGTAAATTTCATTTAGTCCACATATTGCACCACAGTGAATATAGAAATCAATTGTGTCATCTTAATAGACACTTTACTCAGGTAATTTGGAATTTTATATGTATAAGAATAATGCGGAGACTCTTCACACTTGTTAACTAAATATGTAAACCATTAGAAACATTCATCAAATGATTCAATTTGATTTGTTTTTGTAAGATAGACCTGAGATCTTCAAAAGAGATATTTCATATGATTGAACAAAATCTTTGAATTATTTAAATTTTAATTAATTTCATTTAGAAATGCACATAAGAGAGTCATGTAATAATCATGGTTGGTGAAATCTTGGGTTCTAAACTTCAAGCATGGGTGTGTGTGATTGATAGAAAAAAAAATGCAATCACATATTATGAGTGGCAATCAAATTTTATATATGGAACATTGCCAAATAAATTTAGAAAAATTATTGTCACTTATAAGGGTGAAAGGAAATTTTCGGTCGATACATATCGTATTAGCTGTACTTTGATAAAATCGACAGATGACGATGATATATATCGGCCAATTTTATTAAACATTGCTTTTTTTTTAAAAAAAAAAATCATTTTGGTCGTGAGTCTAGGCCGATATCTCTTGATATTTATGATTTCATCTTTTTTAAAAGAAATTGAGCCTTCTTTTATTTATTTTATTTTTTATTTAATTTAGAATAATTAAAATATAAAAAACCCGATATTTTTTTTTTTAAAAAAAAGACAAGTTTAACTAAATTTTTTCTCTCGGTGAAACTTAATTGAACCTGATCCTCATCTATAAAACAAAAGCCAAATAGTTTGGGTTTTGGTGGACTTGGGCTCAGTCTTGACTCCTATTCAAGTTCAAAATGACAAGATCTATTTTGAACTTAGATCAATTTGAGTGGAGTTCAAGAAAGCTTAGGTTTGTCCCAAAGGCCCACATTTGAGGGAAAAAGTATAGAATCCTAAATTAAGAAAATTTAATATTTTTGTAAAAACATAACATTTACATAATTTATATTTAATAAAAAACATACAACTGAGCCTATCTCAACCGAAAAAATATTGATCCCGATAATAATCAAATTTATTTGGTACATATTACTACTCTTGATTAATTATCAACAATTGGCACATTTATCAGGTGCATAATTGAGAATATAATATATAATTTGTAGGGCTATTTTAAAATTTGTTCAAATATTTTATAGGTTCATATGTAGTTGAACCAAATAGCAGGGCATTGTTAGACTAGACTACTTGATAATAATCCTCTGGAAATACTTGTCCCATTTCAATTTTTTTAGTATGAAGGGGGAAAATCTTGTTGAAATTTCTAGGGTTAAGTTAGTTTCTAAAACCCTAGTTAGGGTGACACGCACCCACACCGAAAAAAATTATTTCTTAAAGAATATTTTATAATTTTATTTTTTATTTTAGATGTTGGTATTTATTATTTGGACAAGTCAAAACTTATAATCACATTAGAATAGGATTTGAAACTGAAAATAAATGAATCGAATAAATAATTTGGGACAATTTCAAAATATATATAGGATAAGTATTTTGGAATAGAGAGAGTAATAATGGACTATAAGGGACATTTTGTAATTTATTTATATATGAAATGAACTCTTATATTAAATTTTAAATTTAATTTAATAAAAGTGAAATATTGAGTTAAACTATACCGAGCTATAATAATTTTATATTGTGTAACATAGTCTTATGATTATTATGTTGAAATGGCTTTGTTTTCTTTTTGGCTTGGGATGTGAGCTCAATTTTGTATATCTTTTTTAGATTTTTTTTGCTTTTGAATGAAACTTATTCATTATTAAAAAAAAACTTCTATCATTAATTTTCATTATTTGAATCACTTTAAATTTGAGAAATTTAATTAATTTGTTATTTAAAATAAATTTCAGGTAAATAGAATAATTAGAATGATTGTTTTTAATCAAAACTAATTAAATTAAAGGGTCAACGTGATAAATTATATTAAAGGTTGAGCCCATTTGATGACCTAAGCCCAAGTGAGAGAGCTTGTTTGGTCGTTGTTACTTGTTAGGGTTCGCATCTGAATACTACGTAACACAGTTTCCTTTACTCTGCAAGAACAAGCTGAGAAAACCTTGACAGTCTCTTCGACTATTCTCGTCCTTCGATTTACCTATTTTCCTCTTATTTTGGCTTCCAAATCGACTCATTTTTTTCCAGAAGGAGTCTCAGAAATCAATTCCAGCAATTTTCAGTTTTCGGTAAAATTTTCCATCTATTTTATTTTATTTTTAATCTTTTTCCATTATTGTTTATGTTGAAATCTTTTTATTAAATTTCTGGTTTGGATTGGACTTTTCATTATTAAGTAAATTTCTGGTTTGGATTGGACTTTTCATTATTAAGTAAATTTCTGGTTTGGATTGGGTTTTTCATTATTAAGTAAATTTCTGGTTTGGAATTTTTTAGGGACCTGTGACACTTTGCCTGTTTGTTTTGGTTTCCTTTTTGTTGTAATATCCCTTTTTGAGTAATGAAGTTATCTTTCAAAAAGAAAATTCAGTCACGAAGTACCTGCTCTAAGTTCCTATTTACTGTATTTGCTATGGACAAGTTGAAATAGAATATCTTGGATGAAGTTCATTCTTGTATATTTTTTTACGTATGATCTGATCCTCATAAGCCAAATGAGAAGCAAGCTAATAATAAGATAGAAGTTTGGAGAAATAGTTTTGACTTAGAGTTTTTTCTAAACAAAGACAATATCATGGAGTGCAGATTTAGCAATTCTGTTATTTTCTTTATATTTTTCATAAACTACACGTACAAATTTTTCAATGTTGAAAGGGCCACTCTCATAAATGTGATTGATTTATAACTGAGAGCAGACCATTTTGAACCCTTAAGAGCCTTTTGGTCATTCCCTTCTGTTTTGTTGCCTGCAGTTCTTCTTTCCCTATCTAAATAATCAGTGCAGAACTTGCAAATGACAACTATGAGCTAGGTAAGCTACTGCAGAGCACCAAACACCCTAGACGAAATATTGAAGACTGTATAACGCCCAGAAAGAGGAAAGAACAAACAGAGAAAACAGCAAGGGACTTGCTTTGAATAACCGGCAATGTCAATTTTATTTGCTTTTCATTTTTTTAGCATTTTGGAATAAAAAACTGAACATTAATGCAATTGATGTGGATGACCATGCGATATGTTTCATTTTATCTTGTGTATGAATAATTACTTTGTCTTCACAATATAAAAATTATCAACATAGTTTTCAAGTCAAAATATAATTAATAGAATGAGATTAGAGAAAACAACTTATAAATAAAAAATAAACAATTAGTGACTAAATGCATAATCGAATATATTATGATGATATAGTAATTTTGTATGAGAAAGTATTATTCAGATTTCAACCAAAAGTAACATCTAAATGTATAAATAAAACTTTTAATTACATTTTAAAAAATTAAATAATTTTTTGGGTTACTTTAAAAACCATTGTCAATGTCCTGAACTTGTCACGCGTGCAGAGTACGTGCACTCAACTACTTAGAAACAGGAAGAAGAAAACGAATAAGAAGGAAGAAGCAGCAGCCATGGGAGAAGAAAGGGGGAATGCCATGAAGCTTCCAATCGAAGGCAAAAGAAACATATTGATCACCAGCGCCTTGCCTTATGTCAACAATGTTCCTCATCTTGGCAACATCATCGGATGTATTTCTTTTCTCCTTCTCATTTCTCTCTTTTTTTTTTTCCCCTTTTCTATTCATTTTGATTGATTTGAGCATTTTTGTTGTTGGAATTTTGTTAAGGTGTGTTGAGTGCCGATGTCTTTGCTCGCTACTGCCGCCTCCGTGGCTACAACGCCGTATACATTTGTGGAACCGACGAGTATGGGACTGCCACTGAGACTAAAGCCACGGAAGAGAATTGTACCCCGCAACAGATCTGTGACAAGTCAGTTTGCTTCTTTTTTCCATTTAAATTTTGAATTAATTGGTTTTGGAATTGAAGTTTCTGAGGATTTACAATAGTTGCATTATGCAAATGTGAGAACCTATCTAAAATTCATTTAATTTGTTACTTGGTTTGATAATTTAGAGAGATGTACTTGCTGAAAATGCTTTGGCCTGAACCACAAGGGGTTGGCCTGGTGGTTGAGACACAAGACTTCAGGATTGAGGTCTTGGGTTCAATCCCTGGCGATTCCAATAAAGGGCCACTCCCTGCAGACTTACCCGGTGTGTGAGGATTGAGGGTTTTACACACCCCAGGGGACTAGTTGGGTGTGATGCCTGGACACCTTCGGCCTAAAAAAAATGCTTTGGCCTGAATTACCGGTGTTCTTCATCTGTGTTTTTGGGGGAAACTTTTCTTTGGTCCCAAGTGCTCATCAGATGGGACCATCTTAAATGTTCGATGTTGAAGTAAACTTCTTCCCTTAGAATTCCATCAACATCGTCGTAATCTTGTATTCATAATTTTTGCCATCAACAGCTATTATCCCATCTATCTTGGTAGCGTTGCCTTTCTATGTTCTATTTTTTTCACTCAACCTGGGCAATCTCATTCACTATAAAATCATTCAGTAAAATAGAAATGCACCTTGAAGTAAAGGAAAACCCTTTGTCCATATCCATAAGGAGGAAGTCCGCCATTCAGATGGTTGGCCTTCTTTTTATGATGGGGGAGTATTGCAGCCCCATCCGTGGGGAGCCCTGCAAGTCAATGAAGATATAAAAGAAAGGAAGGATTTTTTCGAAAAGGGTGGGGAGGGGGTGTATAATATTTATCTGCAGAAAGAGTCAGTAATGCAGGCTGTGAGATGGCCCATGTGTGACCACAAACAAGTATTTTCCACCATTTAGTTGAAATGCACAAGAGGAAGCTGTGGTATTTAACTATTTATTGTGTTTTTATTCATGTTCTAGTGTATTTTGACTCAATATCAAGTGTTTCTCATGTAAGGTTGAAGTTTGGACCCATCACCCATCAGGAGACATGTTAATGGGAAAAAAATTCCCATGACGAAAATGAACCCTGCATCGATGATTTCAAACAAAGCAGATCAACCACATTAAATCCTTCATCATTTTTTTGGCATAGCTAGCATTTCTGTTATGTTTTCTCAATCATGGTATCTTGCTTGTGTAGGTATCATGCAATCCACAAGGAGGTCTATAAGTGGTTTGATATAAGCTTTGATGAGTTTGGCCGTACATCAAGCCCCCAGCAGACTGAAGTCTGTCAAGCAATATTCAAGAAACTGATGGAGAACAATTGGCTATCCGAAAACACAATGCAACAGGTGCATGGTTTGCTTTCTGCTGATTAGGCTTATACTCCTTTATTATTTCTTTTTACATGGTATTTAGTGTATCTAAAAAATATGGTGATTTTTTTTAAATGGATGGTGGAGATGTAGGATCTGGCCTTATTATGATCACCTCTCTCGGACTTGATCATTTCTTCATGCTAAAGTAGTAGACTAGTGGTGTATCATCAATGGATTACTCATGCCTGTATCCGTTACCTGGGTTTGGGAAGTGTGTTATTGTATCCTATGTCCCAAAAATTCAGTCTGACACTGCAATCTGTAGCTGTGCCTATCAGTCAAAGATCCTGTCCATCCTTTCTATTCTCAGTATTCATACATGTATCTGGTTTAATTTCTATTGTGCATTGAAAACAAAACTGTTGGTTGTGTCATTCAAAAATAAAGAAAGCAGCTGTTACTTGAGAGGAACCTAATCTTCTTGTGATCCACATGTAATGCTGTCCTTAACTATGAGCCATGCTTCCTGTTCCATTTACTGTGATTTTCTATTTTCTATTTGTATATTACAGCTTTATTGCGATACATGTAAGCGATTCTTAGCTGATCGGCTTGTGGAGGGCACATGCCCCACAGAAGATTGCAATTATGATTCTGCTCGAGGTGACCAGTGTGAAAAATGTGGAAAGTTGTTGAATCCGACAGAACTAAAGGATCCCAGATGCAAGGTATGTCACCTGTTCTTGTGAGGTGGGATTTTTACTTTTGTTTTATTCTAGGAGGCAAGATCATCTATTACTGGATAAGGCCACTACATGCAGTTCGCATGAATGGCATGTTTCAATATTCAGTCAACATATATGCCTCTCACATATTTTTCCTCTTATTGTTGAATTCATTTTGCTTATAGGTATGCCACACTACACCGTGCATTCGTGATACAGATCACTTGTTTCTAGAGCTTCCATTGCTGAAGGACAAATTGGAAGAGTACATCAACCATATGTCTGTGGCTGGAGGTTGGAGCCAAAATGCCATCCAAGTAACACATGCATGGTTAAAAGAAGGATTGAAACCAAGATGTATTACAAGGGATCTTAAGTGGGGTGTTCCTGTTCCACATGAGAAGTTTAAAGACAAGGTTTGGTAAGATTGTTGCAATTATGTTACTTCTAGTGCATCCTCTGCTCTCTGTCATGTCACGAACAACTCTGTCCATCTTTTTATGTTTACTTGTAGGATTTTTCAAATCAACATTTGTAGATATTCATCAGATTACACTTCAAAAATTGATTGTGTGAATCCTTTGATGTTGTGTTCAGGTTTTCTATGTATGGTTTGATGCACCTATTGGATATATCTCAATCACCGCATGTTATACCCCTGATTGGGAGAAGTGGTGGAAAAATCCTGAAAATGTGGAGTTATTTCAGTTTATGGGAAAGGATAATGTTCCATTTCACACGGTAATCCTTTTTGATGCTGAGATTTATTCCCACTAATGACCATGAGATTTACCTTACTGCAAATAAAATAGGCTATATATTTATGGTCTAATAATAAAAACCTATAAAATTTCGTCTATTATTGTAAAATTATTCAACTTCTCCATCTTCATCTTAACTATGGTAGCTATTGAATTTGGTCTATCACCAAACTCATTCAATAACATATAGACTCATATTATTGTTGACAATTGAATATCAGGTAATGTTTCCTTCGTCACTTCTTGGAACTGCTGAAAACTGGACTTTGATGAAAACTATCAGTGTTACAGAATATTTAAATTATGAAGCAGGTTAGATTGGCTATCTAGTTACTGTTCTTCATATTGTCAATTACACCATTGTTTTTGTACTTAAAAAGTTGGTTAACTATATATTATTTATTAGCAGAACGCCAAGCAGACACGGAGTTGTACTTGGGGCATTTGAATGCAATATTTTGGGCACAAGTCATGCTAGTGGAATCCACTGGTCCACAATAGAAGGGTGTATGTGGTTCATGTGTTCACAGAAAATCATGCATTCAGTCCTTCCTTTTTAAGGCAACCAGCAATCAACCATTCAACTAATGTCTGCCATCCCATCTTAGTGCCATAGAATGAATGGTAGAAGTGGCTTTTATTTCAATTCTTCATTTAGTGACCTTTGGATCGGATGATTAACGAAGTTGGAAGGAGCTGATTTTTGGTGAGCATGTAAACCACATGCTTCTGTTCTATGATGGGGCTGCCTCATGCTACACAGTGCATTTTTCGGTGTAGCACAAAGCATTTTTTAATTTATTGTTGAAGTGCCTAGATTTTATCTCCTTTCGAATACCCTGAGGTTTCATTTGATGAGAAATCTAAATATGTTGTATACCAATTGTAGTGTTCTTATTGGCTTCTGACCATTCTTTTAAATCCCAAACCATATCTGCAGGAAAATTCTCCAAAAGCAAGGGTATAGGAGTTTTTGGCAATGATGCTAAAGATACATGTATTCCTGCAGAAGTGTGGAGATACTACTTACTTACAAATAGGCCCGAGGTAAGTTCATTCAGTAAAGTTGTTTCATCATCTAGAGGCCCAGCCTTTTCCCCTGATTTTTTGTATTTTTGATTGACTGTAAATTCCTACATTCTGTGTGAATCAGGTGTCAGATACACTGTTTACATGGGCAGATTTGCAGGCCAAACTAAACGGCGAGTTGCTGAACAACCTTGGCAATTTTATCAATCGAGTCCTAAGTTTCATTGCGAAACCTTCCGGTTAGTCAGTTGCTTGTAATTTAGTTCTTTGCTTCTATGTACCGTTTGTTGTTTCTTTGTCTCCCCTATTTTTTCTTAAAACAGTAGGTTCTTGTATCCGCCCCCCCTTCTTATTCTCTTTAACGTCTGGCGAAAAAAAAGGAAAGCTGGAACTTTGATCTCCTGCTATCTCTCCAACAAATGCCATTCAACAAGTATTTAGTTCTATAATAATATTTGGATTTGAGTTCGATTCTCATTGCACCCTAAAGAGCCACTTCCTGTAGATTTACCCGTTGTGTGTGGGTAGGGAGGCTTGCACATGCCCCGAGGATTAATCGAGTGCTCTAAGAGACCTTGACACCCTTGGTCATAAAAAAATAGTATTTGGATTTAGCTGACACTCCTGCTGGAAATTAAATGCTTCCAAGTTGTCTGCATATTGAATTCGTTAATTACCATTGAGAAAGATGCCTTGATGTGTATCTTGAATATTGTGTTGGACATGATATGACACCACCAATGGAATTTGTTACTCGTAGTTTAATAGTGAAATATGTTTTTATTGAACCTTTTTGTCTAAGGTTATTTCAAATATGAACTTGTAATGATTTCATTACACTTTTTTATGATGCATAATATAAGGTAAATGAAGTTCAAAGTAGTCAAGGCGCAAAGCGCAAGGCACACTTACGGTGCAAATGGTTCGGAGCCTAAGGTGCAAGACACACTTTTAGGCATAGGATTTTCATTCTAGGTATACTTTTTTATATTTTTAAGTATATGTGTATTTAGTTTATTATGTATAAATATGTTGGAATTGTTTATGACTATTTTTAAGATATTAATTCATGACAAAGGCATTACTTTTTCGACTCACTATCAACTAAACAATTCAAAGGTAGTTGTGGGGTGGTCCTTGGGCTCCCAATGTTCGTGGATCTTCGTAGACAAGATGGAGAGGAATTCGGCATATTATCGCTGTTTATGATTTTAAGGTTGCTTGGGCTCCTTGGTCAACTAACTCTATTGTAGACGATATGGCTAGGGGATGACTTTAACTACGGAAGTTGTCAATAAAATTTTGTAATTTTGGGGTGGGGTTTTGTCTAATTTTTCCGTGCTGCTGGGTTTCTTTTGGCTAGCCTTTTTTGTCTTTTTGTATCTCCCTTGTGAATTAATGAAGTTACCATTAAAAAAAAACCCAAGTAATAAATAGTCAAAATCATAAATAAGTCATTATTCCAATGATCATATCATCAACAAAAAAGAAAAGATTTGAAAGTTTTTATCACATGATCCATCCACTACCAATCTAATCAAAAGAGTTAATATTAAACGAACAAAAACCATGACATTCATTTCATGGATCCTTCATAATCATATAATTATCATCATGTCATTGGGAATATGATCATTGAACTTGTATATATCTTCAATATATTCCTCCTTAAAAAAAAAGAATTGTAAGTTCATTATGGGGCACAAGAAGTGCACAAGAAGAAAGAGATACAGAGGGATAAGAGAAAGCCTCCAAACACGCTAACAACATACACCAAAAGCGGGGAACAAAAGAGAGCATGTAAAAAACAAAAATTAAACCACACTAGAAAAGGCTACATTAAATTATTGCATTCCTTCCAAGCTTTGGAAATATCTGAGATGGAGAAATCCTGGAACTCCTAAGTGTAGAAGCCCATATAGCGCATTTCGGCTTCACCCTTCGATTGACCTCAAAAGAGCTTTCCTATTTTTCTAAAGACTATTGTTGTGCTCCCACCTTAAGCTCCAAATGGTGGCGCCGAGGACCAATTGCCACAAAATTGAGAATCTCCGAGGGCCCCTTGAAAACATCCAAGTATAGGAGAGATGGGCAACAAAGGAAGGTATCGGCCATTGAATATCGAAGAGTCTCAAGGTAGAACTCCAAACAAAAATGGAGAAGGTGGTCCGCATATTCAGAGGTTCAAAGGCAGAGTATACACTTACCATGATTCTATTGCTTTGGAGCTATCTTAGGTAAGGATCTTTTCAAGATCGACTATCCAGAAACAAAATTTATGGCTCGAGAAGACCAGGTGGCAAGATCAACTAAGGGCATGTTTGTGTGTTTCCATGCATTAGAAAGTGGGGAGTGTCTACAAAAATGACCCTTAGGTAGTAAAATATACTTTTTTTGACGTGTATCAAGCAATGATGCTTGGGATCGGATACATGACATAGCATAGTAAAAAATTTAGGATAGAGAAACGGGGATGACAAGGACAAGGCATATTTTATTTATATGTTTGTAAAGTTTTATATGTGGTCATCTTAATTAGTTTTAAATTATTTTCAATCATAATTTCAAGTTATTTTAATATAAATGAGTTATTTGATCACGTTAAGTACAACGCTCTCCATATAGAAATATATATAATCGTTTTCTATTTTTTAGTTTTATATATTTTCTATTAATATAGGTAAAGATTAATATTTAATTACTAAGTACATATGAACAAAGTGGACCCACATGGTTAATTAAAACTTATATTTGGATATTGACTCTCTTTAAAATTGTTCATATATTTAAATAAGATTTTTTAATTGGCTAATAGCCCTTTATGATTTCAAATTTTAAAATTTGACTATTAAAAAATGTATCGCCAAAATGGAAAAAAGAAGACCACGTGGGAAGCATTTTTGAAATAAAAGAGGGAAAGCCAAATATGTAGCGCGTGGGAGCAGGGTAACGAAATAAAAGAGGGAAAGTCAAGGGGGAAAGCAAATAAAAGGAGGTTAATGAAATTAAAGGGTGAAAGTTCAGGGAGAACCCAAAAAGTTAGGGATAGAGTCGTGGCTTGGCAAATGGGATATTAGGGTTTTTGTCCTTTTTACACGACGATTCTCCTCTTCTCACGACGCGAAGCTTCTCGCCATCTTGGTTTTTTCTTTTCTTTTCATCTCACTACTACTCAGTAAACCCTTGACTCCCTCACTCAGTCAATGTCTCCCCATCCCCCCATTCCTTGTCCCCACTTTTTTTCCCCCTAAATAGTCTACTGAGCATGTAGACCTGGCTATGGTTCGGGTTTTTGGGCTAAAGAGACTTTTCTAGCGAGACACATACCAAGACTAGCCCTTAATTGGGTGTAGACCTCATATAGTTGCATGTGTTGCATATAAGATGCGATAACATTTAGGTTAGTTGGGTCTACCTATTTATTTTTGCGTTTGGATTATCTATTAAACAGGTAAGGTCATTTATAAAAAACGTGTCGGTTCGGGTAATTGGGTTGGATCAGATTTTGCCAAGTCTACATGCAGATGTCGCCCTTGCTCTGTGACGTGCACTGGATCAACGGTCATATCGGGTCCAATCCATAAATGAATGACTCAAATGATGGAAATGGATGGGTCAAGCAAAATCTTCAAATCCCTGCTTGATCAACGTACAATCTAGGCTATCTATGGTTAGATCTATCTTTATCCGTAGTTGGATATATTAGAAATATGCACAAAATTATCATCCACCATGTGGTGGAAAGATCTAGATTTTGATGCATCTTTCTTTGATGGTGTTCCATGAGTCTTCATCAAGGTCGACAAGACATAATGAAGAGATGCAGTCAGAAAATTTGATCATAATTCTAGATGATTTAGTAACTCCCATTCTTTCATGAGGAAAGTTGATAATGTTGAAATCTCTACAGATACACTAGGAATTGCTCCAACTTCCTCTAAGATACTCAAGTCTCCAATGAGAAGATAGGTTTGCTAGAATCCTCACAAGGACCACCATATGTAGAAGTTCAGGTCCAAGACCGGGAAGAAATACTGTCTTCAAAAGAGATGGAGAGGGAAAACTCACCAGGGAAACTATCTAACTTATCAAGTTCACTTGGATCCCACTGAATGATAATACCTCCCAGAAGTGGTTCCTACCATCCTAGATGGATATGGTAATTTGATTAGAAGGGTCTTCCAGCTTGGACTCTTGAAGGCAAATAATGTCACGACCCGACCAAAAAGGACACGTGAGAAACAATAATATTTTTTTTTTCAACTTTGAAGCATGCACAACTCATAGTCCAAACCATTGTCACAAATATCGGCGGTATTTTCAAATTTACCGCATTTTTATCAGCAATATACCATTACCGTGTTAAAAATGCGTTTTTATCGCCATGGCGATAAATTTTCGGTAAATTCCCGATAAAATCGCGTTAAAAACGCGATAAATGGTAATATCGCGATAATATCCCGGTAAATTGCTGGTAAATTCCCGATAAATTCCTTATTACCATTTTTATTTTATTAATGTTTTTATTTATTCTATTTTTATTATTTTTAAATATTATAATTTCCGCGAGATTTTCCCGTTAAATTCCCGGTAAAAAATCGAGAATTTAAAAATATCCCGATATTACCAATTGCCGTTAATATCCCGAGAACGGTATTTGTCACAATAGTCTCCAAACACGTGATACCTACACGTGTTGCGAGATCCCTATGGATCCAAGGACTTAGGGCTCCAACTCGGGTCGGGTTTTGGCCTGACCCGCATGACCCGACTTTAGAAATCATGTGGGTCGGGTCGGGTTGAGAAGATAAAAACCCGCATGAAATTCGGGTTGGGTTGGGTTGAGGATTTTACAAGTTAACCCAACGTAACTCGGCCAAAATTAGGCTAAAATGGGTTTATAATGCGGGTCGGGTTAGAATTCGGGTCGGATCGGGTTCCATATATATCAACTCAGGTCGGGTTGGGTTTTAAGAAACCCGGCTTGCCCGACCCGAGTTGCAAGCCTACAAGGACTTATTGGACCCTTGATTTGATCGAACTGAATATCAGCTGCCTACGTACTCCAATGGAGATCAGATCATGTGTAGTTCTCAATTCATTTATTTTATGGCACTAACCCCGTGCTATTCATGATGTCACATCAAGACATTCTAATTACCCTATCGTGGGCCTCTTCAATAGAATAGATCTCATTTATCACGGGTCTAGCCAATCATGGGTATATACGAACCATGGGAACACCGTCAACCATGGGGTCAATGTCACACATGGGATAAACCTCAACCATGGGACCTATACCCGAATATAAATACATCCGTCCTCAGAGATAATACTCTAAATATCGGTCCAATCCTCTATGAAATCAATGCCCTCCGTGGGAATATCTATCTGCAGTATACAATACTCATCCATCGTCACAAAGCCCTTCATGGGAAAATAATATCTATCCATAGAACCGTCACATCCACCATGAAATCAATACGTCTACCATGGGACCACTATATCTATCATGGGGTCAATATGCTCACCATATAATCAATATCTAGGCATGAATCCAATATGTCTACCATGGGAACAACATCTATGGGATTCATCATCCATCCCTGGTAATTCTCCATCAGTGAGTATCATCTATCCATGGGTAATAACCATCCATGAATATAATCACTCCATGGATATAATCCATCCATTGACATAACTCATACATTCGTAGAACCAATATGTCTATCATAGGACCAAACAGTCTAACATAAGACCAATACGTCTACTATAGGACAAACATGTCCACCATAATACCAATATGTTTACCATGGGACCAACATGTCTAACATAAGACCAATACGTCTACTATGAAACCAACAGGCCTACCATAATACCAATATGTCTACGTTGGGACCAATATGTCTAACATAAGACCAATATGTCTACTATGAGACCAATATGTCTACCATAAGACTAACATCCGGGCATGAATCCAAACCACCATGGGAATCATCATCCATGGGTATACACATCCATCCCTGGTAACACTCTATCAGTGAGCATCATCTATCCATGGGTAATAACCATCCATGAATATAATCCCTCTATAGGTATAATCCATCCATGCGTATAACTAATCCAGGGGCACATCATCTACCATGAGATCTTCTATCCGTAGGAACAACACTCGAATGAATCACTACGTGACTATGACAATAATATCAAATCATCATATCATATCATAAATATACCACGACTCCTAGCAAGACTTAGGGCTCATGACTTACTAAGCGGGAGACCCACAACTAGCATGATCAAATCTACCTCGCCTTGCATCCCGTCACCTCATGGGTGATTTAGTCAAGCTCTAAGGCGGTCGGACCGCGTCTAACGAAGCTAGCACCATCCCCATGGGGTAAAATAGTATCTAGCTCTGCGCATCAACGCACATCAAGTGTGCTAAATAGCCGTGAGAGTGCCCTCTAGCGCGTAGCATGTGAGGGACTCATTTCTTGACGGCAACCCTATGAGACCAAGTCTCTGTAGCCGACCCCACCATCCCGAATACATCTCTGGAACGGTCAGTCAACCATCATAATCACGTGAGGGACGTACCCATACCACGTCTCAATATCAAGTGACCAAGTCACATATACATCTCAATGCCACAGTCTCCGTATGTTCATATCGAGGCTCCCACTGTTACTCTAGGCTTTACGCATGGGATCTATGTACTTATCTCATCATTTTAACTATACAAAGGTGAGACACAATGATTTACTGATCGAACAGTTTCCTTTTTCAACGGACAGGCATAACGTTATCAATATCACATGAGGGACATACCCATACCACGTCTCAATCATCAATATCATGTGAGGGATGCACCTATACCACGCCTCAATATAATCAATATCACGTGAGGGACGCACCCATACCACGTCTCAATCATCAATATTACGTGAGGGACACACCCATACCACGTCTCAATATAATCATCACGTGAGGGATGTACCTATACCACGTCTCAATATCATCTAAGTGACAGTCATATAAATCTCAGTGCCAAAGTCCTCATCTGTCCATCTTAAGAATTTTCACAGTTCTCTAGCCACTCTAGGCTTTACTCGAGTGACAAACATATATGTCTCATCATATCGGGACTCCCAAGGCATCATAACCTCTTCGGGTCGCCTTCGAGGGATCCAACATCTAGCATTAGGGTCTATATTAGGGAAGGTATATCTTACCAATCCTTTTCTACCCTTCACATTTGCTCAACATCTTACATCATCCTTAATATAAATGGATGACACAATGCGTCTTTTGATCGAGCTGAGGCACAATGCTCTCAGTTGCTTACGTACCATATAGTGGATCAGATCAACCGTAGTTCATTAATTTCACATTTGAGTTGACATTGGGGAGTAGTCATACTTTTACTTTGGGGAAATCAAATAAGGCTTTCTTAGCATTTACATTGCATTTCATACATTCTCAATCATGCTAGCCCATCCTCATTGTAGCACAAGTTAACCCCCACTGGGTTCTAAGATACTTGACCTTAACTCACCCATATCATTTAGTCTAATCCTTTACCAAGTTCCTCTTCAAATCATGGAAATTCATTCTACACATGGTTAGGTCGATCCACCACAACCATTATCAACATAGTTACTCATTAGTGATGTACACATCATCACATAATCCAAACATGGCATTAAAACAAGTCTATCATGCTTATTATGAGTTACCCATCTAAGAATTCCAATCATAATCATGAGAATTTATTTGATATATACATTACTCATAACCATACACAAGTATAGGAAGTTATCAAGGCCTTACATTACATATCTTGGGGCAATCTTGATTTATCATACATTCTATCATACTTTAACACATTACAAATCTATGAATTCTCAATTATAATAAACATCTAATCATAGGGAACTTGGGAAACTCATAAATATGTATCTGATACAATATATTTATATCAATCATACATGGGCATAAAGAGGTCAAACCATAACCTTACCCAACTATGCATTGAAATGTGCACAAGGAAACATTCACTCAAACATATTGTCACACACCTTGTTAGCATGGAATTTTACAAATATTTCTAATGCTACCCAATTTTATCAAACTCGAATTGTATAGAAATTGGTCTAGGGGCGTGAATCGTAAATCGAAAATCGTAAAATTGTACGATTCATATATCTTCTTATTCCCATAATCATGTTGTTGACCTGGGCCATTACAAATAATATTTGACTTGGACGGAGTTAAGAAAGCTCTTGATGGTGGCTCGCTTGGCAGGGTCTTCGAAATCCCTAACATTCCAAGATGAGATCTTCATGGATTACTTACCATTGGCTCCCGTCCTCAATCTTCTTTAACTGAAGAATCACCATCAGCAACCTCTACCTTCTATAATTAATAGAAAAGCTGAGTCTGGAGAGTTCCCTTGCAGTTTCTGTCTTTACGTTTAAGTCTAGGCGGAAACTATCATACAGGTAGGATATCAGCAAACCTTCTTGACCATCAGCAGTTAAGCCCAATTTGATATCAACTCCAACCATCCTTTGGGATGAATACTTGTATTTTTGTAAAATTGCTGTTGTGCGGACAAATGCTTGTGGGGTTACTGAAACTGTTGCATTGGACATCGTGTGAAAGTGACAAAAATCCCAAATTTGTTAATTCGAGAAACCAATAACTCTATATAACACTTGAGGCACCCTCCTCTCAGAGGCTAACTTTTGAGAGTGAGTTCTACCTCAAGAATGTTATCATGTCATGATTCTCTAACACATTGTGTTTTTGACTCTGACATTGACTTGTACCCGTGCCCAAGTTATATATGCCCATCTTGCCCTCATTCCCGATTATGATTATGATTCCAATATTCCTGACTTTTGTACATATCTGTTTTATGCAGGGTCAGGATATGATTCCGTTATTCCTGATGCCCCTGGTGCAGAATCACATCCATTGACTAAAACATTGTCAGAGAAAGTTGGTAAATATGTTGATCAATGTCTGGAAGCCATGGAAAAGGTGATCAAGTCTACTTGTCTCCTACAGATTTTGTTGCTTCCCAAATCTGGTTGTCTAGCCTGAAACACAAATAAGTTGGGTTGCTAATTTGGCTTTGATGCAGTCAACCATTTTGTTTTTTGGATGACAGGTTAAACTAAAACAAGGACTTAAATTTGCAATGTCCATATCTAGCGAGGGAAATGCATATCTACAAGTAAGCTTGCAACTATTTTTCTGCTTAAAAAAAAGCTTGTAACTATTTGGGCCCTTCTCTCTTTTAGTTCCTATTTAGAGTTACTCTGAACTAGTTAACTGCATTTTAATGTTATATAGGACAGCCAATTCTGGAAGCTCTACAAGGAAGATCCTGCTTCTTGTTCCATTGTGATGAAAACTTCAGTTGGTCTTGTTTATCTTCTTGCTTCCCTGTTAGAGCCTTTCATGCCGTCTTTTTCTGTTGAGGTAATTTATCTAGGCAGCACATTTGCCTGTATATTAGGAAGCACTTGCTTTCATTTTTTTTCTACCTCGCGTGATGATTTTTTGGTGATATATGATGTTATAAGTTATTTTGTGAATTCTTATACCATGTTCCATGATGGTATTCAAGGTACTGAAGCAGCTTGATTTGCCTCCTGAAACTCTATCGTTGTGTGATGAAAAGGGAGATGTTGACAAGGCAAGAAGACCTTGGGATATAATTCCTTCTGGTCACAAAATTGGGAGACCGGAACCCTTGTTTAAAGAACTGGTATTTCATGAGTTTTCTTAGTTCTGAATAACTCGATGGATCTATTCAATTTCTTAACAAAGGCATGATACTCTCATGGCCATTCATTAAAGAAAATGTTTTGTGCCAGAAAGATGAAACTGTAGAACACTACAGAGAGAAGTTTGCTGGAAGTCAAGCTGACAGGATTGTGAAAGCAGAAGCTGAAGCACAAAAGATTGCTGAACAACTAAAGAAAACAAAAGTTACAGGTCTTTTATTAGCACTAATACTTTGAATTGCACTTTTTCTTGCTCTTTTTTTTTTAATTTACCTGTGGGAAACTATGGGAAACCCTTCGTAAAACCCCCACGGGTGATATCCACTGTCCTTAGGACACACCAGGTGAGGCCATGAGGGCTCAAACCTGACAACTCCCACTTCTTGAGGCGGGAGATTACCAGTTGAGCTACACCAATTATTGTTTCTTTATATTATGATATGTTGGGTTAAGTCTTCCATTGCTTTTTTTTTTTTCCATTTAATTTTGAGATTGTGACTTGAACCAGCAACATTTTTGGTTGCAGTTTGTGAGCACTTGCAAGTGCTGTAGGCTTTCGTTTCAGTTTGTGCCATTTTTAGGCTTCCCAGTTTTTGAATTTCAGAGTCAGTTCAGGTGTAGGCAGAAAATTAGCTAGTTCAGGTGTTGGTTGTTCTCACTGTTGCATCAATGTTATACATTGTCAAAGGAAAAAAAAGCTACATGGTCCGTATTGTTCCCTTTCTCTAGGTGAATTATTACAGTTGTTTGTTTTATTATGATTGTATTGGTGTAAGAGACATTTAATAATGGGAGATTTGGCAATGCACCAATTTAGGATAATGAGGGCATTTGATAAAATGGGTGCAAAACCATAAAAAGAGAACAACCAATGTGTTTTAACTGTTTATTAGCAGCTCCTTTTGGCAATGGGTGGTTTGACTGATGTTTTTATTAGATGTTTATTTTATTTTCTTGTTTTTGAGCAGGTGGCGGAAAGAAACAACAACAAAGCAAGCCAGCTGCAGGAATCAAATCTAAGGCACCTGAAGCGGAAATATCTGTTTCAAGGCTTGATATCCGTGTAGGGCTTATCAAGAAAGTCCAGAAGCATCCTGATGCTGATTCATTATATGTAGAAGAGATTGACGTTGGTGAGGAATCACCACGTACTGTTGTTAGTGGCCTTGTCAAATACATTCCTCTTGAGGAAATGCAGGTTTGTGCTGTCATTGTTCATTTCTTAATTGAATTCTTCTAATGTTTTCTATTGGTTGATGTGATATCATGCTGTGGATTAATCCATGGGCAGAATCGGAAAGTTTGCGTCCTTTGTAATCTGAAACCAGCGACCATGCGGGGCATAAAATCGCAGGCAATGGTTTTGGCAGCTTCCAACGATGACCACACAAAAGTAAGCAACAAACACCTTCAAGCATTAGGTTCTTCATGCTTTCTTAAGTGAAAATAAATAATGTGTATCAAGTGCATACTCTATATATAATTGTAATGATTGGATGGCAATGTTGGCCTTTTCTTGTAAGATATGTGGTTTTTGTAGCATGATATCCATCTTATATTTATAGTATGGTATATGTGAGAAACGATCATATGTTGGTGCGCATAGTAATACATTATAGTAGTCAAGGTGCAAGGTACATGTTTAGGCATGAACCTAATTTTTGTTATGCGCATATATTTCAATACTTTAAATGGGTTTGTGTTCTTATTACGTCAATTTAATAAAATACGATACTAAACATTTGAAGCACCAAAAGATATTGTGTACTTGATCTTCCAAGCACATTCTACATGCACAAGTATATTATCTATTTATTAGAATTTTTAATTTGAGTATTACTAACAATTACTTAATGTCAATGACAATACTAGCTATTAAGAAAAACTTTTAAAAATAGGCTTATTACAGGAAAAAGTTTCTAAAAAACTAGACTTGAGTAAGGTGGGCCTGCCTTAGAGTTAGGCTAGGTGCAAAGTGGTTACGGAGTTTTAGTGAGGGCCTAGGTGCAACTATGGCATGCCTTTGACTACTATTGATACCATCGGAGCTTGCATCTCCTCCACCTATTTTTAAATCCTACATTTACAATTTCTAATATTCTTCAAATGGTAGGTGCATTTGAAGAGCTTGAAATGGTTACACAATCCTTTATATGCTTATTTCTCTTCTATATGTAATGTGTATGTGTACATAATACTTTCTCTCTCTCTCGCTCTCTGATCGATCTCTCGATTGAGCTACTGTTAGTAGGGCTTCCTCAACTTGAACCTGGCCTGAAACCTGCCTGAACCTTTCATAAACAAACGAGTTTGGACACATGTACCGGTGTGAGGAGCTACAAGTGTACCAAATTTGAGGATTCTATATTTGGTGTTGCCAAACCTACAATAATTTTTACTCATTTTTTTATTAGTTGTTAACTTTCATTTAAAAATGGGATTCGAAATTTTCTTATGGCAATTAATTGATAAGGGAAACAAAAAATATGTATTGTAAAATTGAATACATTGTAAAACGCATGACAAAAGCATTTCTGTGTACCTGATCAAAAGAAAGGAATGCATCAGCTAGGGATCTCCACAAGATGTTCACATAAAACTCTTCCACGACATTCAACCCTATATCCACTTTGATGGTGGGGATGTCCCTTTATTTTGATTGCCAAATAAAAAGAATACTCAATTTGGAACAAACCACCACGTCTCAAATTTTTATACATGTATCCTTTAGTTGCAATATATTATCTAATCCTTTTGTTGCAATAAATTTTTCCTAACTTCTTATAAGAGATGATAATCAATTTGAATGGGTGGGTTATGACAAGCCAAAAGCTGATAATTATGTCACTTGTGATTTCAGGTGGAATTGGTTGATCCTCCTCAGTCTGCTGCTGTTGGGGAAAGAGTAACATTTCCAGGTTTTTCAGGTGAACCAGATGATGTACTCAACCCCAAGAAGAAGGTTTGGGAAACAGTTCAACCCGATCTACACACCGATACAGAGCTGGTGGCTCGTTACAAAGATGTTCCCTTCACCACTTCAGCAGGTGTTTGCAAGGTCTGCTCCATTTCTGGTGGAGCCATTAGGTAGATCAAAGTAATGAGGACATTTATATAATTGCCCCTTTTTTAATTGAAAACCTTCAGGTTGGAGGCTGTGTGCCCAATTTGGCAACATGACTGACATGATAATTGAGATTTTGTTTGCTATTGAAAAGTATAAAAGGAAATGAAATTACTTAAAATTCAGAATAGGTCAGAGCACCAATTGCTGGATAATTTATGTTACAATAAAACAAAGGACATGTTTGTGTCCATATGATACTTAATGTCACAGCAATATGCCGCTTGAGATGCATTTCCCATGGAGGAGGTTCTGAGAATTTCTGTAATGGGTTATCTTTATGAATAAATAACTTTGATAATGACGATGATATAAACATATTAGAAGAGTTTGAAAAGGCCTAAAAGGATGTTCTTTGAAACATGAGGACTCAAAAATGGACAGAGAAGGACAGGTATAGAGGCTTACTGAATTTCATAGGACGTCCATTACTAAAGAGGAAGACATTGACAAGGTGGTGTGGAAGTTCTAACATAGACATGCTCAAGAGCTTTTGTTTCCTGCAAAAATGGAATAACCCTCTTGGAATGCCACGATGACTAGATGAAATTACTATCATGAAACTAGAGGGATTTGACAAAAACTTGCTCCTATGAAATTACAATTAGAATTATTGTCACAATTACATGACTTTATGTCACATAATGTGAAATGTTTTATAGATATGATGATGTCAAAACATGGTTATACTTAAAACACACACACACACACACACACACACACACACATATATATATATATATATATATATATTTAAATGTTTGTATATATCTATAAAATTGAACAAATGAGCCTCATTCAGAGTGTAAATATTGGTTACTATATAATTACTAAAAAAAGAAAATGTGTTTATGAATATTAGATATTCAAAAATATTTAAATCTTATCAAATCATTGTGAGTTTAAAAAGTATGGGTTTTAAGATAGGATTCTGTAATTTTTATGGGTTTCTATATTTAAGTCAAGACCACGGACCATCAAATGGAGTGAAACTGAGATTTATGTAGGATACAAATTGTTAGCATTTTAAAATAATTTAAAGAAAAAAAATATTCAGAGAGCCTAAGAACATGACTTCTATAATTGGATCAATTTGTTTGTTAGATATCATGTTCATGAATAAATTGATATATTTAAAGAACCCATCATGTTGGACAAAGACTCTAATAGGATGTAAATATTTAATACTCACAATTTAAAGTTATGAAAATTTGGAGAGTTCAAAAAATAATTTCTATAATTGGAATGAGATGATTTTGTATCCATTGTATTGGAGAAAATTAGTCTTTACACAAGATGCACAAGTTCAATAAATAAATTATAACTTGAAAACACAAAACAAAAATAATTTTGTTTTGGATTCCATACTCAATTAATTTTATAAATTAATGGTCAATAATAATTTCACAAAATCCAAGAGTATCATTTTAGAAGAGTCGAATAAGTTTAGTTTTTCTAACTATTCTAACTTTATAATTAGGAGAATAGGATAGTAATTAATAACTCCATATTTAAGAGCATTTGTGAAAAGAGAAATGATTAAATGGAGTTCACCATATATAAATTCCAATAAGATTGAGTTAATTTCTCATTTAATAAAAGAAAATATTTGAATAACAACATGTTTCTATGATTATTAATAAACTTCAATGTCAATTATCTATGGAAACTATTCAAAGTTTGATTGAAGTAATCCACAATATATGATAGATTAAGAGACTATATTTTATTTTAATCAAATAAAAATTGGACCCAATTCATTATCTATCATAATTGACTATTAAAAATTAAATAATTTTATTTAATGAAAAATAGAACTCACGTTTCAAATTTACTTAACCACGTCTTACCAAGTTACCATAACTTTATCTAATAATTCTCTTTTAGAAAATCTGCGGAAATGAAAAGTGCGACAGTGTGAGCAAGCGAGAGAGCAAGCAAGAGAGAGATGAGCCTGAAGACCATCTTGGCCGCGGCGGCCGTAAGGGGAGTGACGGAGGCCAGAGCTCGGATATTCGGGCATGTGCTGAATCCAACGGGTCAGCGCTCTCCTCACAAGATCCTCCGGAAGAAGCTGATCGGAGAAAAGGTTGCCCAGTGGTATCCTTACGACATCAAGAGGGACGACCCCATGGTCATGGCCCGCCAAGAGCACGAGTATGCTTCCTTTCTCCTACTCTACCCACTACATTTCCCATTTCCACCGTCGCTTCTGTTATGTTCCTCTTCTTCTCCCCCTTTTTCTCCATTAATTGATTCTGCCTTTTATTTTGGCAAAAAAGAATAGTGCCTGTCATGTGTTTGTTTATATTCCTCTCCCAAAACAATCTCTACGTATGTCACTTTGTTGAGAATTAAGTGTCCCATTTCAGAACCTTGCCCCTACGGCATTAATTTTTTTCTTAACCAAACAAAACATTAACATTACCCAGCAATTATTTGTTTTTATTCCTCTTTATTTCTGTCTATTTGTTTTGGCTCCTTTTATTTTGAGAACATAACAGTGCCCACTATGTAATTTTTTTATATTCAGCCATGCAAACTTCCTACATTGAGATTTCC
Organism: Chimonanthus salicifolius; assembly: GCA_013350335.1. Lineage (NCBI taxonomy): Eukaryota > Viridiplantae > Streptophyta > Magnoliopsida > Laurales > Calycanthaceae > Chimonanthus > Chimonanthus salicifolius. The sequence goes on along the minus strand of CM023542.1, from coordinate 46,520,208 downwards.
ATTTTAGAACGTAGGCGTAACCATATATACGAAAAGGGGTTGCAGAATGCGTTCAGACTTTTGTACTATCTAAATCTTGTCGATGGCACATGAATGGATAGTTTGGCATATGGCCTGCATTCCACCAAAACTGAAGTATAATCATCATCATCATCGTCAAACATATATACCGCATCACTGGTGTTGATTTCCCAGTTTTGCTTGTCCACTCAACCGTATCAAAATTGAATGTATTAGCACCACTCCTATTTGGATTTTGCTGATTTTTTTGCATATCCTATGCTCACATTATTTCTACCTTATGCTGCCTGCCTACAGATGCATGATGCAATACCAACATGCAGTGGAATCCAGTATCCCACCAAATGTGTTTTTTTTTTAAATTCTTTTGAGTGATTAAATATGATTCCAAATTCCCGTTCTGCCTTTGATGCAGAGCAGGAGTTGCAGGACGAATAACTTCCACTCCATGTGGCTGTAAAACGGATTCATTTAGGACATCTAAATGATCCTTGCATCCCTCTCAGTGAATACATTTTAATTTGAATTAGGAAGAGTTCCTACATATGATCTTGTGCATAATTGGTTATGTATTGTATGTTAGGTGCATGTATCATGAAACCTTGATTTGTGAGCAAATGATAAGAGTTCCGGGAGAATTTTTACTAGTTTGTCTTGATTTCTCGATCATGGAATATTGCAAACACGTTTTGGGATATGAGGTTCATTATCATGCCCATATCTTAAAGCATATAAATGCTTCATTTCCACTGTGACATTCGTTAATAGTCAGAAGAAAGGTGGATAGCTTCTTGGTTTAAAGCATTGTTATGCTTCCAATGATAAGGTTATTAGGGAATGTCTTGTTGTCTTTGGTTTCAAAGTGTGGTTGTGATAAGGTCAGTGTAATTGGGAGTTGCTCCCGAAGGATAGAAAGTGACAATGTTTCTAGTGGCAAGGTTTGGGGTGGGCTTCCTAAGCAACAAGAGTTCCAGTTGAGGTGATGGGAAGCAGGGGCCTCAAGTTATGAGCAAAGTAAATTTGTAGGGAGTTCAACATGATATCTACTTTTGGATTTAGAATGTATGATATTTGGTGGAATTGAAAGTTGGGTCTTCTTCTGCCCTAGTTACTTGCTAATTAAATTAGGTAGGTTCTTCTATTGATTAGTTGGCCATCCCAAGTAGCCTTTGCAAAACAAATACAGATTTTAGTTGGAATTGATAGCTAATGAAGTGATGCATTATGGACAAGGCAAAGAACAAAGAAAATTTTCAAGTTTGTTTTAAAAAGGAAGGTTACAAATATATAGATTGCATGTTGTAGTCCATTGGTTGCTGACTGATCAAAATGTCAGTTGTAAGGTCAATCTTGTATCATATGTTGCTTTTAGAACTAGTTCTATTTATACCTCGACTTCTCATTTTTGATTAAATTTTATGTTTCACAGGCGCCTGGCTAAGCTTGAAATGTTGAAGCGTCGTGGCAAGGGCCCACCCAAGAAGGGACAAGGAAGGCGAGCCGTTAAACGTAACAAATAAGTTAAACAATGGCAGGCAGTTGGTAGGTGTTTGCATCATGCAGTTCCTCCTTAATCTCAATTTTGAAGAATCAAATGTGAGCTGGATTAAGTGCCTTGCGAATTTCATTGTTTACTTGCAATCTTATTTTTGTTGGGGCTGTTGCTGTTGCCTAAAATGTTGTGACTCTTACCATATTAGAACCCTAGTGGCTGGCAATGCTTGTGAACATTATGCTCTACCTTCTGTTGAAATACTAATTGATTTTAAGCAGTGGTTTTACTGACTTGGTTGTTCTCTTGAACCTTGTGGAATGAAACTTGGGCCGCTTTTGTTTACTATACTTTCTTCAGCATAGCAAAAATCATTTATTTCATTGGCATAGCTGGCCTGATGCATGTATCAAGAACATACATTTGATTATGCCTTCTTACTTTGATAGATCCTACTTACTCCATGTATAGCATCACAGGTGAATTCAGGTTCTTAACAGCTTCATGATTGCCTGCACCATTGTGTTGGCTGTTGGTCATTTTTCAAACGCATGATTGGGTGATGTCTTATCATCAATTACATCACTGATAGAGGGCAGATTGCAGAAGCCGGCAAAGCAAATGGCATCAAATGGAAAATGATGGAATCTGATTCTTTGTGTTGGAAAACATTGCCTGTAAAGACTGCTAAATATGATTCAAGAAAACATGACAAAAGTCTTGTACAGACTGCTAAATGTATGTGAAGACTGGTTGTAAAATTCAGCACTTCCTCCCGCTAAGAGCTTCTGTGATCGTGAGGATGTTGATCCACACAGTACCCTCTTTCTTCTGTATTTTGAATTGGCTTGTCCTTTTTGTAGTTCATAATCAAGGGCTGTAACCAGTGTTCAAAATTCGAAACTCTGGACTTGAAATTCTATTGAGTTGAGAAACTTGGTGGAGTTTTTAGATAGAAATCGAAAAAACTTTGGAAAACTTGCCGACTCGCTTAACTCAAAATCCTGTTGAGTTGAGTTGACTCAGTCAAGTTTTTTTTTGAGTTTTTAAACAATGGTTGTGACAGAAGTACCAGCAATGAAAATGGTCATGAAGGAAGACAACGATGTTGAACATGACATAACATGACATAAACGACAACTTCTATGATGAAAACATTGAGGAGAGACGACACATCTAATCATTTGAGGTCTAAATCCATTTAAAGAGTGGACTTGGCATTTCCTTTGTAAAAAAGTCTTATTAGTCAAAGAAATAGATAATTTAACTCGAGTCTAAATAGATCTGACTTTACCTATTTAACAAGACCTGAACGTGAAATAGATCTAAAATGAATAAGATTCAACTTCAACTTGACCCAATCCAATCCATTATCAAGTTTACTTTGAATGGATGTGGTGATATTAGATTTTTCTTTTTAAATTTAACTAATAATTCAATTCAAAGACTATTCTTTAAAGTTCATAACAGATTGTTGTGAACCCGTTGTGAACAGTTCAAAAATGGATAATTTCCCACGGTTTGGATGGGCAAATGAGGGACAATCGACAGATGATCATACGTGCATTCCCCTAAACTCCGTGGCGTATTCGATGGTACATAATGGATGAACATAAGCGATCTACTTGAGTAAGCTCATGAAAGTTAGCACCTCTCCTCCATTTTCTCACACCCATTACTTCCATGTACATGAGTCTCTTATTTTTTTTTTTGGCTAATTATGAAAGTAATTCCTATTTTTTACAGTTGACATTTTGAAGATTGATTGCAATCGAACCCAAAGGGGGTAAGAGTGATGGACAAAAACCCGTCTCATGAAGCTGAAGTCTGGGGTTCTGAGTTTGATTCCCGCTTCATTCCAAAGAGTCACTCTATGCAGAGAACTTAGTAGTTCTTGATAAAGAAGTTTGCACATGTTCCGAAAATTAATTAGGTGCTCTAAGAGACTTTAACATCTTGCTCATAAAAAAACTACATCAATAATTCAAAATGTGTGAAATAACTACATCAATAATTCAAAATGTGTGAAATAGGTTAAAGATAAAAAAATAGGTTTTATATGAAGTTCCGACTTTAGAGATCATAGCCTTATAAAATGAGAAATAAAAATAAATGTTTTCCAAATGCTAATTTATTTATGCCAAACATAGGGCTATAATAATTGAACATGGACATAACTACACTCGATTCCTTATACATGTGGTTGAGTGCATATTCTACTCATTCTATTCTCCATGCAAGCCTTATAAAAGTCATTACATTATTTTTTTTCAAATACTTCTCTTGAGACAACAAGAACTTTATTACAAATTATTTTTAAATGTTATGGATGAAATGACAATTATTAAAACTTAAATACTTATTCAAAATTAACTAAAATAATAAAGACCTATATACAAATTACCCTAAAAAATGCCCTCAATTTTGTAAGTGCTCCAATTGAGAAACCTTGAACATAGTTAGCAATTTGCATTCTAAAACACTCGTATTGTGCCCATATAGATTTTTTTTTTTTAAAAAAAAAAATCTTATTTTCATATACTTTTCTAAAAATGCTACAATTATAAACATCCATTTGACGTGAACATATAAGTACATATTATATTTATAGTATGTGCTTCATAAATTATTCACATTTATCTGTTTTCTCCATTTTATGTTATACAACTATATAGTTAAACATTTTTCTCAAGCAGGTTTTTTAAAAATTAATTATATCAAATTGAACTAGTTTCAATTTGAAAAATCTTATTTTAAAGTAAGTGTTTTCTGGATAACATGGGTATCCTTATTCTACATTAGAGTTGAAACTACTCCAATGGATACATGAAACGACGCAAAAGCTTCGTAGATCATGTAAGCTTGAGAAAATCCAAATTTAAAAAATATTATTTTAAAGTGAGTTAATGTAAATTCGAAATGAAGTGACATGGATTCCTACGTGTTATTCGAATAAATTGATATTAGAGGTGAGACTAATTCTACAAATATATTAATCACCCAATAGTTTCGTAGATCGTACAAGTCTGAGAAATTCTAAATTTGAAAATCTTATTTTAAAGTGAGTTAATGTAAATTCGACATGAACTGACATGGATCCGTATGTGTTCTCCGAATGAACTGGCATTAGATGTGAGACTAATCTCACGTATACACGAATTGCCCTAAAGATTCATGGTTGAGGTAAGCACGAGAAATTCCAAATTTAAAAATCTTATTTTAAAGTAAGTTAATGTAAATCGGACATGAAGTCATATGGATAACACGCATGAAAAAGTTAAACACAGACATCCTAATTAGGGAAGTTTCAGCATTATCATCGGTGATGATGGGTCTCCAGCCACCCACCTTTCTTTCAGAATTGAAATACAAAACAAAGAAAGATCGAAAAGGGAGAGGGAGAGGGAGAGCAAAGAGAAGATACCCATTACCCATTACCCATACCCATTACAATTCTCTCTCTTTCTCTCTCATGTCTACGTCGACGTCAGGACCGGCTGATTCCCCACAACCCAAAAAGAATTCGAACAGACCCAAATGTAATTCAATTCTTCTTTTCCATGCATTTTCTTCTTCTTCTTCACCCTTTCATTTATTCATTCCTTCATTCATTTGAATGCCTGGTTTTGTCTATGAGGAATTGATCATGGTTCCACCGTTGATCAAAGTGGGCCCCGCAGTTACAAAGGGGTGCATGGGAATCATATGGACGTGAAGCTTAATCCATTTTAAAAAGGCCTGCAAATTGTGAGTTCAACGATGACAATCATAATAACAATGATCAATGATCAATGATCAATGGTCCTGTTTGGAATATCATAGCCATCCAATGTTTGTCATTTTTTGAAGACCTCTTCTGTGGGAAAGACTGGATGGTTAGGATCTTCTGATTGGGAAGTTTATCCGGCCATACCTCACCAATCATGGGCCTCCATACAAGTAGTCCATCATGAAAATGAACCTCAATGGCAATGATATGATTTCTTCCTCTTTTTAGATCCTTTTGAATATAAATGTTACTGCCCTTCATTTCCTGATATAGTCCCTCTTTTAATTTGGGATAAGTTTTGTCACAACAATGTTAATTCATAATTGTGGTAATGATTTTACTTTTGCATTTCTAATTTTTGTTTTGAGTAGAATAAGAAGAATGGACTGGATGAACTTAGATTTGATTTAGACCCAAGTTTATGCAATCTATTCCATTTTATTTTCACAATCTTTAAAACCAATGCATTAATTAATGCTTAAGAATGTGTTTTCGTCGCCAATTCATCATTATTGTTACCATAATCATAATCAAAGTCTACCTAACTGCACTTTGTCAGTCAATTTATTGAGTTATTTTTTTCCACCCAACTGGATTATCACGTTAGATGGTGGCAAAATATTCTTTTTGGGGGATTTTCAATTTAGCAACCACACTTGATTTGCAAATGATAAAAGAAGGATTAATTTGTGAGAATTGGCTTGACAGTCAAGAACTTGTCTGAGATGCTAACATGCTCAGATCTATACAATTTAATGAATGATTGCATAATTGGGCATGATAATGTGTTCTACATCTCAATCATCCATTCTGCATTTTGCATCATGATTTTAAAATCTAGCCCACATGAAAATTCAAGGTAGAAAAGCATCTCATCTTTTTCTACGACCGAGGTGTCCATGGCCTCTTAGAACATTCGACTAGTCTTAGAGGCATGTGCAAGATTCCCTACCCACACACATTGAGTAAAACTAAGGAAAAGTGGCTCTTTGAGATGGGATAAGATTCGAATTCAGGACTTCAACTTCTTGAAACAAGTTCCTCGCCATAACACTAACCCTTAGGGTTGGTAAAAGGCATCTCATCTTTGTTGGGGACCAAACTTTTCTGGAATTTCTTGGAAACTCTTTCTGGTTCAATGATATTGAAAATGCTGGCACTTCATTTTTATAATGTCCTAATTTACTATTATTATTATTATTATTATTTTTCAGATTCAAGGTTTACACAACAGGAGCTTCCTGCATGCAAGCCAATCCTCACACCACAATGGGTAAGCTGCAACTTGATGAATGTTGTCTTGGAGACACGACTCATTGATTTATTTCCTGAAATCCATGAATGGATACAGTAATCCATCCCAACCATGGCATTCTTTTAAAATTTAAGACTGTTCTCTATTAGAAAATTTCTAAATATTGCTTAAACATTACGTTTTTAATGGATTACACCTTTGTTCATTTAGTCTTCCTAATTTTTTTAAGAACTGTTTATTATTTTGCATTCCTTGTTCATACGTTTCTATGACAAAATTTAAGAAAATTAATAAACCATCAGAAACAGTACACCTTGAACTAGGAATGAAGAATTTATATCTTAAAAATTGTATGAATTCTGCAATCCCCTATTGATATCGAAGTGTTTGGTCTTTGGAGATATTATTTGAACAAGAAAAAAACTAGTAAAATTGTAAATTATGTTCAAGTCATGTGATAAAACAATAAATTAATATTTTTAAATGAATTAAGAAGAAGAAGCGATTAAATTAATAATGTGAAGCAAACTAAATATATTTATTAGGCCAAATACAATAATATATTTCTTCAGCAAAAACACACTTAGTTTTGTCTGTTTCAGCCAAAATGGATCGAAAAAGACCGAAAACGTAAGTCGAAAAAATTAGAAGAGGGTTTTTTTTTCGGACTCATGCCGAAACATAATGTTTCAGCCTGTTTCGGCCGACACGAAATGAAATTGACTTCTATGTTTAGTTGTGGCATTGGGTATTAAATTCAGCTAATGTACTACCTTGTGATTCTTGCAGGTAGTATGTACATTTGTGTTTGTAAGCATCATCTTCGTCCCCATTGGTGTTGCTTCTCTACTTGCTTCTCGTGACGTATGTTTGAGACCTATCCGTCTTTAAGGATAGTGATTTTTGTACAATAAGTTTTTCTTATAGCACATCAAATTTAAAGAAAATTTCAATTTTATCTTTACTTCTCTTATTTCTTCTCTTTTCCTCTTTCTCTAAATAAGGGTAAAATTGAAATTTCCTTCATATTTGATGCAATATGAGAAAAACTCATGATACAAAAATCACTATCCATCCTTAAATATTTGAAATTTGACAACGGTTCATTTTCGAATACTCTGAATGTCCAACTTTCTTTTACAGGTGGTCGAAATTATCGATCGATATGAGACTGAATGCATACCAGAGAACTTGAGAGACAATATGCCTGCATTTATACAAAATCCCAAAACAAACAAAATCTGCAAAAGAACGTTGACAGTAAGATCTCTTTGCCATATTATTCATTTGATTTAGGGTTTAGATTAGAAATTTTTTTTTTTTAGATTAACGTGTGGGAAATTCAGATACAATCCTACTAAAATCTTCACGGATGAGTCCACTACCCCTAAGGCACACCAAAGTTAGGCCATGGAGGCTCGAATCTGCAACCTCCCGCTTTCTGAGGTGGGAGACAACCAGTTGAACTACACCCATGTGGGTGTTTAGATTAGAATTTTAGCAGAGAATGATATTTTCTATATTTTTCACTTAATATTTTCTCTTCTCCTAAACTTATACATTGCTTTAATATGATTTGAATGCTCCATTTGCATGTTTTATTGACTTCATCATTTCCATTAACCTTAATATGGAAATTTTCAAGACAAGGAATTTAAGGACCATTTCTCTAATAGAAATGGTTGTAGGATGCGTCTTGGACGACTATTTAGATATTTTGGATCAACAATATTAAGTTCTATTAGAATTCATCACTGTAACCTAACTTAATGCTGAAGAAAAAAAATCTTAAGCCAACCTAGTATATTAGTGTGGCCTAATTTTTGCAATTATATCAAAGAATAAACTCTCTTTTAACAACTTGCTAAAGACAACACAAAATTAATTTTTGAAATAATAAAATTATTAAATCTAATCTAATTTACTAAAATAAGACTGTATTAATTTTGAGGGGTTGGCCTGACGGCAAAGAACCCGTCTTAAAAAGTGGGGTTTTTGTGTTCGATTCATGCTTAACTCTAAACAGCAACTCCCCGTAGTTTTACTCGATGTGTGCAGGAGATTTTCACATGTTTTGAAGGATTAGTTGAGGGAGACGCTGAACACCTTTGAACTTCAGTGAACTTCAGTGAGTCTAATATCGTATGATCCAAAAGATTCGAATAGTCGTCCACAACCTGTAGAAACCTTCCAACGTAGGACTTGAAATGATGCTGCAATTTGTCGCAGGTGCCAAAGCCAATGAAGCAGCCAATCTATGTTTATTATGAGCTTGACAATTTTTACCAGAATCATCGCAGGTATTGTATCTTCCTTTTCAGTTTGTAGCTGTGAGATGCTGTGACTCCATTTTCCCTAAGTTATTACTTATCATGGATTCAAGCCCTAGTTGCCAACATATCTATTTCTCTCTGCAAATCCTTTCATTTCCGGCTTTCCATTCTCCATGTTGTGTTTTTCTCAGATTAAACAAACACAAACAAAAGCATGAAATAAATCAAACAATCATCCACACAAGAGAGAGAGACAGATTTACGTGATTCGGTCTAAGGCCTACGTCCGCAGATAGCACAAGAAAAAATTCACTAATCCAAGGAGGGCTACAATTCACTCACACCTCTCTCTCTCACCTTCTCTCAATGTAAATAGTTTTGAGTACAAGAAAGAGATAAGGGCCAAATTGAGCCAAATAAAGCTGAGTCATAAATCGAGCCAATTGCATGTCATCTCTCAGATATTTCCACATTGACATGAAAATCTCACACCCAACAAACAAAGTGAGCAAACAAATCATGTTATTATCAAAAGCACCAGTAGGTGCCACGCATCCGAAGGTGCCCAAATATGCAAGATGTTAATCGAATCCAAACAATGCTTGAATTTAACCCCAATTACTACCTTGGTTAGCATATTTGCAGGATTGTCTGCAGTCTCAATCTTGGAGAATGACACCCTCATTCACAATTTTCATCCACATAAATCTGTGTCTTCTCTCTTGTTTGGTTGCTTGAATTGTGTCTGAATCGCTTATGTTGTGTTTGATTAATTCCGATTTTGCACAACACTCCATTGGTTTTAGGTTTCCTTGTAATCTCTGGTTCTTACAGGAGCTCGCTTTTGCAATTAGAGTGAACGATCTTCTTCTCTGTGATTCAGGTATGTCAAGAGTCGAAGTGACAAGCAGTTGCAGGATGCCAAGTATGAGTCTTCCACAGCCACTTGTGATCCTGAAGATACCACTGGAAATGGATCTCCAATCATTCCTTGTGGTCTTATAGCATGGAGTTTATTCAATGACACCTATAGCTTCACCCGCAACAAGAAGGAAATAACAGTCAATAAGAAGGATATCTCTTGGAAGAGTGATAGAGATGGTAAGTTTGGTGATAATGTCTATCCTAAGAACTTCCAAAATGGGACTCTGATCGGAGGCGCAAAACTCGACCACCGCAAACCGGTAAGAATCTGCTCATCTTGATGTGCACAGCATACCTACTGATTTTCCAAAATGAATTGAGAATTGATATTTCTAGTTTGTGAGTGATGGTCATGGACACAAGATGTCAAGACATGATGGTGGCTTATGGAACCTCACTTGGAAACACCTCTGCATTTTCAAATGAGATGAAATGCAATGTATACAAATTTGGTTTGTTTTCAAATCAAAATTCTCTGTAAGAATGTAAATGCATTTTGCTCCTAACGGGAAGAAAATTGATACTTCCCGTGCGGGAAGTTTATAGGATTAGACTAGAGGTCTTGGATTCGACTCCTCTTGGACTTACCTGATACACGAGGCTTGCAGGTGGACACAAATAAATGTTATGACAGCTGAAGTAATCTATAATCTATAACCTATAACTCACCTTGGTTATTGACAGCTGAGTGAGCAAGAGGACCTGATTGTTTGGATGAGAACTGCAGCACTTCCAACATTTAGGAAGTTGTATGGGAGAATAGAGGAGGACCTTGAAGCAAATGAGGTGATTCAAGTGACATTAGTAAACAATTACAACACATACAGCTTTGGAGGGAAGAAGAAGCTAGTGCTTTCGACTACAAGCTGGTTGGGAGGAAAGAATGATTTTCTCGGTGTAGCATACATCACCGTTGGTGGTTTGTGCTTCTTTTTGGCAATGGCTTTCACAGTTGTATACCTTGTCAAGCCAAGGTGAGTTCCCTAAAATCTGTTTGCTAATTCTAATAAAAAATTTTAATCAGTTCTCACACTGTAATTCACCAATTTTGTTGCGTGAGGAACCAAATTTCTTTATGTTCGTAGATAATAGCATTACAAAGGAAGTGGAAGTCCTGAGTTTGATCCTCATTTCATTCTGAAGGGTCATTTTGTGTAAAGTTTTATTCGGTGTGTGTGGGAAGGGAAGCTTGAACATTCCCTCAGAATTAGTCAAGTCCTCTCAATACAAAAGGGTCACTCACCATAATGTTATCTAGTATGTGGATAGGGAGGTTTACACATGTTCTAAAGATTAATCAGAAGCTCTAAGAGACCTGGACATCTTGATCTTGAAAAAAAAGAAGAGATAATTTAGCAAAGGAACTGCTGTAAGATCCAGTTATTACTTGCTTCACGAAATTTCTCTTTGATTTAGCTTTAAAGGGGTACAATTTGGGCAGACAGATTGAGTTGAGAGCCAAATCTTAGTTCGTCTGTATTTAATTTGAGTCATTATTTTTAATTCAACTATATTTTAGAATCCTCTTGCCCATAACAAAACTCATATTTTAAACCCCAATTCAGGTCAATCAATTTGATTTGAGTTAAACTAGATCACATATTAACTCATGTAATTAAGTAGATAATTGGATCTACTTATATTATAGAGGTATGTTTCAAGCAAAAAGGAATTCGTGAAAATAAGTTGACACCACTAAAATATAATCACCATAAGGAGTTAATTCTGAAAAATATTAAATAATAATATAAAAAGTGAGGATTGCATGTTTAATCGAATAATTTAGGTGGGTTGAGTTATACAAAGCCTGACTCGAACACAGTTCAATTTAAAACCGGGTCAAGTTTTTTTTGGCTCGAACTGAATCCATATTTTAAATGAGTTGGGTTAGTCCGCCCATATTTCAAGTCGGCTCACTTGAGTTCAAATTGACTCTAACCCAAGTTGCACTCTTACTAGTTGATCTATTTTATTTATTTTGAGAGAATTCTATGCAATCAATTGCCTGAGATGGTTCCTTTTTAAGTGAAATTGAAATCTTTGCTCATTTTGCAGGAGGCTTGGGGACCCTTCATATTTGTCATGGAACAAGAATGCTTCGGGGCACTGAATGTTTTGAATGCTTGTTAGGACAACAAAGTGCAAGTCTTTAAGAAACCTACATGAATTTTATAAATTAACACAAGGCTCCTATAACATTTCCACTTCTGAATTTCAGTTGTGAAAGACATTGATCAAATGCTTGTATTATTTCAGAAAGAAATTACACAAAAGTTTCTCTTCCCTTCTTTTAATGCCAAAACTACTATTCTGTTGATCCTCCATTTATGAGATGATTTCAACTTATCTGCAATAAACCCAAGTATCGCATTGGGCTACTCTTTACTTGTCTTTTTTTTTTTTTAATTAACGTGTGGAAAATTAAGACACAATCCTGTTAAAACTTCTATGGATGAGCCCACTATCCCTAATGTATACCAAGGTTAGGCTATGGGGGTTCAAACTCGCAACGTCCGGCTTCCTGAAGCGGGAGGCAACCAGTTGAGCTACACCCAGAAAGTTGAACTGGTTGTCTCCCGCCTCAAGAGGAACTATGAACAGAAAATGCTTTATTCAATGTATGATGCATCCATCATATGAATTATAATATTCTTTTAAACAAATAACATGGGCAAAATTTGTATAGGTAGATCTAGCAAAATCAAATGCAACATGAATTGGCTCATTTTAATAAATGATTCGACTAGATCTTATCCATTTAATGGATGATCCGATTTGAGTAGAACCATTTAAAGAATATTCTTGGCACGTGTCTTGTTAGAAAAATAGTGTTTTATAGTCTATCTTCTCAGCCATGTCAGTTGATGGGCCACACACTGATTCAAAGCGAAAGAAAACCAACACTGAGAAGTTTAGGCATTTTATACACATATAGAAGCAATGTAAAAGGTCTACCAAACAGGGGCCATTACCACCATTAGGAAGGTTGTGAACGATTTTTTTTTTAAATGATGAAGGTGTGAGCGATTTTTCTTTTTTATAATTGACGAAGGTGTTCGGGTCTCTTAGAGCACTCTACTAATCTTTGGAGCATGTGCAAGTCTCCTTACCTACACATATCGGATAATTCAATGGAGAGTTGCCCTTTAGAGCACGCCACTAATTCTTGGAGCATGTGCAAGTCTCTGTACTTACACATATCGGGTAACTCTATGGAGAGTTGCCCTTTAGAGTGGAGTGGGAATCGAACTCAGAACTTCTGCTTTTTTTTTTTTTTTTGAATACGTGGAAACCTGTTGACCTCACTTTATAGTGGTTATACGTAAAACTCCAGATCTATTACACCACCCACAAGCACCATGGAACATGTTAGGCATCCAAAGAGTTTGAGGGCTAGATATCCCATATAAGATGAGAATACCTAACTACTCGAATAAATAAAGCGATCGATTTAGCTTTTAGAGGTGGGTTCCTGGCCATAAGTCCAACCCTTTTGAGATAAGTTGGGAACAAATTCGGGATATTATTTATGCTAACTTCTATTTTAATTTTTTAGTAGGGATTTTGAAATTCATTAAAGAAAAGATAGCAGAAAGTCACATTTTGTGAATTGTAATTGTTTTACATGTTAATTGAGAAGCTATTTTATATGCCGAAAGTAAGAAAGACATTTAGGAAGAAGCATACTTATTCCTGAACTGGACTACTGGGTCAGGGCTTTTAATAATCGGCCGGGTCCAAATCGACTCAGTCATGATCTTTATATTGAGTTGGTTTGAGAATCGGTCAGAAGTCAGAACTCGACCATTTTTGTTGATTTTCAACTAATTTCCATCCGGTTCACTAGATACGATTCAAACTTGATTTGTCTCAACTTAAAAATCGGGTTCTATGTAGGGCTGTGAATGGATTGGATTCAAATTGGTCAAGATCTGTATCTGCATTCACATTATATTGTTGGATTAGATTCGAATATGAATTTATCAGATTTTTAGATGTAAGATTCATATCCACGCCCACTTTCTAAGTGACAAAAGTTCTTTTAGTCAAGGAGAAAATGTTGTTCATATGTAACCCACTACTAAGTTACACTCAACTATGCTTCTATTTTTTTTTTTTTTAAATTTTAGGAGTTCAATAAAAGAAAAAAAAAAGAAAAAAGAAAAGAAAAGAAAATTCTAACCAATGGGATTGAAAAATCATTCAAAATTCAAAAGTTTGATCAAATTTTAGAGAGAAAATCAAATCTTAGACATTTAATCTTAGTGGTCAAATATCACCAGACGTCCTTACTATTTTAAAGATGCTCGGTGATTTTGACAGTAAAGATCAAGTGATTAGAATTTAACTTTTTAACTAGAATTTGATCCATATACCGAGGTTAAAATAAAATTCAATTCACTAGATAATTTTCTTTTAAAAATTCATGATTATCTTAAAAGAATAAATAAGATCTAAAATGCAACTCTATAGCTTTTTAAAAAATTCTCCATCTAAATTATTCAAATAAGTAATCTCTAAGAGAACCTTAAAGAGAGTAGAAGCTCTCCCACTTCTCTTATCCCAAGAGAAGTAAGGAGACTTCTATAGATGATTTTGGGTTCTTGCATTTGATTATATTTTAGATGGCTTGTATTATTGGGTCTAGACCTTGCACCTTTATGTGTGATGTTTAAACTCTAAATCTAGGTTGTGCCTAAATTTGGGTTGTGGATCATTGGGTTTTAGTCTCCCAAAATCAAATGAATTGGCCATTGGGCATGGCTTTTATTCTTTGCAAGCCCTTCATCGAAACATAAACTCTTCATAGCCCTACGTGGGTTCATAGCCCTCCATTATTTTAAAGATCTCAATGGATCAATGTCTAATTGATTGGCAAATCTAACTAGGTCTTCTTATGTTCATTGAGTGAATCTCAATGTTGATTGACATTCATTATTGAATTTAATTAATGTTTATCCTCACACAATCACTATGACTCAAAATTTCCGATTCCTGTCCACCTAAAAAGGGTATTCTCTATAGAGTTATTAGGTATGTGTAGAAAAAGAAGCTTATACATGTTCTGAAGATTAGTCAGGTAGTCCAAGAGGTCTCGACTCTCTATAACTTGGTTATAAAAAACCCGTAGAATTCTATTCATTTTGCAGCCATTTTTTAAATGAAGATTACATGGAATCTAGTGCTGAAACTCGGGTCGGGTCAAGTCAAGTCAGGTTTTAATAAATCCAATCCAATTCATGTCAAAAATTTATTGAACCTGACACGATCCGACCTGACCCAAATTGCTTACCCGAGTCAACCTGAATGGTATTTTATAACTTGGTACACGCGAGTCGAGTCAAGTTACGTTGGGTCGAGTCGGGTTAATTTTAAATTTCTCAATCCAACCCAAATTTCATACGAGTTTTTATTTTCCCAATTCAACCAGAATTCCTTACCCGTCAACTTGAGTGATATTTTATAACTTAGTGCACGTGGGTTGAGTCGAGTTACGTTGGATCGGATCAAGTTAATTTTAAATTTCTCAACCCAATCCAAATTTCATACGGAATTTTATTTTCCCACCAAAATTTCTCGAGTTGAGTCATATGGGTCGGGTTTTCAAGTTTCACCCCTAATGGAAACTTATCATTATTCATTTTTAAGTGTCCATTCTTTTGCAGTTTATCCTTTTACATTAAATTTAAAAAAAAAAAACGGCTAATAACGACCAACCGACGCCACCCATCACCTCTTGTGAGGCTTCCATCATCTGTGAATTCAGATGTTCTCTCCATTACCCCCCTTATATTATTCTTTTAACTCTCCATTCCCATTTTCCGAATTTATCTCCACAGGCCATTTCAATCTTTCCAAGAACTCATTTTCACCATTCATTTCAATTTCAAATCGATTAAAATACTCAAAAACTCGAAATCAAATCCAATCTACAAAATCAGAATCCTTCCTTTAAAATGATGGATGGAGAGCCACAGGCCCTTCAATTCTTGGGTGTCTCTGGAATTTACAGAGAATCTTTCAGAATCATATCAAAATGGAGAAAGCTCTTTCTCCATATATCTCTTGCTCTAATTCTCCCTCTATCCATCCTCTTCTTGTCCCACTCCCAAATCTCCAATCTCATCTCTACCCAAATCAACCACAACGAGGGAGCCCTCCGCACGGTCCGGCCCGGATCCGACAAGAGCAACCAGCTCCTTCACAACCTCTCCTCCAATTGGGCCTTTTTCCTAGCATTCAAGGCCGCCTACCTCCTCCTCACCATCGTCTTCTCCCTCCTCTCCACCGCCGCCGTCATCTACGCCATCGCCGGCATCTACATCAGTAAGGAAATGACCTTCAAGAAGGTGGTCAGCGTCGTACCTAAGGTCTGGAAGCGGCTGATGGTCACCTTCCTTTGGACCTTCCTCGTCGTTCTTGGGTACAACACACTCACCGCTCTACTCATCATCCTGCCGTTGGTCTTTGTGGGCCACAACGTCGCCGGGGTCGTCGCCGTCGTTCTGTTGATCTTCTACATTTACGGGCTGTTGTACGTAACCGTTGTCTGGCACGTGGCCAGTGTGGTTTCGGTGGTGGAGGAGGACGTGTACGGGTTGCCGGCGATGCAGAAGAGCATTGCGTTGATCGGCGGCAATACGTGGGTGGCGATTTCTCTGCTCATCCAAACAAACGCCGCATTTGTAGCGATTCATCTCCTGTTTGGGACGACGGTTTTGGGAGGCAGGTGGATCGGGTTGATGGTATTGCGGGTCGGGTTCGGGTTCTTGTTTTTGATTCTACTAACGGGTCTTATTTTACTGGGTCTGGTCATCCAAACGGTCCTCTACTTTGTTTGCAAAGCATATCATCAAGAGTACATCGACAAATCGGGTTTAGCCAACTATCTGGGTCTGTACTCTGATAAGTATGTGACCCTCTGACCGAATCCCAATGAATCTTTCTCCCTGTACATGTCTTCCTAATATCTCTGATCATTTTTATATTATGTGTACCATTAAATAGTTGCTCTATTTCAATTATTGAATTTATTTAAATTCATCGATAATTTATCATATAATTAATGAGGCTAATTGAGTAATAGGGGTTAAGTTGGACAACTTAGTGAAAGATAGAAAAATGGTTTGATTTTTTGAATTCCATCCGCTCATTGTTGAGGAACGAATGAGTTCTACGTTGATTGTGAAGGTGGAGACGTAGAAATATATAAGACTTAATTCACTCCACTTTATACGTTAGTCTTTTAGATTGGATATCCAGTTCTAACTATTGGTATCACCGGAATGACTAAATTTATGTAGTGTATTAGAATATATTTAGATATTAAACGTAGATTTAGATATTTCCATGACCAGCTAGCTCTTGGCTCTTGCAGTCAATAGGATCCTAGCCTCCTTTTCCATTGAAGGAAGGAGAAAGCTAAGAACGCATCACGTTGCTCATTCCAAAGCTGTGCAGATCTACTAACACCTTCCATGACCAGCCAGTTCTTGGCTCTGATACCATAGTTCTTGTGAAAACTGGTTCAGAGAAAAAAAAAAATTGGTATGTCACCCTTAATCAAAGAGAGACCCTCTAATCTTCTTTATAAAGATAATATAATACCTATAAAAAAAGTAAATAAAAAGGAGGAAATTCCTACGATCAAGAACCTCAGTCGAGTCATAAAAACCATGAGCCAGGGAGGCTGAGAGAAGAACCAAAATTGGGGTGCTCAAGAAAAAAACAATAAATACTTCAAACAAGTTCACACGGTCCCTCAAAAAGCATCGACTCCCCAATTTTCTTCAGTTTCAATGGAGGATATTCGAGATGCAGAAGAGAAGAGGAGAGAGCAGTCAATGCTTGTTGAGGAGGGACCGTGTGAACTTGTTTGAAGCATTTATCGGTTGTTTCTCCCAAGACGATGGATTTTGCTCTTCAATAGTCCTAGCATCCACAGAAGATCCTTCTCCGAGCTTTTGATGCATGCACTTGATTCATATCATATTGTACAAGTTAATTGTGTATAAAAATTTCATAGTTTATTAATACTTCATTTTTACGTGTAAAATCAAGTTATGATTTATGCCGTATCTGTCGCATATAGGCATGAACTGCCATCCATGGTTCGCTAAATATTGTCCATGGCTTTTGGGCATGGAATATCATTTTGCCTTCGAAATATGCAGCCACAGACTTCCGACGACATAACAGGGCTTTAAAAGTCAGATTAGTGTCAAATTGGATACGCGTGTAATTCACAGGGGTAGGTGGGTGTGAGGGGAGAATGGATCTATTGAATCGATTATGGGCCCAACAAACGAAAGTTTCTATGAAGATCTCTTTGCAATTTTTAGTTGTTGAAAAAGTAACGCATATCTTAGAAATAGTTTTAGAAAATTGTATTATGTTGTATATTGGTGTCTTAATTATCATAATTAAATGATCTTTCAAAAAAATTATCATAATTAAATAAACACACATGTTTAGAAATATCAAAAAAAATGTGTGACTAGAATATTAAAAAATAAATAAACCGCTTCTAGAAGTGCACCTTGTACCTTAGGCTCAATGATCTTTGTGCCTTGAGTGGGCCTTGACTACTATAGAAGTAATTTAAAACACTTCCAACACAAAATAAAACACAGAGAAACCATGAAACACTTACCATGCACTGCAAAACTTGAAGAAAGCCATCGGTTCTCCTCTTATTTGCTGCCATTTTTTCATTGGCAATCCTAATAAGATTTTGAACATACTCCAGTGAAATCATGAGCCGATTTGTGAAACTTTACAGGTCCTTAGGTTTTGAATTCTAGTATAATAGTTTCATATGGAAATTATTTTGGATCTTTTTGAAAAAGAAGTTTACTATTTTTATCTGATTTTTCAATTAAAGGTGTATGATGTTTTAGTGGTTACAACCGAGGGTTAAAAAATTGGGATCAGCGATATATCGGCCTATATTGATATTCGCTGATATTTTTCTCTCTTTTGATTTTGATTTTGATTTTTTAAAAAAATTAGAAAATAAAGAAAATTACAGGCTTAATGAATATGTAACTTTTTCGTTAAATATCGATCATTTACATGTTCAAATGAATTTTTTAAGTTACACACTCAAGAATAGACATATATTCATATATCAAAAAATCACATAGATATATAGTCAATATGATTTTTTTTTTCATAGATATCTATATGATTTTTATAGATATCATTTAAAAAAAATGCTTACAAAAATTAAAAAATCCAAATCGGGCCAATATTGACCTTTTTTTTAAAAAAAAAATATGGATTTTTAAAAATACAATATCAGGCCAATATCGGTCTTTTTTAAAAAAATCTGGAATTTAAAAATAGAAAATCAGATCGATATCAGCCTTTTTTAAAAATAAATATGGAAGTAAAAAAATAAAATATCGACTTTTTAAAAAAAATCTAAAAATAAATAAATAATATTAGCCGATATATATCATTCAAATATTTTTTCATCCCAATATAAAGTAAAGCATTGATGTATTTACTCACATAAAGAGATATGATAGCTAGCACCTAGTACATTTTATTTTCTTTTTTAATTTTTATAAACACCATATAGATAACTATTTATTAAAATTGGAAAAAAAAGAAGCTTCATGTATTAAATTTTAATCTCAAATCAATTGGTAAGCACTTGATTTTAGCAATAGAAATCATTAAGGGACGATCAACTGGAATTTTTTAATTTTTGGCTGAAATTTGGTTATTTGATGTTTACCAAGCCTATTTTCAATATAAACAATTGATTTTTTTACAAAAATAAGTCAAAATTAAAAAGCATATGATCAATTGGATAGTATAAATAAATTTCTTCAACTATAAGCCTCTCCTTTGCTTAGCTATTTTTTCTCATTTCTTATTTTCTTACCTAAGTAGAGTCCAAATTTCAAAATTTCAAAGTATGCTCCCTTTTAAACTAATGTGTTCTCTGTTTTCTGATATAATTTTTTATTTGAATGTTTGAATTTTAAAGTTGCACGGTTGTGGTCTTTTGAAAATTAATTAAAAATTTAAAAATTTAATACATAGAACTTTCGACCCACCTATATATTTATACTCAAATTAAGTTAATCAAGTCTATTTTACTAATTATTAGTTTAAATTTTAATTTTTCGTTAATCAAGCTTAACAAATTAAAAATACAACAGCTCAGAGATTAAAAAATAATTAAATATGATTTCTTTAATTCAATAAAGATGATCTTTTTAGAGTATTATGATTATATTTAATTCTTTTCAATTGACTCAATTTTTTTTTTTTTTTGAATTTACACAATGGCAAAATGTAGAATACCCAGTCTAAAACCCCACGAGTGAGCCGACATGACATCGCAAGTACGATGGTTTCACAACGGCTCTTTTTTTTTTTTTTGAGATCCCCTTCTTCCTTCTCAGTTTTTCGTCCTGCTCTCTCTTTCTTCACAACGGCTCTTTTTTTTTTTTTTTAGATCCCCTCTTCCTTCTCAGTTTTTCGTCCTACTCTCTCTTTCTTCACAACAGCTCTTTTTTTTTTTGAGATCCCCTTCTTCCTTCTCTTTTCCCAGCTTTTCGTCGTCCTCTCTCTTTCTTTACAACGGCTCTTTTTTTAGATCCCCTTCTTTTTTTTTTTTTCAAGTTTTGTTGCTTGAGATGTTCTATTTTAATCCTATTTATTTACCCCCTTCGTCATTTTCGCTTCTTTTTTTTATTTCCTCTCTTCGCCGATTCCTCTATTTTCCCACTGATCTGCTCCATGTTCCGATTGATTCTGCCATCGTGACAGTGGAAAATATGTTCAATGGGGAATGGTTTGATGAATTCTGGTTGAGAATTGAGATCTTCTTTCTGAGGATATTGAATCTTTCAGTCAAAATTCGCTGGTAGCAGATATGATTTTTTACAATTGCTCCCGAGGCTCCCAAAGTTCTTCTTCTTCTTCTCTCTCTCTCTGCTCTTGTGCATTCAATTGACGTGATGATTTTTTGATGCGGAAAGCCAAGGAGGATTTTGATGGAGATGTCTGTGGAGTTGCATATTCTATCGGAGAATTGGAAGGTTCTGCTTGCGGGATTGATTTTTCAGGTTTTGTTTTTCTTTCAACCTTTTTTTTTCTAAGAGACGAATAAAATCTATTTCATTGAAACCGTCTATCATAAAAGGTCATTTTCTCAGTTTTTTTTTTTGAGATCCCGTTTCTTCCTTATCTTTTCCTCATCTTCTTTCTCCCTTTCTACGCGAGTCCCTCATCTTCTCTTTCCTTCTTTCTTCTTTTCTTTTCTTCCTCCATTTCCTTTCTACGCCATTTTTTCCAACTTTCGTTGCTTGAGATTTTCTATTTTGATCCTATTTATTTATTAATTTGCATTCTACGCCCTTTCCTCCCTCTCTCTCTCTGTGTCAACAGTCCCATGATCCGTGTCGCTTTCTTTCGCACTTCTCACTTATCACACGAAAGATAACAGAGAGAACCAACAAAAGCCTCCCCTTCCTCTTTTTCGCCTCTTTTTTTTTTTCCTCTCCTAGCAGATTCTTCTCTTTTCCCACTGATCTGCTCTATTTTCCGATCGATTCTGGCATCAAGACTGTGGAAAATCTGTTCAATGAGGAATTGGTTTCCGCAAAGAATCTGACGAATTCTTGTTCTGATTTGAGATCTTCTTTCCCAGGATGTTGAATCTTTCAGACGAATTTCGCTGGTAGCAGATATGATTTTTTACAATTGCTTATGAGGCTTCCAAGGTTCTTCTTCTTCGTTTCTCTCTCCCTCTCTTTGCCCTTGTGCATTGGATTGACGTGATGATCTTTTGATGGTGGAAAGTCAAGGAGGAGGGTTTTGATGGAGATGTCTGTGGAGTTGCATATTCCATCGGAGAAGTGAAAGCTTCTGCTTGCGGGATTGATTTTTCAGGTTTCGTTTCTTTCTTTCCAACCTTTTTTTTCTTTTAGTGGCTATGCTCACAAATCTCTTCTTTATTCCACATGAGTTTCGATTGTATGAGATTGCACATTTCCTTGCTCTTCTCTTCTTTTCCATTTCCTTTTCTTCTCTGTAATTGTCAAATTGCATTGTATTTTCTTCCCTCTAATTCAAGTAAATCACACTTCATTCGTTCAATTGTTCTTTCTTTTGGCTTTCACAGAAGAAATGAAAACTGAAAGAATAAAGAAAAAAAATTGCATATGTCAATGATAGAATTTGTTTATAATTGTGTCAAGTATTTCAGTGAGTTAAAATGGAAGATCACTCTTCTACTACTTTATTGAGGCCCCTGAGAATGCTTCAAGCAAACTTTTAGTGTTATGGCTAAATAGAGTTAAAAGAACTTCCACTTTTTATCATCTTTAATTCTGTCTTTCTTTTTTTGCCCATTTGGTTTCATATTCTTGTTATGGTGATTGCCATCATCATCACTTTCTTTACCTCTTCTTTTGTTACAGTCATCCTTGTGATTCTTGTTTTCTGCTTCATCATGATCTTTGGATAGTTATAATCCATAGAATGTTAGTGCTGATGGTGGTCTTAGTGATCTTTGTCATCATTACCCTTTGTTTGAGTTGATTGTAATCTTAATCACCAATCACCACTCAACGGCAAGATTATGATAATTTTCATGGTTTTATCACAAATTTTCTCCAATATCCGTAGTCATTGTCTTCTTCTTTGTCATTATCACCATCATCTTCCGCATCATGGCATTGACATTGTCCTTTTGTTGTTTTATAAGGATGGTTACTATAACCAATGACATTTTTACTAGCATTTTATGTGATCCTTTCACCACCATTACAATCATGTGGTTTAGATGTTTTTATGGGACAGTCCTGGTTGTTCTTCTTTTGGACTTGGGGCAATGATGGAGCTAGGACCTTTTAGAGTTAACGGCAATGGCCAAACTCTATACTGCAAGTATTACTCATGAAATATGACAGTGAGTGTTTGAAACACTGTATGTTTATTAAGCTCTGCTAAAACTGAGTTGTATTGCCTTGCAAGATTTTGGTCTTGCCTTATAAGATTTTGAACCATTTTTAGGATTTCATTATCAACACTTCGACCTCTTAATTGTAATCTAATGTATATTTCAATTCTGAAATTTATATCGTTTGTGTATTTTTGAAGACTGAAACAAATTGAGATATAGGTCTTATACTGTGAATCAGCTGATACATAAATAGTTTAACATTCTTCGATAAGTATCCAACCAAAACCCCCTGGTCTTGTAAGGCTGCCTCTATTGTTCAGAAAAGAGGCAAATTTTGATCATTGGGTTGTTATAGGGAGCTGCTCCTATCTTGTCACAACACCCATCTAGCAGGCTTTTTATGCCTTCACCACAACAATCCATTTAGAAAGGGGCCTAATTGGAATACTTTGGTAAACATCCGTATGATGCGAAGCCAAATTTATTAACTATTAACCATAGATTAAAATTATACTAATATTTCACGTTCAGAACTAACAAATCTTGTATTACACAATTTGTGATACAGTGGATCTCTCTATTTAGTTGTTCATGAAGAAGTAAGCTAATAACAGGGTTATGTAATGCAAGGACGACTACTGGAATATTATATTGAGTGTCTGAAATACTGTCTATGTTTTTTAAGCTCCGCTAAAACTGAGTTGTATTGCCTTACAAGATTTTGGTTTTGACTGATATGTTCTGGTTTGAATGTTTGAACCAGTTTTAAGATTTTATTATCAACACTTTGACCTCTTAATCCTAATCTAATGTCTATTTCAATTCTGAAATTTATATTGTTTGTGTATTTTTGAAGATTGAAACAAATTGAGATATAGGTCCTCCACCAATCACCACTCAAAGGCAAGATACTCTACGAGATCTCAAGTTCTTTCACCGATCAGTTCAACTCATTTCAACTCATTTGAACCTCTTCATTCCTTGTGTAAATTCAAAATGAGTTCTGGATGAGTTTCCAGTCCATGTAGATATAGGTAAATATGTGAAAAATGTTGCAGAAATTAACTTCTTTCACTCTATATGTCAATGCATTATTTTTTTTAGTAGGACAAAATGATTAATGACATGTTTCTTCTGTTCATTTTATATTTGAATCATGAATACATCATTGCCATTTTGATTTCAATAAACACCACAAGGGGTTTGTATTAGATCTTTGTAGTACAACAATAACCTAATGGTTTTTTTTTTTCTCTTTAGTTTTAAATTCATAATGAAATGCTTTTTTCTTTATTTTAGTCTCTCCTTTATCTCATGTGAGTCCCTTATTTGAATTGATGATTTGAGGATACAATTGCTCCTTTCCAATGAGGATTGAAAATGTCAATTGTTACATACATAAATACATACATAAATACATACATACATACATACATACGAACATACATACATACATACATACATACATACATACATACTAACATACATACATACATACATATATGCATACATATGTACATGCATATTTTTAAGAAGCCATCAAGTAACAAGTTGGCCTATTCATCTGTTTTCATGTCTTCTGTTTACATGTTATTCTCTCTCATGTTGCCTTCTTACTTTACAACATTTTCCTACATTCTACAATGTCTTGCACTCAGGGTTGTTGATTTTCATTTGGCTAGTGTTCTACAAAAGTGGAGTGAATGATTAGTGTTCTTCCATTTGTTCTCTTTGGTATTTTTTTTCCCAAATTCATTTCCTGTTGTTTGTAGTTCTATGTGAACATGTTTGAACTACTACAGATGTGGTTATTGAATTGCTTGGTTGGGAGAACTTTTTTGTGCATTTTCTATAACCGGTATCTCTCTATCTGTTGGGTCATTTTTATTTTCTCTTAGGCAATGTATGCAACAAATACATCAATTTAGTCAGAATGAAAGCAGCCAGTAAAGAAAATGGCATCTATGGACAAAGTATGTGCTATCATTAATGTCTAAAGAGTACAATGTATCTCTTTTATGCCAATGCTTAATATAATTTTTTGCCTTAATGAGTTTAGGTGAAACTTTTGAGGATAATACAGTTAATTGTTCAAATATTTTTTGTTTTCAGAAATGGCACCTGCAAGACAAGCAAAAGTGATAATTTTTTGTTTTTCTTTATATACAAAGGGGTAGTGGTGGTGTTGTAATGAGAGCATTAGGTTTTTTCTATATGTTTGTATTTGGTAAAGCATTTATTGGGACAGTTGTGTTGTAAAATGTAATATGAGAGAGGGTGTGGTCTGTAAAACATGGGGGTATAGGAGATTAATTGTGGTGAAGGGACATGAAAAGACACAATAGGAACAATTAAAATAAGTCGTTGACAAGTGTTCGACTGCAAGCCTACAACCATAGCAGCAAACAATCAACATCACTGCAGGTATGCTTTTTTCCATCTCTCTCTCTAATGGTGTTGATGATTGTTGAATGTGATGATGTTAATGGATGATTGTGTGGTGATTATGATGATAATGCTGAAGCTTGGGATATTTTATGTTTGAACTAACAATGAAAATATGCTTCAAATGATTTTGATTAAAATACGATTGCAAAGGAAACTGATATACTTATGACCTATGTTTCAATTTGAATAGTCCAAAACTCAAAACTCGGGTTTGACTAAGTCAATTAATTTAAATTTGTTGATCGAGTTTTATTCGAGTCTCATCGATTTTCTTAAGTTCTTTTCAAGTCAATTGAGTTTTTGAATTATAAAGGTGAAACATTGGAATAAATTCTAAAATGCTCGCGATCTTAATAGATGACTTCCGACTATTATTTAACAAATGTAAAAAATCTGTTCTATCAAACCATGTGTGCAATTATTAAGTTACAATTTTTATATGGCATTATCTCTTAGAATTTGATTGATGATTTTTTGTTTTTGTTTATATACGAAGAGGGGTGGTGGTTGTGTTATAATGAGAGCATTAGGTTTTTTCTATATGTTTGTATTTAGTAAGCATTTGGGGCAGTTTGTTGTAAAATGTAATACGAGAGCGGGTGTGGCTTAGAGGAGTAATTGTAGTAAAAGGACAGAAAAAGACACAATAGGAATAATTACAATAAAAGTTGTTGACATGTGCTCGAATTGCAAGTATACAACCACAACAACAAACAATCAATGTCACTATAGGTATGCTTTTTTCCATCTCTCTCTCTAATGGTGTTGATAATTGTTGAATATATGATGATATTAATTGATAATTGTGTGTTGATTATGATGATAATGCTAAAGCTTAGGATATTTTAGGTTTGAAATAATGATGAAAATATGCTTCAAATGATTTTGATTAAAATATAATTGCTAAGGAAACCTACATACTTATCACCTATGCTTCAATTTGAATAGTCTAAAACTTAAAACTCGGGTTTGACTAAGTCGTAGATTAATTTAAGTTTGTTGATTGAGTTTTATTGAGATTTGTCAATTTTAGTCGATTTTCTAGAGTTTTACAAATTCTTAACTTTTTTACAAATCAATTGAGTTTACTGAGTAAATTGAGTTTTTGAACTATAAAGGTGAAACTTTGGAATAAATTCTAAAATGCTCATGAGACTTTCGACTATTGTTCAACAAATGTAAATTTTATTTTTCTATCAAACCATGTGAGTTAAGTTACATTGTTTTATACGGTATTATCTATTAAAATTTGACCGATAATTTTTGTTTTTCTATATATTTAGAGAGAGGGGTGGTGGTTGTATTGCAATGAAAGTGGTTGTATTGTAAAATATAAAATGAGAGATGGTTTGGCTGGAAATCTAATAGGAACAATTAGATACAACCGCTTTCAACTCATACATACATACAAGCGTACATATATAGATACAGATACATATATACATACACATATACAATGTACATACTTATGAAGATACATAAATACATACATGTTTACATACATACATACGTACATACATACATACATACATAATACGAGCATACATGCATATGTACATACATACATACATATGAACATACATGCATACATGCATACATACATACATACATATGAACATATAGACATATGAACATACATACATACATACATGCATACGTACATACGTACATATGAACATACATATGTACATACATATATACATGCATACGTATATACGTACATATATGCATACAGACATACATACGAACATAGATGCATACAGTCATATGAACATACATGCATACGTACATAGATGCATACGTACGTACATACATGCATGCATACATGCATGCATACATACATACATACATACATACATGCATATGTACATACATACATACAAACATACATGCATACATACATACAGACATACATACAGATATGCATATGTATGTACATACATACATACATACATATGAACATACATACGAACATATGGACATACATATGGGCATACATACGAACATACATACATACACATACGAAATACATACATACGAGCATACATAAATACATACGAACATATGAGCATACATACATACATACATACATACATACATACAACCATACATAAATGCATACATACTTGCGTATATACATACATACATATGAACATACATACATATATAGGTGTACACACATACCCATATGTATACATACGAACATACAACCATACATAAATGCATACATACTTGCGTATATACATACATAGCAACTAATTGATCGATCTACTGTCTTCCAAAGATAGCAACAATACACAGCTGAACACACAACAGAACGACATAGAGAACAACAAATTGGCTTTCCTGTGAGGTTTGGTGCATGTGGGGTGAATACACGGTGCATCAACGTGGGATGTGTGTGAGTTTGCAGTGGCTGTAAAGAGAATCTACACGCAGCGTTCTACTAGTTTGTGGAGGGTTCGGTATTTGGTTTGAAGTTTCAAACTGAGGCTTTATTCTTGTATTACTTGAGATCTTAATAAAAATGGACACTCCGTGGACGTAGGTAACGTTATGCCGAACCACGTAAATATCTTGTCTTATGGTTTATTTATCATGCTGTGATGAGTCCGTCGATTTTATTCTGCATTTATATTATTATGACTAACAAGTCTTATCGCTTTCATCATTGAAAAGTTAAAAAACATGAGTTCAATTATTCCATAAAGTGGAGTTTTAATGGACATCTTATATAAAGAAATAAATTCTATTATATCATTAGTAAACCTCTATGAACTCACAACGGGTGACAATAACGATAAAAGAACATGTTGGGAATAGAAAACTCGGTTATGTTATGCAGATATGTCAATTGTGCATTGCATTAACAACATAAGGATTGGATTGACAATCAAGACACTCACCTTATGAAGCGAGGTCATCAATTTGATTCTCGCTCGACCTCTTCGAGCTATTTTTTCATGGGATTATGTATGTAAATTAGTCTCAACTCTAATGTGACATAAGAATACCCATGTTCCAAAAAAAAAGAGCATCTATCTATACTTCGTAATACTTTCTCTCGAATATCGATTGACTTCTCAGTGTATTAGGTTTGATGCACTAACTATTGAAATTTATGATTTTTTGAAGATTTAAAGTTGTTAAAAATAAATAATCGGTAATATCAATCTACCTGCTAAGACTACAACTCAAATAGATTTGAGCCACGTTTTGAGCTGTTTAAGCTTAGGTTAGAATGTAATTTACTGATTTGATCAAATCCAAGTTAAACTTTATTTTATCAAATTTAAACTTGTTCTTTGTTATATTGGTAAGGCTCGAGTTCAAATTCAAACTCAAATTTAAACTTATCTATAGTTTGACCGTCAAGACGCTCCTCTCATGAAGTGAGGTCTTGAGTTCTGTTTACGCTCAACTCCTTCAAGCTACTCTCTATGGAGTTATTCTTAATTGACTTACTGAGTGTGTATAGATTGAAAGGTTTACACATGCTCGTAAAATTAAAATGAAGATACTCATGTTAAAAAAAATTATATACAAGTTTATTTAAAATTGGGCTATGAATGTAATATTTCCATCTTTTTTGGGTGTACGTGGTAATCCACTAAATGCCACCCTATTCCTAGTTAACTTTTGTAGTACTTTTATTAAAAATAGCTATTCCCTACACAAATTTATGATCTCACTCAGAGGTCAAAAAAATGTCCCGGATGATATTTTGGCTGATATGCATATCGGTCGCAATATCGGCCGATAAATTTATCTCTCCTTTGATATCGGCATTTCTCTCTCCTCCGGTATTCAAAACCGTGAAAAAACCGTAAAAAATCGTGAAGAACCGTGAAAACCGCAAAAAACCGTGGAAAACCGTATCGATAGAATCGTGAAGAACCGTGCAGAACCGCAAAAAACCATGAAAATCAGGAAAAAACTGTGGGAAACCGTATTGATTTTTTTTTTTTTTAAAAAATTTAAATACCGATATTTATGCATATCGGCCGATATGGTGACCGATATTGCGGACCGAATATCGACCATATTGTCCGATAATAGTTTTGTACGGCTGATACATATCGTATCGGCCGATATCGTTCGGTCTTAAAAAACCGATACATATTGGCCGATACGATATGTATCGGCCGATATTTCGACCCCTGATCTCACTCTTTGCATGTACTTAGCATCAAAAGTAGCAATAAGTTGATCAAGAGTGGATCCATAAATATTATCTAGGGTGGCGAAAGTCTTATTATAAAAATTATTATATTTTTATTAGGACATTAGTGAAGAATGATGCAAAAAATTAAAGACAATATAAAATCATACTTACATAAATTTATTTATAAATTTTCCCTACATGAAGATATTTAGATTCTTAACATAAAAGTATCATATAGTATTATTATGAAATATCATGATATTTTGATTTTTATGATATTTGAAAATGTCAAACAACTACACAAGATATTATCAAAATATTAAAAGTGTATAGGTAGCAGTGTCTAAAAAAATCTTTTAAACTCAGAGTGCCTCGCGCTAAATTTAGGACAAAAATACCTTTTTATCACAAGAAGTCAACAATTTTGGAGAGAAAAAGAAAGGGTAGTGATTTTTGTACTATTTTTTTCCTTATTGCACACTATCTTTAAAGGAAAATTCAATTTTATTTTTACTTTTAAAAAAGACGAAAAGAGAGAGAAAGAGAAAAGTATGGAGAAATTTAAATTTTCCTCGGGAGAAAATGTTGGTGTAAATATCACTACTCAAAAGAAATTGCAGAAGGAAGATTGCAGGAAGGAAAATAATAAGTAATGGGGAGAATTGAAGAGGAGCAACTTCACGTGGCCATGTTTGCATTTGGATCATTGAATAGAATTTTCAAGGCAATGAAACTGTCGAAGTTAGAAGTGGTTCAACTTCAAAATGGCTAGGGAATCACAAGTAAAGAGAGAAGAAGAAAGCTTAATTCCTTCCCTAAGTGGACTGCAGTACTTTCCAGGAAAATACTCCAATAAGACTGTGTTTAAATCTAATTCTCAAACTCTCCTTTTAATGGAAAATCTAATCCATGTTTCAGTTTCAAATAGATACTATATTTTGCTCTACTGCATTAGGTGTTTTTGCACTAGCGAAAATTGTCCAATTTGCACTAGTGTAAGTAGTTCGGACGGCTATGTTTCACGTGGTTGAAGAAACTTGATTTCTGCTAACACAAATAAAGACATTCTCGTCCTAAACATAGCACAAGACACTCTGAGCTTTTTTTTTTTTTAAGGTACTGCCAATGGAATTCATGAATTTTGAGATATTTTCACTAAAAATCTCTAAAATAGAATTATATACAAAATGGGTTTTAATAAATAGAGCTTTTTGCTCTCTTTAATATGGGTTTTAATAACTGTGGAGAGGGAGAGAGAGAAGATAATAAATGGTAGGTTTCACATATTCTATAGCCAATGACATATAAATGGAATGATTTTTAGATTTGAGGCATTGTAGTCGAGACAAATGAGATAAAAGTTGAATGTAGATATTTAATGAAATGAATCAAAAGTTAAGAATTTAAAAAATGTCAACAATGCAGAAAATTTTTAAGAAGTTGTTTCAATGTAAAGGAATTTACTTTATTTTATTTCGATGGCTTGAATTTTTTTTTTTTTAAATCCCAAAATATCCCTCAATATATTAAAAAGGTCTCTAAATTTTAGAGTAGTCCCGGCCTTAGGGAATTTTTTTTTCTAATGGGTGGATTAATAGACCATCAATCGTGTTTAAGAACACATTAGATGCATTGACAAGAGTTAGAAACTTCTTAGTTTTTTTTTTTTTTTAAGGCCGGAGGTGTCACCCAATTAGTCCTTTGAAGTGTGTGAAAATCCCTCCTATTCGCACACACCGAGTAAATCGTTGGGAGCTTACTCTATACATATTTCCATGACAAGTGCCCTTTCATTGGAACTCTCATGGTTTGAACTCAAGACCTCCCTCTAGAGATCTTGCTCCCAAATTAATTCGGATAACCCTGTGATTTGAACTTCTTAATTCTTACACTGTACCAGGAGAGAAAAGAACTGATTGCTGCATGAATGCCTTAATCATGAAGGGTCACTTGTACTCTTTATCTTTATAATGTGACAAACCAGTGGGAATCAATGGCTTCAACTTCAATTATCAAATGTGAGTGACAGTAGTTGTAGGATATGCTCAACAATGACACTGCAGTATATCCAATTGCACCAATAATAAAAATTCAATCATTTTAATGAATATAGCGGGGATTTTATTTATTCGTAAGATCAGTCTCAT
The DNA here is from genome assembly GCA_013350335.1 of Chimonanthus salicifolius. NCBI lineage: Eukaryota > Viridiplantae > Streptophyta > Magnoliopsida > Laurales > Calycanthaceae > Chimonanthus > Chimonanthus salicifolius. Next base: position 46,488,786 of record CM023542.1, on the reverse strand, counting down.
ATTTAACGTGAAGTGGTGAAACTCTTGTTATTAAAACTACGTAGTTTGAAGACTCATTTACATTTCTTGATAAACTATGCCATGACTTTATCTAGTTTTGGATTAGAAGATTCTGTTGGTCCAAACTGTGAGTGGGTCATGTAGTATCTAGAGAAAATAAATATAGTATAAGTAATGTAGAATAGAAAGTTAAAAAAATCCAAATTCAAATCATGAGTTAGTTTTGGATGCAAATTGTTGTATGTAACAATATGTGGATTCAATTAGATTCTATATATTGGGATTTGATCAAATACTATCTATTAGAGTCTTTGATCAAAGTCATATAAATTTGTACCGATTTTACTCAAATTTGACCAAGATTCGGATAATTTACATCTCTTGATAAATTATATTTAAAGATTTTATTATTCTAAATTTAGCTTGGTGGTGTCCACAAGAAGTCTTCGAATCAATATAAAAAAGAAAAACCTCTCTCCATTATTATTAATGTACTTATAGTCGCTCACGTCACGTACTCTCACCCTCTTTCCTTCACTCAGTCACACTCATTCTGCCACGATCCCTTTTTCTCCCACTGTCTCTCTCGATCCCTGACTCTTTCCCTTCTCTTGCTGCAAGTTTCCCTCTCCCTCTCGATTTCTTTCCTTCTGACGTCCTCTCCCTCGCTGCAAGCCCTCTCGCAGCACCGACGCTTGGCCGCCCTATCTCACTCTCCCACTCTCATTTCCCTTCACTGGCCGCGCGCTCTCTCGCTGTAAGTCTCTGATTTCTCTCTTTCTGTTTCGTAATATGACCAGATATCTACACTACATTTTTAAGACAAAAATTCTTCACAAATAATAGTTGATGACCAAAGTGCCCTTAACTTATCTTTAATAGTCACAGGCGCCTCAGTGCGTTTGGAACAAGCAACTCCCCGAGAAGCGATATCTTCACTCTGGTCTCGGTTCGATTCCTCGCACGGAGCAAAGCAGCCAAGATGGCAGAGCCCAAGAACAAAAACGACCGCCAGCTCAGGTACTCTCCTCATTTACGCCCTTCACAAATTGACCAATTTCTCCTCAAACTTCACTGCATTCGTCTCTCTTTTGTTCTCCTTGGAAAACCCATTTCCATGTGGAAATATTTGAAGGCAAAACTGATTCTTCGATTTTAGTTTTTCCTTTTCTTCAGTGCCTATTCCTTTTTCTCATGTTCTTGTCGCCGGGTGGCTTTTGATATATCGATATTTTATCTAAGCAGTGTGGAGTGGACAGTGTTTGGAAAAATCTGTGACTTGAATCAGTTAATGTACTTCTATTGTGGAAAACGCCCTAACGCCCTAAATTCGTCCCTAATATTTCCCCCTTTCTCTCTTTCTTGGTTTTTCTTCTTCTTTTATTATTACTATTTTTTTTTTGGGGTGGGGGGAATTTTTTTTGTCTGTGGAAATCTTAGAGGTTAAAACTGGGTCATTCTTGTGTTTGGGTAGGGAAACCTGCCTTGCCACGTATCCTTCTAATCAGAACATCTATGGTTCTGTAAGTTCATAGTTAGGCATGTAGGCTTTGGAATCTTGCTTTTGCTTTTGATTCCCTTACAGTAGCACTTTTTGACATTGATTGTCACTTAGGCTGACACACTTGAATCTCCTTTTGCTATTTCCTTTTCTTAGTTGAAGTTTCACAATGAAATTTGTCTGGTACTTTTATTATGAACATCCTTGATGCTTGATCTAAGCGGCTGAGTTTCATGAGTTTTATCATTGATTTGTTTGGGGGAGAAGAAGGCACTAGGCACATGCTTGGACATGAGTCTAATTTTTTTAGATAATTTTGGAATATAGACATGAGTCATTGTTTTGCCTCCATAAAATCAATATTATTTATATATTGAGAGCAATATTTATCCTTGAAGTGACGTAGTATCTTTTTTCAAGGCTGACTATGTTCTTTATTCACAATTTTTATTTTAACGAGCAAGATAATCCTAGACGTAGCTATGAGTGAAAAAAAGATATGATATTGGAGGGAGAGAGAATCCAGGTGCCAAGGGTACTTGAGTGAGTCCAAGGCACTAGGCACATGCTTGGACATGAGCCTAATTTTTTTAGAGAGAGAGAGGGAGAGAGTTCACAGTCAAGGTGCCAAGGGTACTTGAGTGAGTCCAAGGTACTAGGCACATGCTTGGACATGAGTCTATTTTTTTTAGATACATTTATTTAGATAATTTTGGAATATAGACATGAACCATTGTTTTGCCTCCATAAAATCAATATTAAAAATACCATGTTATTTAGCCAAAGCACCAAAATATATATGGGCAGTGGGGGGAAGCTGTTGCATGTTCAAAGACAATGACAAATCTACTAATGCATATTAACTAGAATTTTTATTATGTTAAAAAATAGAACTTTTATTCACTATCAATTAAATACTGAAAAGTAATGCTTACTGTGGAAAAAAATTAAGAAACTAGGTTTAACTAATATGAGGCTGCTATGGTGCTAGGTGAGGAACAAATGGTCTAGAACCTTAAGGTGTGTGCCGAGATGCACTTTTGAAACCAATATTAACAAAATACCTTGTTATGTATCCAAAGTACCGATATATATGAGCAATGGGGCCTTTAAAACCTGTTGTATGTAGAAACTAGAAAGACACATACAACTAGCTACTAATGCATATTAACCAGAATCTTTATTCACTTATCACCTTAAAGGTATTGCCTAGATGCACCTTTGACTGCTATAAACTAAATATCCTCCACGTTTCAGCACAATTTAGGAGTTTTGAGTTTCAACATGTGCTATATGTAGACATGGAACTGATGGTTTGGTGTTTGCATCTTTTTCGGTTGGGTTGACAGCGGCAGGTCCACTTGACGCATAAGATCAGTCCCAGATATGTTCAATAAAAACATGCAGTCATAAGCTCCATCCACCACTGTTTAATATGACTAACTAAACATCTTGCTTACCAACATGCAACATGTATTAGTCTTGTCATTGTTATTAAATATGTTTTTGAATGTGTGGTGGTCCAATGTCGTCGTTCACCAATCCACATATGTGATTTGTGGTAGGAAAATAATGCACCCAGGCTAATATATTGATGGAATCATGTGAACCGACAATCCTGCAGAGAAATTGGTAGGGAATCTTTTCTATAACACATAGGCAAGGACAAGATGTTAAGATAAAATATAATCAGAAGTTGATACCTGTTTTACATAGGTAGATATGCATATTTGATTTATTGGTTGTCATGCCCAGTGAAAGGGAAAATATGGCAAAAAATCACTGAATGGTTTACTCTGAAGTGATAATAACAGTTTTGATCCTTGGCCCACTAGCACTGGTCAAAGATTGCATGATAGTGACTACAGATTTGTCATGTACAATAGCCATTCCTATTAGAAGATGAGGATGGCTATTCATCCAAATCTAATATGTAGCTCTATTTCTATTGAAGAAAATTCCAAAATCCTTAATTATTTGAGGAAAAATGCCTTAAGAGTTCCATTTCCTCTTAAATTCTGGTAAACCACTCTCAACTTCCTAAAATAATGTCCTAATTGCTGAAGACTCTTTAATATAAATTTAGAAAATAAACTAAGTTTTAGATTTGCCAAAATTCCCATTGGGTGGTAGCAAAGTAGTATTTTTATATTGCATTTGGGCCACAACTGTCTTTGTGCTGCACACTCTGCTTTTTTTTTTTTCTTCATTTTCTATCTTTTGGATGTGGTCCATTCCAGTTAGATTTTAGTTGTTATGAATGTGTGTGTGTGTGAACATTCTTTTTAATTGTGAGTGCATTCAATGGTTTGGTTCATTCAAAACTCTAAATCTGTGAGTACTATCAATTTTTCCCCCTTCTGCTGCTTCCCCATTAATGTTGTACTTCAGCACTAGAAGATGAGACTGGATTGATAGCAGATTTTCATTAAAGACCATTGTATAACCTCAAACTGCAGGATCTGGGGAGAACGAGGGCAGTCAGCACTTGAAAAGGCTAGCGTTTGCTTGCTTAATTGTGGTCCAACTGGGTCTGAAACATTGAAAAACCTTGTTCTTGGTGGCATTGGAAGTATCACAATTGTCGATGGATCTAAGGTGGAAATGAGTGATCTTGGGAACAATTTTATGCGTAAGTTCTTCTACATTCTTATAAGGAGCAATTGGGACTTGATGCATCAGGATGCATAAGAGTGCAAATTAGTGTGTTAATATGATTTGGCCTCACTATGAATTAGGAAATGCAAGATTGGTCCCAAAAATCCAGGTAACAATTGTAACCCACATTTATACATTGTTCTAGCAATAGAATTCAATCAACATCATTTGAAAATTCAGCTTGATGTATGAACCAAAGCAACTCAAATGGGATAGATTCTTCAATAGCTCAATAATATTAGTTCTGAAAGACCATCTAAAAAAATATTGGTGCTAATAAATAGTTCCAAAGCAATCTGTGAAACAGTTATACATCACCTCAGATATGCATGAAACTAATGCTGCAAGAAAAAATGGCGATTGAAAATGGTTAATAGGCACGGATCAGACTACAAATCTGTTCTAGATACTTAATAATGTAGATCTAGAGTCAGTGCTTCTGGAGTAGGATCAACAGAGGTTAGAGGGAGACAGCAGTGGGTGAAGATATGTATGTGTGTGTACCCCTCCTTTAAAAAATTACATGTATACAATTTGGATTTTCAGATCTAGCCTTATCCAAATATGTATTCTGAAACATTTGGATTTATAATTTGAATTTGGACTTGTAATAAAAAATGTGAAAGGACCTAAAAGTACTCCCAGACCTGTTTATTTTGGATTGGGTTCTTATTTAGGAAGGAAAACAGAAGTGGAAGTGTAAGATTAGGATAGGAGGAATAACATCATATCGTATAGATGCAAATGCATTGTGTAATCTACCCTTAAATAAAAAACATTACGCTCTCTCAACAGACTTTTGGATTTGGGAACATCCATTTACATCTCTCTCTCTCTCTCTCATGTGCGTGCACGTGCATGAAAAGCAAGAACACCTCATTTTGTCATTCCATGTTACTTTACACTACCAATGGGGCCATAAACTGAGTGATAAGCATTAGCTTGCCTATATGCTTGATGCTAAAATACCGTCACGTCACAATTGCAAATCCAAAAAACTAAAAATCAACTCAACTTGTTAGCATACTTGGTACTTAGATGCTTTTTCTTTTCTTTTTTTCCTTTTTTTGGGAGTATAAACATACCTTGGGAGAATTATACTTCTTAGAGGTGAGACTAGTCCTATGGATATATGAAATCACCCTCAAGCCTCATTGATTGGGTAACTCCAGGGATAGTCGAACCCGAGACCTCTAGTTTATTCCTAGAAGCTTGAGCCAATTGAGCTACAACCGTGGATGTTTTATTTACTTGTACATTACAATCGTCAGTGTAGCATATTTTAAACTGGCTTGCTTGCCCAATGTGTTTTTGTTGTGCCTAATGTTGTGTATTAAAATCTTGATTTGTTGCGGGGTGTAGGAGTCCATTGTTTGGTACATCTCTATATTTTTTTGGATTTTGGGAGTTTTTATTATTATTTTTGAAATGAGCTAAATACCTAAATGTGTAAATCTTTCTAAATAGGTTTGGGTTGGGTAAAAGGGTTAACCTGTTTAATTAAATAGAGGTTTTGGGTGGACCTGACCTGTTTATTTGTAAAGGGTATAGGTTAAAGGAGCATGGCCCATTTAATAATTGGTAGGTAATGAATAGGGGTTGAAGACCCGACCCAAATGTGACCTAAATTTTGAACCAGGTCTATGTAGAAGAGCTCTTTTGCTTTTCACTACTCTTTTGGTGCACCATTTGTATATGTCCTCTTGTTTATAGCAGTGCTTAAGATTACCATACTCTGCAAGGTTTTCTAGATTAGATGAGCTAGAATCATGCAATTCTGATCTCTTTTCTTAGAATGTGCACTTCTGTCAAAAAGCATTCCCTTCAGTCAATGAAATACACTCTTAAACATATTATTCTCTACTTTTCCATGTGTTCTTTTCGAGTTTGGTTGAAAATGGAGATTTAGAATTTCAAACCCCAGATCTAGCAGTGCCCACAAACTGAAATTTCCAGTTTTGCTGTCTGCTTTTGGCTACCATTAATGTGTAATTGTGTATACCATATTTGTATATCTTTTTTGCCTTTTTCTATGTTTTTCTCTATCTGAATGGCATGTGTTTTTATTCTAATTCTGCCTCTTACGTCTATATTTCTGCCTTTTTTCTTAATTCTGTTTTGTAAGGAAATGGAATTGCTGATATGGATCTGTTCTGATAGATGAATACTTCCTTGATTTATGCTTAATGGAGTTTCTCTTGTTGGACAGTTTCTGGAAAGATCAGTAATAAAGCTGGATAAGATCTGTAGGGATGCGAATACTATGTTGACAGTAGCATGTTCATATGGTCTCACTGGTCTCGTTTGAATCAGTTTGAAGGTAATGTAAGTACATAACTACTTTCCACTTGTTTGGTTTTGATAAATTATTGTTGCAGATATAAAAAGATATGCTTAAGCATGCAGACATGGTTAATCAGTTTAGATGTTGTTTGTGACAGGAACATGATGTGATCGAGTCAAAGCCTGACCATTTTCTCGATGATCTCTGACTGAACAATCCATGGCCTGAGCTCAAGCAGTATGTTCATGATGATTCGTGTATACGTTGATTCCCTTTGGCTTTGGCCATGCCAGTTGTTGCATTGAAGTTACTAATTGTATTTTTCATTCACTAGGTTTGCAGAAACCATTGACTTTAATACGACAGATCCTGTTGTCCATAAGCACATACCATATGTTGTTATTCTTGTTAAGGTGGTAGAAGAGTGGACTAAGATTCAGGTAAGATTCAGGTGGTTGCTTACCATCAACTAGGGAAGAAAAAAACAAGTTCAAGGTTTATAGATAAAATTCACATGACGAAGATAGTATCAATCAACCAAGATAGTATCAATCAGTTATCTTTATATATCTATGCGCGCGCGTGCAAACACACAATATACATATACATATGTAGTACATATATATAATTAGTTTGTTTTGAGTTTTGACTTAAGCAAATGCGTTTCTTAGTCACTTGTCATTGGTGATTTTATGCTGTTTCTCTTATTTGAGCTTCAGCAACACTATCAATGAAGGAACATAGACCTTGGAATTGAGTTCTTTATACAGAAGCAATGGAAGCATGAAAAGTGGGGTTGTTTTTATAGGTTTGAGTGATTTATGATGAAGTTTGTGAATATAAGGATGCTCCTAAGTCCTTGCAAAGGATGGTTAAATTTGTTGTCATTAATTGAATGGGAAAGTATCATCATGGTGGGAATGATTTTGGATAATGAAAGGTGCAGGAAGGTGAATTCAGTTCATTCATGGGATAAGATGAAGAAAATGAGGTAGATTTCTTTGCCTTCTAATTATGTGGAACCAATGTACTAGAAATTGCTGCCTCTTTGACATTGTAGTTGAGACATGGTGGTTGAAGTGTGGATTATTGTTAGAGGAATTCCTTTATTTGGTTTGTGTATGGTTACTTGTCTGAGTAGAAAGAATATGTCTAGGTTGCAGATTATTTGAGCGGTTTATGACCATACAATGCACGTGGACTTGCTATTCAATGTGGGCCCTACATGAGGTTGAGGGAAGATGATGATGCTGATAACAAGGCTCTAATTAATGCCAAAAGGTCCATAGATGTTAATGAGCAAGTAAAGTGCTTGGTTATTTGAAATTAACCATTGAATGGATGGTGATAAAAATAAACCTTATAGAAGAAAGGGGATCAAAATGTTAAATGTAATGAGTGTGGCAATAACTCAGAATGCCCGAAGAAAATGTTAAATTTGGGTTAAGTTGATATTGATTTTGTTTCGGAAATCATCACCTTCACGGGTGAAGATGAATCCTTACATAAGAAGAATACGATGAAGATTGAGAAGAATGAAGTCAACACTCCATATAAAAGGGGTCAAAATGAAAGTGTGTTTGATCTCAATTCTCCATGATGACGTGTAACGTGATGTGACAATGATTGATGCTTGCCATTTCTTGCTTGGTTGGCCATCAGAATTTGATTGACCAGTGATGCATGATAGGCACAGGAAAACTAGACCTTCATGAGGGGAGACAAGAACATTATTTTGACTCACTTCAGGGAGTACTGCCCTAGAGAGAAGAGTACTTTGATTGGAGAAAAGGATTCCGAAAATTAAAAAGTCTGCCTTCTTTTATTTTTGAATATATTTTGTGGATTCCAAAAATTCAGAATGGTGGGATGATTCAGTTCTTGAGACTGGGCAGGAAAGTGAGGTTGGGGTTGACACATTTGTTGATTCGAATTTCAAATGTTGTATCTGTCTGAGGACCTGGTAGTTCTTGAGATTGGGTACAAAATCGACACATTGGCACTTTTGACACAACATCTGATATTTGATGATGTCGTGGAAGAGATTGGTTGGATCCATGTTCCATTTTTGTCTCATGCAACAGACCACACACTATTGAATGGTTACTATTAGCAGTATAAGAAAATTATTTGTGGATGCTTTCTTGCAGGTTTATACATTAAGTTCCTAGACCACTGTTGCTGTCATCTTTCTCGAGTGGTAGGTTCACAATATTTCTTGTTGGTATAGGTGATTGGGCTGAATTTCTTGCCTTGCCTTCTTCAGGGTTGAAAGTGCTGATTTTGGTTATGATGGCCGGCATGTGGTTTGGCAAAAGAGTTATAGAGGCAATTAGAAATGGATTTGGCTTGTGAGAAACTTTTGGTTGAGTTCGTTCCAACCAAGGGAAATGATGGATTGGGAATGAGATTATTATTATTTGGAGAGATGAGGTGAGGACCAAACCTCTGGTTGAGGAAATGGTGATCATATATATGGAGAACCTTCAGTGGTTAATGTATGTATGACAAACTGAAGCCTACACGCATAAACATTTTTTTTTTTTTTAAACAGTGCATAAACAATTTATATATATCAATTTTCACATGAGGGATAAAATGTTCTTATGCCCAAATGGGGCCCAACTAACATCCCCCCTCCCCCTCCCCTCACACCCTATCCTACCCAGTGAATTGGATCCCCATCTAATTTGAATCCATTTTGAGTTGATCTAAATCATTGGATTGAAATCCATTCAAAACTGCCTCCATTTTCATCTTTAATTTTGGACCCTTAAAATTATGGATTTTGAAATTCAATGGCCTTGATTTTTTATGAGTAGCATTATCCAAAAAATACTTTTCAAATGGGCCACCCACTCCCACGTGGGACCCACACAACAAGCTGCACAGCGCCTCGCATGTGTGACACATTGCAGCTTATACATGTACTTAGGATCTCTTGGGCGATAAACCCATTTTTGGGCCCATCTAGGCCTCACTCGAAAACCCCCTCCCCCTCCCCCTCCCCCTCCCCCTCCCCCTCCCTTTTTCTTCTCTCTCTCACCCTACCTTATCTCATGACTTGGATCTCTTCCTAATTTGAATCCATTATATATATATAGTTTGTACCAAACTTTGGTGCAAACGGCCCAATGGTCCCACTGAGCATACTGGATGGGTGGATTTGATAGTCCTTAGCTTGTGTATAGTTTATAAATTTTATCTTGATTGGATAAGAGAAAATCATGTTTTTCAAAGTTCTCAAGTTTGACATTTATCTAATGGTGGAAATTATTGAGTTAGTTAATGAGATTTAAAAGTCAAACTGGTGTCAAATTGGATATCAGTGCAATTCACAGTTGGTAGGTAGGTGTGAGAGAGGAGGAGGGGGGGGGGGGGGGGGGGTGGTGTGTGATCCATTTGATTTACTATGGGCCCATAATCTAAGTTTGCACCAAAGTTCATGCAAACTAGTTTGCAGGTGAACATGTTATATACACACACAAATGCACTATATGCTCCAAGATGTAGTACGCCATGTCGACATGGCATATCATATCACTCAAAAAGGTAGGAGACATTCAACTTTTGAAACCTATCATTATCACCATTACTAAAAAGAAACATATCATGCAGGCCCCATGCATGGGTCAGTCCATGATTGTTAAAATCTTATGATACACGATTCGTATATTACGATTCATACGATATGATAAGAGGAACAATTCGTATCTATCAACAAATCTTACGATTCATATAAATAATAGAATTATGTGATTATTAGGAGTGTAAAAGCATGAAATATTTCATTTTAATGATTTTAAATTTTGAATTGATGAACATTTAAACCCTTTCAATTTTTTGAAGGTTTTTTAATTCATTATTGATTTTTCATAATATAATTGGATTATATACCAGTCTTATACTTTTGGAAGTTGAAACATTGCAATTTGATCTCTAATGAACTAATTATACATAATTCACTTAATATTAAAAGAAAATTGAAGAATTGCGCATGTTATTATATTTTATTTCATATATTAAATATTTTATGTTATTTCATATATTAAATATTTTTTACGAAAAGCACTTATGAATCTTACGATTCTACAATCTACGATACACGATTTGCAAATGTGTGCATTAGGCAAATAACTTGGGACACCGTGATTTTGATAAACCAATCCAAGAAATGATAATAAGTTGGCAAGTTGTGTAAATACATTCTTTGATTAAGAAACCCACCCACAGCAAGGCCATCACCCAACTCCATTGTAAGAAGGCGAGCATCAACCTCTAGATTTTCCTGGGTTTGGACAATGTTTACAGAGCCCCACGACCAACGCCATTTCAATCCTCGTTTCATTTGATTCCCTTTTTTTAAGAGGCAAAAATAAAAATTCATTGAAAGAAGAAAGATTACAGATACAGAAAAACTAAAAATTACAAACAAAAAGAAGTGGTCTCATTCGATTCCTGATTGATTTCTTAGATGAATGGAGCATTATACGTAAGATACTGATCCCGCATACGCCAATTCAAGCAGTTCTTACCCAGGCAAGTAAGAAGCTAAGTAAATGCTTCCTCCTGGAATTCTGGTGCTTAAAACTGATAATGAGTTTGCAATATAAATAAAACAATTATATTAAAAGCATAACAATCATTCACACATACAACGGGACCAGTATGAGTTTATCAAACAAACGGCAATGACCGACTATACATGAGCTTCTGA
>CM023542.1:46188202-46477526 GCA_013350335.1 Chimonanthus salicifolius | reverse complement strand
TTTTTTTAATTTTTTTTTAAAACCCGATACGTGTTTTCACGGTTCGGGGCACGGGGTTCACTGGGTCTCAACGTTTTTTGGTTTTTATTAACGGATTTTGGCGGTTTTTTTTTGCAGTTTTTCCACACGGTTTTGCATGATTTTTCAACGGTTCCGATATTGGATAGAGAGAAAATACCGATATCGGGATGAAGATAAAAATATCGGCTTGATATTATGGCCGATATGCATATCGGCCGATATTGCATATCGCCGATTTTGCATATCGGCCGATATCGTTTAACTGATATTTTGACCCCTGTTCAAAAGGCAGAAAATTGCTTTGGTAACAATTTTCTCATTTCCAATTTTGAGCCGAAATATAAATTAACAAATATTTTAATGATTTTGCAAAAACTATATCAGGCAAAAACATTATCGGTTCATGTTGCTCAAATTTTAGTCAAATTTCAATAAATTTTCAGAAAATTCGACTATATTTTGAGAACTCTGCTCAAAATTCATCATATATTTTAAATTTTTGCTGGATTTTATTTATGAATAGAGTACAACCACTCAAGTCAATTTGCTCCAATTGTTTGTTATTTTTTTTTGCATTACACATCTTATTGATTTTTTCTGTAGTGTTCGAGTTCGTTGGCAAAACTTGAATATCATTCATATGTGTAGCTCAACTCGTAATCTCCCACTCATAAAGCGGAGGTGCCATGTTCAGCTTCCATGGCCTCACTTGGTGTGCCTTACGGATAGTGGGTATCCCCTGGGATTTTTTCGCTGGGTTTCCTGCTATTTCTCACACGTAAATTAAAAAAAAAACTTGAAAATTAATGGAGTATTCTTAAATTTGACTGTAAATTTTTAAAAAAAACCTTAAAATCAATGGAGTGTCATTATCTTAATTTGACTAAGTTCAAGTTTCTCTGGAGAAAAAAAAAAAAGAGTACTTAATCAACGCAAATAGAGCTTTAATGGCTCATCTTCATTGATTTTGATGTTGAGCACACATGCAATCCACTGTATGGTTGTGCTTTCTTCAATAATATAAGACCCATAAAAGCCAACATAAAAATAATAGCATGTCATATTGTTGAAAAATAACATCACACACATATTGAAGAATTGAAGAAAATAAAAAGGGAGAGATAGGGACAAGAGAATGATTGAATGAAGCATAGGTAACAATAAGGGGAAAATAGGAAATAAAAGAAACCAAAAGAAGAACATTATTGATCAAAAAAATGAATTGAAACAAAATATTCAATAGAAAGGACCAATGTCTAGTTAAAAATAAGAAACATACACTAGTACATCCCCTGACATCTTGGAATAGACAACACTATTTACATTCATTGATTTACACAAGCAATCACACTTTACACTTAGACATAGTTATTATAGAAATTATTTCTTTTTAACACAACCATCTTCGATTCATATTAATGAGACTAATTAATATATGTAAACCTCTCAATTCACACTTATGGAGAAGCCTGAAGAGATTGAGAGATTAAATTTAAGACCTCACTCCATAAGACGAACGTCTTAACCATCAGGCCAAATTTTGAATGTGTAATGATCTACCAGGCTTTATTTTTCAATTTAACCATGATTCAATCCAACAATTGTGATTGATTTACATTATTTATTGTGATATGAATATTTTTCCCCAGTAAACATAGACTGTTACACTACAATATTTGAGTCAAACATAAAAATACAGCATTGTAAAAAGTTAGTTCAATTATTAAATAGATTAATTTTAAAACAATATTATTTACTAATTATGAAAGATTATTGTAACTAGTAAACAAATATTTAAGTGAAAAGTTAGAATGATTTTAAGTGGTCTAGAGTGCCCTTTAGGTTATTTTCACAATATGACACTAACCATTCCTGCTAGGTAAGCTCCCACTAGATTTGTTCATGTTTTGGTTGAACTTTCTTTTGCTTAAGTGCACCTCTGGGAAACTAGGATATACATTTTCATGATGGGAAGTTCCACATGGTTGGTTGTAATGGATAAAGAATTTCAAATATGATAGAATTAAAGGAAAACTTTTCAATTTATATCGATCAAATTTAAAGCGGAAGACTAAAATGATTAAAAAATGTTAAAATTTACACAATCAATGTCTTATTTATTTTCTATATATTTCATTAAAAATATATTATTCATTTTAAAATTTAAAAAAATAATATTTTAAATAAGAAGATCCAGTTTACATGGATATATCTCAACTGATTAACCTCTCATCTTAGAAAGTGAGATGTGTCAAGTTTAAACCTCTATACTCTAATTGATGTATCCTAAAGACATAGATATCGCTTTAAAAATTTTATACTGAGCTTTTCACGACGACTCTGTACATGTAAATTAAAAAAAATATCTAATTTAAAACAGTAATATTTCTCTCTCAATCATCTCAAAAGGACAGTAAAGGTGAGAGAATTGATGTCAAATTGTCCTCTGTAATTGTATTGGGAACATAAATTGGAATTGGGAAGTGGTGCATGGTTGGGTTTTCATTAGATTAGAACACAATTCCCAGACAGACAGACAAATGTTTGTTTGTGTGACCAAAGAAGCAAAGCTTTAAGCATTGGAATATGGGCTTCTGATTCCAAGGGTCCGTTGGGCCCATTGGCGCATACCCCTATATCTGATCTCATTCTCTCCTCTGATCAAATAATATGATGACACGTGGATATTGGGAGAGAATAACTTTTTCCCTACTCTGCCTCTCGTAAAAGAGAAAAGGAAGGAGAGACAGAGAAGGGCACGTGTTAAGGTAAGGCAAAGCATGTCTTACCCTTTACTTTTTTTTCAGAGCCAAAATTAATTATTATTCACCTCGTATGAGCATCAAACTAAAACTTTACATGTGGAAGATGTCCGGCCCACCAACAATGGTTGGCTCTGCGGTACGAAAATTCTAAATTTTAATTTACTTATAATTTAATATATATTTTTTAATTTTATTGAGTTTTTTTAATTCAACTAAAAAAATCGATAAAACTCATTCATTTTCTTGATTTGAAATCTTATAAAAAATGAGCCGATTCAGATCAATTTATTTATCTAATAAATTTTCTAAAATTTTAAATTATGATTGACTCTGAAGTAAGATACAATTTTTTCATTATTAAAATAGGAAATATATAATGTAGAATTCACTCTGAGATACGATATTGTCTGTTTTAACCGACCAAACGATTTTGTTTTTTAACATATGAAAACGGGTCATATCTAAGAGGAAAGAACTCCGCTATTTTAATCAAAACTCTGAATATTTACTTTTATAATGTGGAACTAATGCCCATTCCAAAATTCACCAAATTGGTAAGTGAAACTCTTTACCGTTAGAGCGATCTGGAATCTATTAGACCCCACATTTATATATTAATATTAGATGAATGAAAAGAGTTGTGAAAAGATGCCTATGTAATAGGAAGAATGTGAAAAGAGAAATAGAAATTTGATGAGGTTTCTAAAGTGGAAGATGATAAAGAGATAGAATGCATGCGAAGCAATTGAGAGACATAAAGAGGAGAGGGGAGGTTCTCTTTTCTGTTGCCAACCCTAGGGAAGTGGACATTAAGAGGGATTTCAATGTTTTGTATGAGAATAGGATGAGATGATGGAAAATTGGAAAGAGATGATGAGAATATGGATGGACCACAACAGACAGAGAGAGGATAGAGAGAGAAAGAGAGGAGCACGCTGACTTTGCTTTTAAGTTGCAGACAGGATGCTTGAAGAAGGATCAGATCCACACCCACTGTAAAGTGTAAAGTTCCTCTCTCTCTCTCTCTCAATATTTATTTATAGGGATTGGTGCCAAAAATTCTTGTCTAAGTACGTGCCAATTGAACTTAATGATTGGCAACAATTTGATAATTCAATAGGTTGAAGATATGTTTCTATATTATATAATATAATTTTTCATATTAATACTACTTTCTATCACTTTTAAAAATATATTTAAAGATCAATGGCTTTTACTAAATATATGTAAATATCATATTATATATTTCATCCAACTGCACCAAGAATGCAAGATGAGTTTGGGATTATGTTGTGTCAAGTTAAAACTCAATTAATACAAATAGAATTGATCCTGAAATTTCAGGGCTCTAAGCCCAGTACACTGGTGGAGGCCCTAGATCTTAGGAAAAGTACATCGTGAGAGCCCTAAATCATTGGTCAAATTGAGAGGGTCCTAGATGACTGCCGATATACCTTTAAACCAGGGCCAGCCCTGAATACATAGACAATTTTACTGAGAGCTTGAGCCAACTAAGTAGACAAGCCCATAGCCCATGAAAAATCTCAGTGGATACACAACTAACTTTTGAACATAGTTGAGGGGGTTGACTTGACCACCTAAACACTAGTGTGTATGGGTATTATTCAAAACATATCTAGGTATGGGGCTTTTCAAGTGGAGTGATGATGAGTTTATTGTGGTCTAATAAAAATCACATTTATCGTATTAATCAACTCCACAAATTTTAAGCTCTTTATGATCAATTTACATTATTTTTAACTTTTAAATATCATAACTTTTCAAAACATAACTTTGGTGATCTAATTAAAGTGACTTTCTACGTTATATTAAAATTATGCATTTAATGAACTCAGATAATGCTACATGTAGACATATTTTTTAACTATTAAAAACACTCAATCGAGCGTGCTTTCTAAATGGATCTTGGATCCTATATAATCAGTTGTGATGTAAATATGATTACATAAGTTCGATTTGTATAAAATTTTACTCTCATCTAACTATTTTATCTTTTGATTTTAAAATTTCAAAAATTAATAAATTATTTAAAGTTGAAAGGGTGAAATTATGTGTCTTAAACTATTAATTGATGGTAAAATTTTACATACTTTATAATCATATATGTATCTATCGATTACAATTAATTATAATTATACAATATGGAAAAAAAATTCACTTAAAATTGTTAGTGCGCTAATTCAACCATCTACTGATTTTAAAATCTACCCAGAATACGTAAGCCTGCCCGCCAGACAGACAGAGAGAGAGAGAGAGAGAGAAACAGTTCCGACCAAAGCGTGGCCACCAAGCGACAAAAATCTGTTTAAATCCTGCATGTAGACCCCATCCATATGTCTCGACATTGTCAGCCTTCGTCCATCTGACCATCTTTTACCCAATCACTTTCTGCCACGTCCCTACTCCTTTATGCAAATCCATCCCTCCATCACACATCGTCAACGGTCATTGATTATAGCAGACATTTTCAAATTTTACTGAGAAATTAATGCAGAAAATATAATAATTCAAAAATAAAAAAGAAATAAAATATTTAATAAAATAAAAGATTAATAAGGAATTTACCGATAGTTCACTGAGAATTTATCGGGATATAGAATTTATTGAGAATATACCACAATGCCAATAAATTTAAAGATATTAATGACAATTGATATTTTACCGATAAAAATATGATAAATTTTAAAATAAAAATTTTAATTATTTTTTTCTTTGATGCAATGATATCAAGTATGAAATTCATGCAAGTGAAGAAACTATAAAAGCAGAGTCTAAAAAGAAAAGTATGATAGAGTTGGTTTTCCATGCAAATTAGCAAAACATCATAAAATAGTAATACATGAAATGGCGATGATTATTAGAATGAAATTCATTTCTTTTTATCCATCTTATTAAATACAAATTTTTTTTTTTTTTACCCCACTTCTTATCGTGCGCCTTATCATTGACACTTTAACATCTCCAGAATTTTATACCAAAGCAAGCAATGAATCCATTATGGCCTTAGTTATTTGTTGGTCCAGTTGCACAAGCTTGGCCACTGAAAATATATCCAAACTTGCTCTTCAATTCAATCAGCAGTGGCTCCAATAGCCCTTCTTAACATTTCTTAATAATCAATAATCGTTGGAAAAAAAAAACACCGTACTCAATTATTTTTTTTTTTTTTAGAGTGGTTGGGTATTCTCTACTTGTGTGTAAAATGCCGACCGATAATACTTGAGACTCCTTGAATCATGTATTTTAAAAAAAGTTGTGTTCCAGTAAATAGAAATTTTGAAGGAAAACACTAGTGCTATGAAATATCCATCAATTTTTACAATGAATATAGGGGTATGTTAGTCTTGAAAACCATGAACCAATATCTAAAGATTCACCCATAACTAGCCAAAAGCTACAAATTAGTTACAAAGCAGTGACTTGTTTTTCAAAGTAAAGCAAGCAATACCACAGTGATATTTTGCTTAGAGCACCTTGTGTTCAATGTTGGATCAAATGGTATCAAAAGCTAAATGCCAAAAGCAGACATACCTGGCAACCTATGACCACAGGCAGAGACGTTGCAAAATGCCAGCAGCAGAGTTTTTACACCAGGTCCTGTGAATACATTTCAGTAATTTTAGTCCAGATTTGAGAAAAGAAAATGGTCTCAACAAGATAACCGTTGGATTTTCTTATCAGACTCTACTGAATAAATATGCTACACCAAGGGCCTTGTAGCACTTGCAGCACAAGATGTTGACTCATTGCAGCAGACGACTTGAATGAAATATGAGTTCCACAACACAAATACATTTATTACCGCGCTATATATTTAAAATTCTTCTCCATTATTATTAAAGATTGTACTGATCGGTTTGGATCCATATAACCTAAATCTTTTCTGGAAAAGAAATAATGTTGCAAAGGTTGAAAGCATAAATTAGATTTTTGAAGACAGAGATGACCGTAACAGCCAAAATTTCAGCAAGAGTTGCCAACTGTTCTGCTTATTGTTCATGAAGCATATATTTCAAGGATTGTGGCATTGTGCCACATGAAAATATACCTGGCAACGGACGATTCAGGTTGGGTCTATTGGGGGTTCAGGTCTATTTCGGATTTTTTTAAACAGATTATGGTTGCATGGGTTGCATATAGATGTGACAATAATGGGATCAGTCAGATCTACCCATTCATTTTTTGGTTCGGTAACCTATTAAACAGATCTGGTCTAGTCTGGTTTGGTCAGGTAATCAGGACAGGGCAGATTTTGCCAAGCCTACAACATTCTAGGGTAGGGCTGAACATTCCAGATACGCTTTTGGTAATGCTAGGATGCATAGTTTGAATAAGATAGATGGTTACCTATGCACAGGCTTACTATGTTTACCCCTATGTGGGCCCTATTTGGCTCCATGAGATGTGTCCACCAGAAAGGTCCATGCTTGAACAATGGCCTACCAAAAATCTGCATTGGATCAACGGAGCCATTAAATTTTTATTCTTCGCAAATTTTGATCAATTCAAACTATTCTCTATGAAAACAAGGCTTGATTGAGCTAATAAAGATGAATTTGGTAACCCTGATACCAAACAATATACCTTTCTAATGGATCTGCTATCGTCAACATGGACCCCAGATGGTGGTGCTCAAGGCAATACTCTGCCCTCATGTGCGAGTGAACAGTAAACTTCTAATATAGGGGAACCACCCCCTTTATCCTTTGCATAAGGTCACCACCTCAATAGTGAAAGTATGGGTGGTTGTCCCTTTATAAATTTACAAAATAAAAAACATGGTGTCCAAATCAACAATCAAGTTTTAGGAGAAAAAAAAAAAAGCAACCTCCCCATACAAAATCTTCATAAAATAGATTTCCAAGCCATCATAAACTCAGAAAATCATTTTAACTGCTTATCTTCTGGCAACTATGGAAGCAAAGAATCTACTCTTGGACCTCACACCCGGGATAAAAAGCTCTGCTAAAATAGGAAGAAATCAAGTGTCCTAAGAAAGACTAAAAGCTACAAGCATATGAATATTCATGACCCATAAATGCAAAAGGTTCCATAAAATTTCTTGACTCACATGAAAGTAAATCCAGCATCCACCAACGGACTGTCCTTTGAATGAGTCACTGCAGCCTTCAATTTTTCAGAAGCATTTTCCTGAACTCATCATTTGATTTAGGCTCATCGTTGCCCTGTTCATTCTTTTGTTCATTATTGCTTCCAAGAATGGACCTAGCAACGTTCCTAGGAACTGCAAATGTATTCTTCCCCTTAAGTTCGACAAGGCCACCACGCCTATGAGCAACAGAAGATGGAGCACTGTGTGATACTGTTTCTTTGGAGCCCTCAGAAAATTCCTTTGGTTTAGATGTCATGCCACGAGCAGTGCCAGATAGCATTCCCCTGCCTAATAAAAGTGAAACACATGAGATTAACCAACACAACAACAGCAACATGTTCTATGTATAGGGAAAACTGTGATAGTGAAATGGACAGGGTATAGTTTCAACCATAAGAAAAGAGAACATTCCAAACTGCATGGAATTGCTGATAGTATGAAATTTGAAACAAAGTACCAATGGAAGCACATGGGAACAACAGATTCCAAGGGGAGGTTAGCCATTTTTCACAAGAAAAGATGGCACATTCAAAATTGAAGTTACTCATGAGAGAGCTTGCTAGTTGCTGACATATGGGCATGGTGTCTAATTTTGTATGAAGCACAGAATGAAATTTCAGGAAGAGAGAATCATCAAGAACAAATATTCAGATGACAAGAACATGTCTCCAAGATTTTATGCGCATGTCATGGAGAAAATCATGCAATACAGAAGACTGGAAGTAAGCCTAATGCCAAGAGTAGAAGAATCACATGTCCAAAGAATAGAAACGGGTGAACACTTGATATTTGGATGAAGTACAGAAGAATGACATGCCAGATTGAAGAATGAAGTACAAAAGAACGGATCCTAAGGTGCAAGGTGCTTAGGATGTGTAAGCTTAACTCTGCTAGGTGAACTTTTTATATAATTTAAATAATGTGAAGATTCATCAAGTTGTAACAAAAAAACAAAACAAAAAAAAAACAATGCTATTCATACAAAGCACCAAAACATTTTGGCAATTTTGAATCTCCAAACACATTATTTGTGTGTATGTATCATATACATGCCAAACAAGTATATTATAGATCATGTTACTATAATATTTATGATTATCAGCAGCTACTTCATGTTACTATAATATTTACCAGTTATTACACAATTTAAAAATAGGGTCATCATAAATAGAAAGTTCCTAAAAGAACCAAGCTGAGCCCGCATTACAACCAAGTGAGGCACAAAATGGGTCTAGAGCCTAGAAGCGGGCCTAGTGTCACGGGTCGAGACGCCATGACCTGAATATTGATTATGAAGGACAACCTTGGTGTTAAAATTGTGCACAATAGATGGCTGAACACAAACAATGAAGGTTTCAGATGCATAGAGATTTCTGGGGAATGCTCGAGAATGGCCCGGAAATGCGAGAAAAGTCCAGAATAATGCAAAAGGTTCCGTATGATTCAAGAAGACTCTTCAAGGTGCTAGGGAGTTGTGGAATTCTCTAGAAGATTATGGAATAATGTAGAAGTGTTTGGACTAATGTACCACTTCTCTTCAGTCCTCTCTCAATCCCCTGCACTCGACATACACCACTCCACAACTTACTTGTCAATAAGTGGGTAATGACCCAAAAAGTGAGTAGTGGATTCCGTGCTTCATTCAACAAAAAATTAATTCTAGATAGTTGTTCAGATCTTGACTTGGCCCAAGATGAATGGCTAAGCCTATCTATATAGTTGTAGAGCTGTGCGGTCAAACCAATAGTCGAGAAGGTCAGACTAACTCAATGAAAGAGAGAAGTTGGGCATATGAGTTGGCCGAGCAGTAGAGGCCTTGCCCTATTCATGCGGATTGACAGGACCCTGGCGGCAAAGAGTGTAGAATGTTGTGGAAGATTGCATAAGTCTATGGAAGAATGTAGAAGAGTGTAGAGATTCTTAGATTGTTCTAGAGTATCTAGGATTGTGTGAAGATATTTTCTAGGGAGAAGAGCAAGACCGTTTGATTGGTGCCACTTGGCACAGGCCTAGCCATTGGTGCTCCAAGCCTCAACTATAAACGGAGGAGAATGCCTAAAGTATAAAAGGAGGAGAGTGCCTCGTTTGCAAACAACCCCTCCACAATCTCAAGAGCTTGAGAGAGGAGAGAAGTACTATGGAAAGAGTTGAACTCCCCAACTTGGTGTTGAAGCTTATTGGATAAGCTTCACGGTCTTATACACTAGTGAGGAGTTCTAGCCAAGTGAGTGAGTGAGAGAGCTTGAGAATCTCTAATTTGAGTGTGAGTGTTAGCCTTGTAATCTTCTAGGTCATCAATCTAAGTTGAGGTTGGTTTGCTAAGTCCTGGTGTTCCACTTCTCTCTCAACTTTGTGTTCAAGTTGTGTGGTTTGGTGTGATCACTTTTGGTCCAAAGAGTGACCAAGTTGGTGGTTAGGCTTACTCGCTTGACGACGGATGATTCGAGTGAGTGTCAACGGGATTGAATCAAGGAAGGATTCGCCAGTCCCGTGACACTAGGCTCACTTTTGACTACAATGCTTATAAAGTCAACCAAATAGATGAGATTACAAAAACTCTAGCAAGACTTCTCAAGTCTCCTATTGAGGGAGGTTACTCTTTAAAAATTGAGATGGGCCATATATTTTCTAATGGAATTTATAGATAATGACAAAACATTAATTTTTATAAAATTTGGGCTTCATCTAATCATATTAGTCACGTTATTTTAGACTTTGAAAATTTGATACTACAAAACAATTGATTTTTCATTGCCCATCTCACAAAATTATGATGATTAGACAAAGAGTTTCTCTTGACTTATATCATCCATGAAGTTCTTTATCCATCCCACCCAACCGGGTCCAACCCATGATAAATGTGCAGTGTCCCCATTGAAAACATGAACCCAGTCTCCCCAGAGTAGCCCATGAGGTTAGGCTTTCATGACAATGATGACAATATCCTCATGGAAAGTACTTGATCAAGAGTAAAACAATTACTACTTCAAAAATATGCAACAAAAAACTAGCATACCACGCCCTCTTGCTGTATTACTTCCAGAGGATCCTCTCTTCTGCCTATTGTTTGGATCTGACCGGCGAATACTTAATTTCTCCCGAAGCAGCTTCTGCCTGTTCTTAGCAACAGCAGCTTCAAGATGTGCATCATCAGAGAAGTCCACATATGCCAGTCCCTGTATGAAATCAAAGCAACCCATATGAATGCAAACACGACATTAATAGAGAGGGAGAGAGCGAACCACATATGACATCCCTGTATGAAATCAAAGAAACCCACATGTATGACATTAACAACAGAGAGAGAGAGAGAGAGAGAGACCTTTGATTTGCCAGAGAACTTGTCTCTCAATAAACGTATTGCAGTTACACCACCAATGTCACTGAAGAATTTACGAAGATGTTCTTCATTTGCCTAGAAGAATAATGGAATTAGGAATGCAACTACAAAGATTACAAGTTAAAACCCAAGCAATTGTACAGGGGAAACTTGCCTCGGGGCTAATATTAGAAATAAACGCCGTGCACTGGTCAGTGTAAAGAACAGGCTTGCCTTCTTTTACAGGGTAATCTTCCATTCCCTCTTCAGTTGTGTCAGGCTTGGCAGTGACAGCTGTGGAAGGTGCCTCAGACACATCATACGCTTCCTTTGATTCCTGAGCTATATCTTGTTCACCGGTGATTTTCTTTAACTCTCCTGCTTTGGCAGCAGTGCCCTTTTGCCGCTTTCCAGGTGGCTGTGTGTCAATGTCTCTGTTACCAGTTTTCCGTTTGTGGGAGGCATTTTTGGCAAGAGGCTTCTCTTTTGGTGCTGCTGATGCGGCCACACTTTTGGATTCCTGTTGTAGTTTATATAACTGGAGCTCCTCAAGACGGGGTGTCACCTAAGAGAAGAAAGAAGCACTGACATCTCTGTCATCCAAATAAAACTGGTACTCCAGCCAAAATAAAATAAAATAAAAAAGCAGTTGAATAAATTAGACCAGAAATAGTTTAATAACAAATAATGGTAGGTCTATGCATGGGCTAGGATGGAACAAAAATTAGCAATTTTGTTCATGAGAGAAACATCATTTAATGTCTTTCAGACAGCTAAAGTGAAAAATATTTGAGAAAAAGGTTGATGACAAACTGGCAATAGGAAAATCACCAAGAAAAAAGATAACTTGAGCGTCTGCATTTTATGAAATATAAATAACAGAACTCAAAAAAGAGGAAGCTAAAATTCTTGAAGAACCATACCTTCCTTTCAGCATTGCCAAAATCTTCCAGAGTACCAAATTCCCTCTCAAATCGTATCCAAGAATGGCATATGTCCTGAATGATTCTGTGTTTTAGAAAAGTAAAATATCATCTAATCCATGACACCATGCAAGATGAAAGAATAGTTGAAACAATATGCATTGCATTTAATTTCAAAACAACTACAAAATCAGAAGTAATCACTAACCATCAACTTATACTATTCAGGGCTAAGCAATCACTATTTTCCATATATTGTGTATTTCTGCTCGCATGCATTTTTCGTTTCTTCGGATAATTTCTAGATGCAATATGAGAAACAGGGGTATCATTCCAGATAAGGCTCCTCTAGACTGCATTTTATGCAGTTTAGAGGAGGAAACTGTCAATCATACCCAATCAGAGGGAAATAAGAGCGGCGTGGAATTTAGTTTCAGCTATGATTCTTTTGATCATTTAGGAGCAGCAGAACCAAAGGAGTTTTTACAGAAAAGGAGTTGGAGGTGGGGGCTTCGGGGTGGGGGATGGGTGGGTCCATTTTGGAAGGTATATCCAAATGATGCTTCATACAAAATATTAGATCCATTGGATTTCAGAAGACATGATTTTTTAAGAGTCCAAAAATTAACAGTATAAATGGGAGCAGTTTTGTATTGATGTCAATCCAATGGTGAGATCAACTCAAAATGGGTTCAAATTGGGTAGGAATCTAATTCAGAAGGTAGGGTATGGTGTGATGGGGCATGGAGTGTACGTGAAGACTAGGTGGAACCCACTTGGGCTTAGAAGGTTTGTCACACATGGGATGTGTACATATATCTACACCGCAAACTAGTTTGCATTAACATTTGTGCAAATTTTGGATTATGGAGCCCACAGTGGATCAATGGATCCATTCCTTCCCCCCTTTCACACCTAGTTATTCCCAGTGAATTGCACCTGAATCGCCTGAAATAAAAAACTCTACCAAATCGGGAAACCCGATCAAGAAATCGAAGAAATCTTGCAAATTTCTATTTTTATTTTATTTCTATTTCTCTATTTGTAAAATTGAATTATTTAGATTTATTTCCTTATTTAATTTTCTATTTTCATTTTTAATTTTATTTCCTGTTTTAGTTTGGGTTTTCTATTAAAAAAAAAAACCTTTAAGCATTGTGATTAGCATCTTTGATGAATGAATTAAGTTTGGGATTTGTCCCTGATATCTCTCTCCCCTTTTCCTTCCTCTCTTCTACGGGTGGGGACTGCCATTTCTGATCTTCTCTTCTTCCTTCTCTTCTGTCTCTTCCTCTCTCTCTTCACCTTCTTCCTCTGCTGCCAGAGGAAAGCCCAGCAATGCCTCTACTATTTGCTCAGAACTCCTTGCCCAGCTGCAGCCTCTGCCCCTGCCTTCCATTCTCTCGCTGCCTGGGCATTGTCCCCGCCAGCATGATCGCTGCAGCGTCTCTGCAGGGCCTGTCGCTCACCGGGGCATACCCCAGCGACATCCACACTGCTCCAGCCTGCCACCTTCGCTTGCCCACGTCCTTGTAGATGCCCCATCACCTAACATTTCCAGTGCCGATCCTCTGCCAGCCAGCACTTCCAACGCCATGCAACTCCACCGTTCCACCCACCACCATCAACCCTGCATCCACGTTCTTTCTTTACCTATTCAATATACGTCTTCCACCAAACCCCACTAAATCTTAATCAATACCCATATCCCTTGTTTCCCTTCTTTTCTTAAACCCATCCTTTACTGTTGACCCCTTCACCCGTACCCAATCAAGCCAACACCATTCACAAGTGGGACCCCATTGACCCTTTAAACCCATTAAACCTCATTTAATGCCTAAACCCATTAAACCCCATTTATCAATTCCATTTAATACCCATTAAATCCATAAATCTCATTAATCCCATTTATTTACCCAATTAAATCGATTGATCTACATCTCATCCCCTGGTCCGATCCTATCCGCTGTGTCACACCCATACTCAATTTTTTTTTTTTGAAAGATATAGTTCAAAAAACAAAAAGGAAATACAAGAAAAACCAAAACGCAAGCCAAAAGAAGCCTAACAAAACAAGCCCTTCCCAAAATTATAAGAATTTATTTACAACTTCCGTAGCTAACGTCAACCCCTGACGAGCCATATATCTGCTGCTGAATTAGCCAATCGAGGAGCCCAACCTTAAAATCAAAGGAAGCAATAATATGCCGAATCTTTTCAATTTAGTCCAAAAAAATCCACGGGCGTTGGGAACCCAACACCCACCTGACAACTACCTGAAATCACCTTCTACCCAATTTCACTTTTAAAGCCAATGATCTAATCCAATGAATTTCCATTGTTAAATAAATGTGAAATTTTGAGAGTTTCAAACAATCATGGCTTCTCTCATCGAATCAAGATAAAATTTTATTGGCATCATATGCAAGCCAAAGCCTTTCAAACCCACTCATCCATGTGGGGCCCAAGTGTAACAATTCCTAAGGTGGTCACCTCATGGAAACTTTCATAGGGTGTTGGCCTTTGAGGCCCACTAGGCCTCAATCACACCTCCCCACCTCACACCCACCTACCCCCATGAATGTGATCCTTATCCAATTTGATCCCATTCCAAGTTAGAAAGACCATCAATCTAACCCCATGAAGTTTACACTGTCAAATAAAATTTAATCTTTGAGACATCAAGAAACATAGCTTTACTAATCCAATCAGAGTAAACTTTTATAGTATCTTGTTCAAGCTAAGACCTTTCCAACCAACCAATTCAGAAGGACCCACAAATGGAAGAGACTCAAATAAGGTACCTTAGGGGATCATTGTTTTATATGTATAACAAGGATCACCAAAAAACGAGCTTGCTTCTAAATTTGGTGCAAGCATTGTATTGTGGGGCCCATGATGGATTCACTCTCTTCTCACATCCAACTAACCCCCATGAGTTGCACCCATACCCAATGGTGACACCAATTTAACTTTTAAATCCCATTAAATCTAATCCAATGAATTTCCACCATTAGATTTTGAGGGCCTGAGAAGACATGGCTTCTTTTATCCAATCAAGATGAAATTTTATATGCATCATATGCAAGCTAAGGACTTCCAAACCCACCAATCCACATGGGCCCATCAGGGCATTTGCATGAAATTTGGTGCAAATGGATTGGATTGTTCATTGATTATTTTCATATTCCTATATCAACCACCACCACAAAGTCCTCCCTTGTTGACAGATTCATGTGGAGCCCACCTATAATCAAGGGGTTAGTTGCATTTGAAAGATATATGCATGTGTCCAATATTAAGAAAAATCAACTTGATTGGATAACTCTAACCATGGGATTAAACTTGATAAAATTGCACACATCTATGATGGAGTTTCGGATCCTTCAAAACTATAGCTAGACCGTTCAATTAAGCTGATTTTTATAAGCACTAAATACACACATAGATCTTCAAAATCCACAATATCCAATGATCAAAGATGGGCTCCACAAGGACATCTTACCATGAGCACTCTACGAGGTTTGCAACTGAATGCTACTCTCTATATACAGTTTTCCCCTAAGGAGATCACCATGAAGCCTTATAGAGTGACGGCCTAGTGGTGCCAACCTTGGCCCCAATCACACACCTCCCCACCTATCCCTCGTGAATTCAATCATTACCCAATTTGACCCCATTCCAAGTTAGATAGATCATTGGTCTAACCTCCTGAAGTTTACACCATCAAATAAAATTTGATTTTTTCAGACCTTAGAAACAACTTCACTAATTCAATCAAAGTGATTTTGTATAGGCATATTATTCAAGCTAAGACCTTTCAAATAAACCAATCCACAAGGGCTCATATAAGTGCGATGAGTCCAACCTGGGTAAAAAGGTGGGCTTGAGCATCAATATTTAGCCAAACAACCAATTCAGCTCAGACAGGACTCCAACACAAAAGTGAAGCCTCAAGTATTGAAGTACATGCTCAAGCCTAAAAGCCCAACCTAATAACTCAAGCCCAGCAATGTTTTACTCATTTTTGCTCAGGCCAGAAAGCCTAGAGTAAAAACTTGTAGCTATCCTTAGCCTAAAATACATGGCAACGAATTCTGGGACATTTTCGCAAGCCAAATTTTCTACATAACCTAATGGTAGAGGTGTGTCAGTCTGTGAACGGTTTGGATCAATGTTGTGAAACTCGAATTTTATCGAAAAATCGGTCTAGGGTATGAATCATGAGTCGTGTATCGAAAATCGTAGAATCGTAAAATTCATAATGTTTTTTCTAAAATTATTATTTATACTATAATTTCATATAACATGACATAGAATAATAAAATGATTTTTCAATTCCTCATTAATATATATAAAAAAAATTTAGAGCTATTTATTTTTTTAAATAGATACAAAATATTCTTTTAGTGCATGGCCAATATATATTAATCAATGTTGTCAAACTCGAAATTGTATCATGAATCGGTCTAGAGGTGCAAATCGTGAATCGTGAATAGGAAATCATAGAATTGTGAGATTCATAATATTTTTATTTATACTAATTACATATAACATGACATAGAATAATATGAGATTCACAAAAAGACAAAAAAAAATATTAATATTGGGATTTAAATATAAATATTAAGTACTAATAAATTTAAGAAACCAACAAATAAATAAATGGCATTTAAATAAATCTTAATAAATAATAACCACCACCAATTACCTAAGCATCGTATGTCCCATTGTGAATTTGAATAGTATGTATTTTAGATAGATAATTTAGAAAAATTATTTGTTAAATGTAATTATAAGATATATTAATATGAGATTAAAATATAAATATTAAATGCTGATAAATTTAAAAAATCAACAAATAAATCAAAAGCACTTAAATACATTTTATTAGCATTCTTATTTTTTAAAACAAAAAATTAGAATTTTTTATTTTTTCAAATAGATACAGAAGATTGAAAAGAAAAATTAAATAAAAAAATATTTTTAATTAGAAAAAATGATGGTAAAAAAGTTACAATATAAAATTAGAGTCCCACCGAAAAAAATAATCGAAAAAAGAGGGAAAAAAAATAGGGAAAGAGTCTAATGAAAGACTCTAAACTCGAAACTAAGCGGGGCCTCGCGCAAACATGCTCGGGCGAGGATTGTCGAAGAAATTAAAAGTTGTGGAGTAAAGTAAAATAAAGTAAAGCAAAGTAAAGAATCGAAACAAAAAAGGTAAAGTAAAGGTTGTAAAGCATCGACAGAAACAGAAAAGGAAGAAGAGTAAACCTGTGAGGAAAACACGAAGGAAGAAAAGTAAACCAGAGATGAAAACACAAGACGTAGAACAAGGAGGAATGAAAGAAAAAAGCAAGAAGGGAAAGAAGCTACTGCACACGGAAAACCAAGTACACTATAATCGCTTCTTCCTCCTCTTTCTCGCCTCGTTCTTCTTCCTTTCTCAACAAGAAAAGATTGTATGAATTTAGCCCCAAACCGATTTTCTTAGCGATTTGAATCACTGGACCCTTCGAGTCAAATCGTACAATTTTGGCAACATTGATATTAATATAAAATAATTATTTAAATACTTGTATCCATTCAATTTATGTAAATGAAATAGACAAAATTTCTTGGGTTTCTTTGAAATTTATTTTATGTAATAATATTTAGTGAGATATAATATAAATTATACAACAATAATTTCTTTTGTTTTTGTAAGGTCATTGAATTCTACTTCAATATCAAATGACACTCAACTATGTCATTCTAGGGCTAAAAAAATATTTTAAAGCTGGATTTTTCAGATTTAGGTTTAGTTGGTGTGAAAATTTGACACTAATTAGATTTTTCAAAAATGTTCAATTTACAGTAGCAGAGATATATTTTGGCCAAAAAGCCAGGAAAAAAAAAAAAAAAAGAAACAACTTGCTAACAGCAGAAGTGTAGAACCTTGAAAAACAGTGGCAGACGGCAATAAAGAACCGAGCAACATCCTCGTCCGAGGAGTGTTGACGGCAAAATGGAAGAAAAAATCTTCCAGGTCCTTGTACGAGGACCTGAGAACTTATCTTTCAACATAAAGAATTAACTAGATGGGCAAAAGCAATGTTGCGAAAGAAATAAACAACAAAAAACCAGAAGAGACAATGGAGAAAAGGAAGGAAAAAAGAAAGGAAGAAAAAAAATGAAGAGCAACAAATGAAGAAGAAGAAGAAGAAGAAGAAAGAGGAAAGATGAAGAAGAAAAAGAGGTATTCCTTTTAATAGCGTGCAAAAACACTACTTTCCAAAACCATGCACGGGTTCCCTCTTCCTTTCCTTCTACCACTGAATCACATGAGACAACGATTTGTTGGCTTGACTAGCAAGATTTGCGAGCAATCCAAAATTTGTGTGATTTTTGGTAAATCCCGATTATTGATGCAATTTGAATCGCTGGACGCTCGATTCGGGTCGAATCGTATAATTTTGATAACACTGGTTTGGATCATCCGAAGATGACCCCACTCAAAAATGGAAGAAACGGGTAGTTGCAAATTGTGACAACTTGCATTGGATGATTTTCTTACAGACACTATCATCATTATTGGGAACATTTGTCCAATCTTTTTGAGGCTTGCACTAACAATTGCCTCTCTTTTATTTACCTAAGTGTATATGTATGTTTTCTCCTTACTATGATGAAGAACAATAGGATTCATTACTGTATCCACATTATAAAGAAGTAATTGAGAAAATGCCACCATTAAATTAAAAAAAAAAATTACAAAGTTAAATCTCCAAAGTCCAAATTATGAATTCAGAATATTTAATACCAGAAAAATGTAAAATGACTTTTTAAAGTACTAAGAAACAAATGCTTCATAAAAAGGGTAACAACCATACCTCAGAACCAGTTCCTAAGAACCTTTTGCAGTAGCATCGTTTATAAATGGATCTCGCCTCATTTATATGGCCCAGTTCAACTTCCATTCCAATATAACTTTGCCAAACCTCAACCATTGACCCACTGAGTAAATAAATAGTCAAAGGAAATTAAGTAAGAAAAGGAGAGTATCAAATTTAGATTTTTGCCCCTTGAGAATGTTGTACTACTACAAAAACGTGATCCTTCAACAAGGGATATTACACAGAAGTATACCTTGTCTTAATTAAGCTCTCCCACACTCCCCGAGCTGCATTCAAATCTTTTCCAAGCTTCAGCTCTAAGCGCGCCCAATAAGCATGCAGTCTTAGTAGATTCTCTGTGTTCTTTAGGTTTGAAGACGAGTAATCTGAAGCATGCTGTAGTCAAAAGACATTTAACTTTGCTTAGAAGCATAACTTGGAAAACAGAAGATAAACTAATGCTGCTTCTTTTCTATCAATGTACTGGGCTTGACAAAAAATAAAATCTCTACTAATTTGCTCTTTTTGCTTTAACTAATTATAGAGTATCCATTCAGAAAGATAATAAATGGATCTTGACATGATGCAATAAAAGCAACTGTCAAACAAGTGAATTGGTCAAGTGTGGATTTTTTTATAGCAATTACAAGATGGTAATTATTGTGCCACTCCAAGATGCAGTAAAGCATAGCCAAGGAAATCTATAACCAAATATAAAAATAAAGTCAGCGTACAAACAGAAGAAAATCCTATGTGAGCTAACTCATCTGCTGCCTCATACCATATAAAAAAAATTATATTAGACACTGGTTTCCTCTTGACTAAGATCTTTAGTATCGCCATTTAGGAATTAAATATATTTCAGAATAAGCAATAAATGGCATACAAGCAGAGGAACGTGACAAGGGTATAAGAAGAAACAAATAAAGAATGCTAAGTTGGCAAATGAAGCAAATACAAGGAGGTTACGTGAGTAAAATATTTTTCAAAGCATGCAAAAATTGGTTTCCCCAACCTCAAGCATTGTTCTGTTTTGATCATAATTTCAACAAGAAAGCCGGAACTTAAGTAAATCTTATACATCACAAGAGCTGTCTGTAGAGATAAAATATCTATTAAAGGCAGCATACAGTTGGAGAACATGCAAATAATGCACTCATGAGTAACATAATGAGAATATCCTGTACAAAGGAATAAAGGGGTACCTAGTTGCTGATCAATTATAGTTCTAGTGATCATCTATTCTAATTATAAGTGTACAATAATCCAACCATAGTGGTCAAATAAATTAACCCAGCCATCCCATCTTCTAGTTCCTGGGAGACTCAGAAATAAATACAGTAAAACCTCTATAATGTAATATGGCTGGGACCATGGAACATATATTACATTAAAGAGGTTATGTAATTAGAGGGTCTAGCAAATTGACGTTCAGTATTCCTTTCAAAAAAACTCTTTAAACTCTCACCCATCGTAAAAAGTCCTTTCGGCTGAAATCCTTTTATTTCCCTTCTCTTTCTGCCCCATCGGCCTTGCTGCCTGAAAGCCAGACTGCCGCCCATCGCCACCATTGGATTCTCTCTGTCTGTAATCCTCAAGACCGGCGAGAAACCCTACCACTTCGGCCAGATATGGAAACAAGTCATTCTAGGGTTGTTTTTCAGAGTATTTGTGAGGTCCTTAGTCACTTTTGCAGTAATTTGATATTTTGAATATATGGAATATTACTTTATAAAATGGTTGGGACAGTATTTTTTTATTCTGAATGTATTGAGTACTCAGCTAGAGAGATTTATTACATTTTGTATGGGCTTGAAGTTGGGACCGACTGTTCATATTATTTTAGACCGGTTATAACTTTATAGAATAATATATTATGGAGGCTTTATTTTAAATAAATAATAAAGGTTACTCCTAAAAGACTTAATGCCCTCAAAACATTTTGGGCTCCACTTTAAGTCCTGCACCCACCCCAAACACCACACACACACTTCCCCTAGGTCTCCATGGCTAGACAACAATTTGGCAAAGCCAGCCTCCTTGAGTTTTTTTAATGACAGAGAACCCCAAGACCCCTAACTCTCTCCGAGTACGAGGGCGTCAGGTAAAACTCCAGATGCACCTAGCTCCCGCCAACCACGTGCATCAGGTTACTACGGGACTCGAGCCTAGGACATTTGGTTTCTGAGCCAGTGTCTACCAGATGAGCTACCCCATGCAGGGCAAGCCAACCTACCATTAATCTTGTCCCCTTTCTTTTGAGACATTCAATTAACATTTAAAAGTTACAAGAAAAAGGAAAGAAATTATATCCCATTTCCCTCAGAGAAGCTAAAGATCTCAACGAAGGGCACTAAATTTTTATCATAATTGCAAAGTAGGGGGAAAAACTAAACAAATAACTGATATTTTTACACAATTGATGAAAGGACTCTCAACCAATTGCGCCCACCTAATGGATTTGAAGAATTACTTTCCACGATGAGCTTGGCTTGAAAGTGCCGTCAAATAATAATAGTAAGGGGTAAAATTACGTAGCTACCTTTTCACTTTAGTCACAACTAAAACTTATTTAATGGCTAATGTAACAAACAAAATGTGACCAGAACAACCAGGGGAAACCATCCCGGCCATTGGGGCTAGGAGTTCACACTTGCAATAGTATTTTAGTAGCCAATTTCCTACAAATTTGAGTTAAGGATCAGACTGCAGGTCCAATTGGGTTTAGGATCAAATTCTAGACAGATAGATTGTGTGGTAGTTCTCTTACTAGCCAATTTCTGAAGTTTTTAAATTGGAAGCTAATAAAAACTGTTTTGCGGTGAAAAATATGAGAGGCTGAGAAAACAAGTGTGGAGCCCTCCATTCAGGAAAAACCTAAGGATGTTGAAGTTCAGTTATTTGCATTATTAGAGATTTAAAATCCAGTATATCTTGCCAAAGTAGATTTTTAAATTTGGGTTACTAATCCTTCATGGGGCTTTCCATTGAAATCATTTTAACGTGGAACAGGAACCAGGTAACCAAGCCAAATCGATATGGCTATGTGGAACATCAAAGCTCCTCCAAGTTTCTTCTGGACAGCTGGATGAAGGGTGTTCTAATTTTTTATACCAATGGTCACCCTCGTCTTTGGCGAGTGTCCATGTCCTCAAGCCATTGGAAGCGCCGGACATTTGTTCAAGGTGTGGCAGGATGGACCAGAATCACTAGCCCAGCTATCATTATCAGCTACCTCTTTTGTCCATTAATCAAGATTGCCCCTTCTCCAAAACCACACTATTCAAGAGAACAAACTCTTACTGGCCAAACCACCCACAAATACCCCAAGTAACAACATTATGCATTTCAAATTTTCAACAATTAAGGGAATGCCATAACTAAATGTTTTTAGAAAATAAAAATAAAAAACACTAACAGAAGAAAGCATTTTGTTTTCATTTTGAAAATAAAGAAAGGGAGCATAAATTTCAGGAAGCATATCAACAACTTGCTGACTGACTGAATTTATTTGGCAAGTTAACATTGAAGATTCAATGAAGATTTATAGTATCCAGAAGCAATATAGAAGTAAACCTTAAACGTCTCTCTGATCAATGAATAGTCCAGGGCCTCTTCCATTTGACTCGCAAGAGAGATCCTTCGTCTTAAGCCATCGATTCGAGTGAGGAACAAATCCAAATACTGAAACCACAGGATACAGTCAAATGGTAAAGTCACTAACTCAAACTAGTACCAAACTATAATTTTCAAAAAAAAAAAAAAAAGTACCAAACTACCAAATTAAAGTAAAAGCAATCAGTCAGACATGAATAAAGAAAAAACTGATAGAAAACCTTATAAATACTAGTAAAGTCTCAAGGATAGAAGAATTGTCAAGTTGAGTCAAATTGAGTTGAGTTGAATTAAGTTCTATTGTATTGTTTGTAGAGTTTAGAAAGGTTCTGGTCCAAACCCACATAGAAGAGTATTCTTAAAGAGACCATGTAGCCTAAGGTGGAATTCTCTAAGATTTTCTCCTTCACAGCTTGGCTTGATGTATTCCAGAGAGCATAGAGGATCGAGACCAAGCATCTTCCATCAATTATGAAAGCTATTTCTTTGATTTATTTCAGTTTTTTTCAAACTAGAGGAAACAATCTTGAGATTTTGTACTGATGAAATTTGTGAGTGAAGAATTCATTGTTGGGCCCTGTTTGTTTTAAAAAATTTAATTTGTGGATAGTAATTTATTGGGTTTACTTATTGTGAGCCTGATCTCAAAACATGGACAAGATCATCTTAGATGCTTGTCCTACATCAGGATTATGGAAGGAAAGATAGGATCAAAGAAAGATGGAAGCGGCCAAGTCAAGGGGCGGTGAACGCAAACTGCACAATGTCAAGCCCTACAAGCCTTTTTATCCTGCAGCCAGTCAATACACATATGGCCTGTTACAACTCTCCACTCCCTCATAGTCATAGATAAATCAACTATATGCAAATTTATAGCAACCACTTAGCCATGAGTTCTTAACTCCTGTTTATCCATATACATGCTGATAGACTTGGTAATTAAGCCTCTCGGTCTAAAGTGCTTATTTCAAGAGTATTAACTACTAAACCTCAAAGGTTGGTAAGAAGTATAGTAGTCAAAGCGCAAACTGCAATCGAAGCGCAAAGGGATTCAGGAGCCTAAAGCGCAAAGCACATGTTTAAGTGTAGGCTTAATTTTGCTATGCACACTCATTTAGATACTTCTGAACAATTCATGGATTTATGCTTTTATTGCATCAATAATAAATAAAAATACAACAAAAAAATTCAAAAAATAAAATATATTGGCAACTAAATTTCCAAGCACATATTATACACATGCACTAGTATTATATACATGGCATTAGTCTCACCTCCAATGTCGGGTAGGGATACCCATGATATTAAAAAAATATATAAATATCATATACATTTATGAGTATATTGTCGAAAAATTAGATTTCTTTATTAAGCATTACTCATATTTATTCATCTTAACTATAATCTTTACTAGCTATTAAAAACCTTTAAAAAAATGACTTATTATTGAAAAAACAAGTTCTAAAAGAACTGGATGAAGCTCTAGGCGAGGTGCAAAATGGTTCTAGAGCTTCAGTGAAAGCTTAAATGCAATTAAAGCACACTTTTGATAACTATGGTAAAAAGTACCATAAAGTTTGAGAGGGATCAATAATAAATATTTAAGAGAAAGTCAAACATGAAACTATAGCATGAAATTTTATTGAAATTCTAAAAAACATTAGGTGAAATAAAGTTTGTAATAGCATAAGCTGCTGTAAGCTTACCTCTTCGTAACTTGGAAAACTACATTGTAAGGACTGCTCAAAGACCTGAAATAAAAGATCACGCTTAGCAGGCCTGACCTATAGGTGATCGGTACAAAACAAAAAAGTAGCACTAAAACACATAAAAATGAGAAGTAGCGCAGACAAAAACACACAGACAGATCAGTACAAAAAAAAAAAAAAAGAGTAGCACAGAGTGGAGGGAGGAAAAACACATAAAAAATGAAACGTAGAACATACACCACATGCACAGACACGCACACATGTACAAGTAAAGACATACACGCATTAACATATGCACAAAGACTAGCACAGAATGGAGGGGGGAAACAAAAACAAAAAACACCACCTGCACAAACATATGCACGTGTACACACATCTGTGAAATAAAGGTGTAGCGTACTTATTCGTCTATTGTCACTTACCCAATAAATAAAGAATTTTTGGGACCTTAAAGAAATGGTTTTTTTTGTCCAATCAAGGTGAACTTTGACATGCATCCAATTCAAGCAAGGACCTATCCAAGCACCCCATACATAAGGGGGGGTGCATGTGGGCCCCACATGGGGGTACCACAAATAAGGAACCATAGTAGATCCAGGTTTTATATACATACCATAGCCATGGATTGAACTTGTGCACCCCCATACACCATTGGTTTTTGTATCATGCCTACAGTCATTCAATAAAATTGGTTTTTTAACAGCACTACATCCAGGCATAAATCCTTGTAACGCACACAATTCCATGATCATAAGTGAGTTCCATATCGAGCCCTCACCATGAGAGAACTTTATGGTATATGTGGCTGAACACATACACATGTATATATGTTTCAGACCACTTGAAAGAACATTGCCTCATAATTATAGCATGTACACTGCTCACTAACATCTAGTCAAAAAGCAAGCAGACTAAAGAAATATTACAAACTGAGTTTACACCAGCTAGAATATTAAGGCCAAAGTATATGGGAGGAAAAAAAGAGTTCCAAAGACACCATATTATGTTTCGGTAGAAAAATATATATTATGCTTTGGTCTGACATATATATTTATTTTGCCTCCATTATCAATTTAGTTTCTTCTTAGTTCATTAGAAAATATTAATCATTTTGTCTACTTCCATTTTTTAACATAATTTATTACTTTATTAGTTTTTCTACTCTTAATTACTATTTTTGTATTTTCTTTTATTTTTCTTATATCACGACTTTAGTACAATTCACTATTTTGTTATTTTATTTCTAATCATTATATTTCAATTCCAATTACTTCATTTCTATTTTTAATTCTTACATTATAGCATCATTTCGAAACAAAACACCGAAATGACTGAACCACTAAAACGTTTCGTTTTAGAAGCAAACCAAAACGGCCTCCAAACTGGAATTGACAACTATGCAAGACACAATATGAAGTTAGCAAAACAATTAGATGGCAACCACAACTACAGCCAATTAATTCACCAGCTAGTAGCGAAAAGTTTAATGACTCAAAGATGTTCTGTTTACTGTTAACTGTTCATAACAACTGCTAGGCTGCATAGAATGTAATTTCGGCAGTCCAGAAAGAATCATGCATAACCTATTCAAGATGTGTGGCACACCCATATCAGAAACATGCACCCGTGTTAAATACTTGCACTTGTGTCAAAAACACACAACAGTTCTTCATGGACTCTTCTAGTACTTAACCATGTTTCCCAGATGTTAAAAAGATCACCACACCTTTTTTCTCTTGAAACCTAATTAAATTATCAGTATGTTTGTTACTTGATTGTTTAAGTAAATTATTTTCAGTGTTATTTTAACAACTTATTTTCATTAAAAATAAAGTTCTTGATCCTAGTCCCCAAGTCCGACATCTTGCACCTGTGATAGATTCGACACACACCCAACCCAAACAAACAAGCCCAATAGAATGGTAAAGCATATTTGAACTCCAGTTCATGTAATAGAAATTCAGGTGATAAAAATAGGACAAAATCATACAGCAGATAGCTCTTCCTCAGAAGCACAAGAACGCTCCAACGAAAGCAAGAATCTGGCCCAAAGTTCAGCAACCCAATTACAATTTTTGGTAGCCCTTGAATATACACTCCTCAAAACATTAGGAACCTGAAACAAAGATCAAACACAATGTCAACATTGACGTGAGCATAGATTGGGAAAAGAAGTATAGGGGAGACCTTCAAAGTTCTATCCATGTAGCGAGTATAACTTAGCCAAAGATCACTTGAAAATGGAAATTCTGCAACTGCACGCTCGTAAAGAATTTGAACACGAGCTGGGTCACCAGAAAACTCTTCAAATTTTATGTAAGCCTGTGAGAAAACAAAACCATCACTTTGAGACCATGGATGAACAAACAAAAAAAAGATAGCATATCAAAACCACTTCTGATCACAAAGAAAATTCAGCCCAACTTCAAGGGGGAAAGTGTTTGTAAATCTGCACAATACAGCATGTTGCCTATTTAAATACTTTGAGAGATTATTTATTTATTTACTCATCAGGATGCAAATATATAGTGTACTCAGTCATTTTACATTCAAACTAAATTCAAATTAATAAAGACCATTATAATTAAGGTTATACACCTTAAAAAGATTTAGGTTATTCATGTGAAAGTACTAACAAAAACAATAATTAAGGTTCTTAATTATTTTTGTAACCAAGACTGACCATAACAAACAGTACTCAGCTGTCAAAGAACTAAAATATAGCATGAATGAAATGGAAAACCAAATACCCTCTCTAGTAGGGCAAGAAGCCAGTAATAATATCTTTGGCATCCTAATATCAGCCATCATCCATATCAGGCTTTTTTTGGCATAGTTGCCAACTTTGATGCAAAAAAGAAAAGAATACAACCAAACACCAAACAATAAAAACAGACAAATAAGACGCTAAACAAAGATGTAACCAAAATAACCTCTGATCACAAAGAAAAACAAGCTACAAAAAGAACTGAAGCTAATATCAAACTAAAATGCCTGAGTGAGGAACCATCATTTGTTACAATATGTTAAGCATATAAAGTGTAGGGCATTCTATGAGGTAAGTCTATAACTGGAAAATCCACGGTCCAACTTGTAAACTATATTAGTGTAGAAATAGGTAAATAGGAAATGAGATAGATTGGGGTTCTCACTGAAGGCATTGGTAGAACAAAAGGAGTAAGGGTGTTCTGTAGAAAATATTTGTTTAACCTGAGGGGCATATTAAGAAAATCATCATAACTTGTTTGTTATGAATAAATAAAATAAACAAATATCAATAGCTAGTGAAATACAAAGGATTTTCAGAGGGAATGTTCAAGTTTTGATTACATGAGAGAAGGTACAAGTACAACTTTTAGTGATAACAAATGGATTTGCTATCTTCTCCCTTTTTTTAATAGAGGGGGAGAGGGGGTTAGTTTTCCACTTTCCAATATATCAATGAATAGATCTACCCATAAATTACGAAAGATAAGAAAAAGAAAAGCACATACATGTTTTTTTGAAATAATTCATATATTAATCTATAAAGAGGCACCAGAGGTGCAAATACAAAGAGATAATATAGATAAAACAACAATCACTAATAACTGGAAAAGAAAAGAAACAGTGAAGCCTCAAGGAAGATCAACACATTCTCTCTAGGCACGCAGAATGTCACACATAGAAATATTCCAGAATTCCTGTAATGAAACAACCCAAGAAGCACACTTAGCAAGAACACCTCTTCCAACCACCGGACAGGAGTCACTCGTATTTCTGAACAACCTATTATTTCGTTCCCACCAAAGGCTCCAAATAGTGGCGAAAAAAAAAGATAACCGCCACAATGAAGAGCATTTAGACGAGATGGAAGCAATATCCCAAGCAAAGGACAACTCATCAATCAACGAAGGTATAACCCAAGCCATCGAGTTCAAAAGAGAAGGGCAGTGTAGGAGAAGATCATTCGACTCTTCAGATGCTTGTAAACAAACAGGCAAGCACTAGCCATGATGAAAAGCACATAATGTTGAAAATAAAAATGTAAAAAGAGAGGAAAATAATGAAGAGCAGGGGCGAAACCTGAGAGAAACTATTCTCTATATTGTATTTTTGTGTCTAGGAAGGAGAGTACATAGCCGTATAAATAAAATACATGGAGCCAATCAGTGTAGCTAAAAAAGAAAAGAATCAATTTACATCAACCACTAATCTTTTTTTTTTTTTAAATTAACTTCATTAATTAAGAAAAAAGGTAAACAATAATCAATCACTGATCTAATTACAACTAACGATATAATCCTGATCAACTTTCCCGAATTGGATTTCACAACACTTCACGTCAAGCTGTGATAAGATATCGATTAAGTTCAGCTTCCCTAAAACATGGTTGAGTTGCTAAGCACGAATACGGGTGTGTGTATCGGATACGACACATATCCGATACGGGGATACAGCAAATTATATATATATATATATATATATATATATCAACAAAATAAATTCAGACATTTACAAAAAAAATCATAAAATCTACTATAAGATAAAATGAGTCAACAAATACTAAGTACATGATAAGAAAACCAATGTTGTCAAACTTGAATCGTATCATAAATCATTTTAGGGGTGTGACTCATGAATAGTAGAATCGTAAGAGTTAGAACATTTTTGAATTTTTTTGCTATAATTATTATTTATACTATAATTACATATAAAATGACATAAACTAATAAGATGTATTCTTCAATTCCATATAATATAT
Source organism: Chimonanthus salicifolius (assembly GCA_013350335.1). Classification (NCBI taxonomy): domain Eukaryota; kingdom Viridiplantae; phylum Streptophyta; class Magnoliopsida; order Laurales; family Calycanthaceae; genus Chimonanthus; species Chimonanthus salicifolius. The sequence goes on along the minus strand of CM023542.1, from coordinate 46,448,421 downwards.
AATTATTTATACTATAATTGAATAGTGTGTATTTTAGATAGATAATTTAGAAAAATTATTTGTTAAATGTAATTATAAAATTTAATTTCAATTGAATAAAATTGCCATTAAGATTATAATAATATGAGATATAAAAGAAATTTCTACATATCTTTTAAGATTTATAATATGTTGCTTTTTATAGCCACAGTTGTAGCGATAAAATATTATACAAAAATTAAATTTTAATATATTTTGTAAAACTATTAATTATACAGATTATTTTTATTATTAAAAAATATACTAAAATTATTATTTATACTATTAAGTACTGATAGTTTGATAATTTTGTATTAAATAAAGGGCTATTTTGAGAGAAAAATAAACATATGAAAATCAAGAGAAAAATATTTAATTAACATGAGAAATTAAAAAAAAAAAAAAAGATTTAGAAGAGCATCACTCAAAAAATAAAATAAATAAATAAATTCATGAAAGAATACACGTAAGATAGCTTCCAAAAACCACATCAAATAAGTTGCCACATAAATCAACAAGGAAACCTATGTATAAGTTACCGCATCAAAGACCAACGAAACCATGTATATGTGCGGGACTTAAAGTTAAAACATTAAAGCGAAGAAACCCTAAACTCCCAGAGCTGCGGCGATGAAACCCTAAACTATCCCACAACTGCGGCACCAACAGAGGAGAAAGACAAAGAAAAAGAAGAGAAACACGAAAAAAAGCACTGCGGCGAAAAAAATGTACGTCTTCTTAGTTTATTTCTTCTCTTTCACGCATTTTCTTCTTATGTTTTTTCTCTTCTTTCGCCTCTTTCTCTTTGGGGTGATTCTTTTTTTTTCCTTTTCCCACTTTTTTTTTCCTTTTTCTTGATCAAACGGTTGTGATTGGCGTATCGGTGACGTATCGAGGTGTATCTATGACGTATTGATGACGTATCCGTGGTGTGTCCGTATTTGAAAAAAATATTTAATTAATTGGGTGTGTATCCGACACGTATCCGAGCTATATCCGGTCGTATCCGTGTTGGATACGCACTCGACACCGATACTCGAAGGGTTTCGACGTATCGGAGCTTCGTAGTTGAGTTGTGATCGAGAAACAACCTTGGTAAGCATATCGGCATGTTGGTCCTTGAATTGCAAATAAGGGGTGAAGATCCATCATTGCAGAAATGTAATGACGAAGGAAATGACAGTCAACTTCAATATGCTTTGTCCTTTCATGAAACACAGGGTTAGATGCAATGTTGATGGTAGCCTGATTGTCATAGAACATTATAAATGATTCAGAACAAGCCTAACTCGGAGAGAAGTTGCTGAAACCAAAGTAACTCAGAGGCAATATTGGCCATGTCACGATACTCTGCCTCTTCACTTGATCGAGCAACAACATTCTTCTTCTTGCTCAGCCAAGAGACTAGATGAGATCCCAAGACAACATAGTAACCGGAGGTCAAGCGTCGATCGTTAGGAGATCCGGCCCAATCAGCATCTGAATAACCACGAACATGCAAGTGAGATTACCATGTATAGAATAATCCTTGTCCAGGATGAGACCTTAAGATAATGAATGATTTGAAAGACAGCATGGATATGAGCATCACGTGAGGCATGCATATATTAACTTGCGACGCCAACAACGTAGGATAAATTTGACCGAGTGATAGTGAGATAAATAAGTTTCACAATTAATTGTTAATAAAATGCAGGATCATCAAGTAGAATCCCATCCAAAACTGATAACTTGGTGTTGACATCCAAAGAAGTATCAACAGACTTGCATCCAGAATTATATGCATCTTGTAAAAGATCTAGAGCATATTTTATTTGAGAAAGAGAAACCCCTTTAGAGGAAGGAGCAACCTCAATCCCTAGAAAATAACGAAGGGGACCTAGATCTTTGATATTAAATGAGCTTCGTAAATTAGCTTTAAATGCAGTAGTAATAGTCGTATCATCATTGTCAGTAACAACAACATTATCAACATAAACCACAAGAATAATCATATATGAATTGGCACAATAGACAAATACGAAGTGATTTCCCTAACACGGATAAAACTCATACTGCAATAGAGCATTGTTGAATTTATCAAAATGTGGAGATTGCTTGAGGCCATATATAGTTTTCTTGAGTTTGCAGACAAAATGTTGCTCCCTTGTTTCACAAACCCAGAAGGTGGAAGCATGTATACCTCTTCCTATAAATCTCCATGTAGAAAGGCATTTGTTTTTTCTCAACTGATGAAGAAGCCAGTTACGAGTGGTAGCAATAGAACTCAAGACCCGAACAAATGTAATTTTGGCCACGAGAGAGAAGATTTCCTGATTATCAATCTCGTAAGTCTATGTGAAGCCTTTGGCAATCAAACGAGCTCTATATCTGGCAAAGGAACCATCTGGATTGTGCTTCAGAGTAAAGAATCATTTGCAACCAACTGGAATCTTCCCTGGAGGGAAAGGAACCATCTCCCAGGTATGATTTTTCTACAGTACTGCCAATTCATCTACCATTGCTGCTTTCCAGAAAGGATAACGAAGAGCTGCATTAATCCTCTTTGGAATCTTAGTGTTGTCGAGAGCAGTGAGGAAACTATGATAAGATGGAGAAACAGTGTGATAAGACACAAACTGATCAATGGGATGGTTGGTACAAGCATGCTTACCTTTGCAAAAAGCAGTGGCAGGATCAAGTGCAGTTGGAGACGGATCTGAGCCACTACTAAATGATTGTGTGGTATCATGCGCAATCCTAGGCTTACGCTTCCTGCGTTGAGACACAAGAGTGGACTTGGAAATGGCAGAAGTATCAATATCAAGTGGAGGAAAAACAAATGAAGTGACTGAAGTAAAATGGTCGAAATAAGAAACACGTTCAAAAAAAGTTGTCGTCCATTAATATGTCTTACCAATAATGGAATCAAGACACGTGTACCCTTTATGGACCCTGGAATATCCCAAAAATAAACATTTCACAGACCTGGGAGAGAGCTTATCACCAGAAAACAAATGAACAAAACAAACACACCCAGAGACATGTAATGGAAGGATGGGGACATGTTTGTGCAAGGACACGATATCAATAGGTGATTTGTTGTGTAACACTCGTGATCGCATGCGGTTAACAAGATAACATGAAGTTAAAATTGCTTCTAGCCAATAGGACTTGGGCACATGCATGGTAAAAAGAAGTAAACAGGCTACCTCAAGAAGGTGACGATTTTTCTGTTCGACAACACCATTTTGTTGAGGAGTGTAAGGGCAAGAAAGTTGAGAGTCAACACCATGGTCCTGCAAAAATTGCAAAAAACGAGTGGGACAAATACCCTCCTACGCCCCATTCACTACGCAAAACTCTAATATGACAATCAAATTGGATTTTGACCCAGGGATAAAAGGTGCGGAAGTGATCAAATACCTCAAATCTATGTTTCATCATGTACACACGGGTCATGCGAGAATAATCAACAATAAAGGTAACAAACTATCGAAAACCAGTACACGACACATAAGGAGACATCCAAACATCAGAATGTATAAGAGAACGAAAAGTAGTATGGTCCTAAAAAAAAACAAAAAAGTAGAAGTATGTTTCATAATGGATGAAGGAAATGTAAGTCTACGATGTTTTCCATATTGGCAGCTTTCACACTCAAATTTATTAAAAGACAAAAAAGGTATTAGTTATTTCAAAATAGAATCGGATGGAAGCCCTAAACGCCAATGCCAAAGCCACACATCCAAAAAGGAGGAAGTCAAACATGCTTCAGAGTGAATGTCAATGTGGGGATCGAAGAGGTATAAGCCATTTATTTCACGACCACCACCAATCATCTGCTTCATGGCTAGATCTTGGAAAACACAATGAGAAGGACAAAAGGTGACTGAACAATTCAAGGATCTAGTAAGGTCAGTGACAGATAATAAATTATGTTATAGATGAGGAGCATGTTAGATAGAGGATTAATCAAGGGTAGAGGAGAGAGGGATTGTCCCTTTACCAGCAATATCAGTAAAAGATCCCATCGGCTAACTCAAACGAAACTGATGAAAGAGAGAAGAAATTAGACATACCAGCCATATGATCAGTGGTTCTAAAATCAATAATCCAAGAATGAGGAGAGACATTGTGTGCGAAAGACACAATACCCAATTGCTCTGTGACAACACTAGAGACTGCATAGAATTGAAGACGTTGCAAGTGTTGTTGTAATGAAGCCTACTCATGTTTGGACACACAAATGGTGTCATCGGCAACAACAGCAAGAGAAGAGATATCAACGTAATGAGGAGCAAAAGATGCCATATTGAAGAGAGGAGAAGAGTCCATGGTCCAATAAGGCTAAAAAAATAACAGAAAAAATGAAGATAAGGAGGTCCCGCGAGGACCGAAACCAAGATCTAGCTGGAGAGACGACGAGAAGCACCAAGGGCAACCGTAGTAGAGAAGGGGCGAGCGAAAACGAGGGCCACAACAGTAGATTGAGCCCAAAAGAGGGACAGTAGAGAGCCCCACAGAAGATTAGAAGCAAAAATGCAGCAAAAATGGGCCCCACTAGTCACAAAAGAGAGCGAAATCTGGGATGATCGAAAGCTTAGCCAGGGCGACACCAACAGAGGTTTTAAGGCAAGAGGGCTCAAAAGCCCACATATCGAAGCAGAAAAGCTAGAAAATGGGGTTTTTGGCGTCCCTGCAGCGTTGCTGGAAAACCAGCAAAGTGGGGCACATAGTTGACCAAAACCCTTGGTCAACCAAATGGAGGGGAAGGTGGGCCCGAGGCTATCACACGTGTGAAGTTGCAACAAGATCCGAGCACTGGTGGAGCCGATCGAAGCCAAACTTGCATAAAAGTGAGGTAAGTGTTACCTGTTCCGAACGAAAACGAAAATCAGCAAAGGGACCCAACCTCTAACCGAAACCCTAGGTCAACCTTAGACGAAGACAGTAGGGGTAGGGACAGGGGCGAAGACAACGGTAAAGTTTCGTCAGGATTGGAGCTTCGGTGAAGCAGATCAAAGCAAAATTGTCCGAGGAAGGAAGAATGAGCCGCCTCCTGGGAACGAAATCAGGAACTGGAGTTCCTGCATAGACTGGGTTTGGTCCTCCTTGGTTCAACGAGACCAGAAACAGAAGAGGGTTCCTAAAACATTCAAACTCAAAATCACACCGTGGATGGGTTGTAGGGCCAAAAACAACTGTAGAGTTGTGGAATTTTAGGTTCAAATCTAAAGGAAAACTCCAAATCTAAGGGAAACAACAAAGATTGCCATATGAACCACCCACAAAATGCAAAGAAAAAGAAAAATTGTCTTTGAAAGAAGAGGAAAGATCAAGAACCAATCGTTTTGGCTGATACAATGTTGAAGGTAAAAATGTAAAAAAAAGAGGAAAGTAATGAAGAGGAGGGACGAAAGTTGAGAAAAATTATTCTTTGTATTGTATTTCTGTGTCTAGGAAGGAGAATACATAGTCTTATAAATAGAATAAATGAAGCCAATCAAGGCAGCTAAAAAGGGAAAGAATCAATTTACATCAATCACTAATCTAATTACAACTAATGATATAATCCTGGTCAACTTTCCCAATTGAGTTTCACAACAATACACAAGTTAACAAAGAAAAAGAAGCTGAAAATGGTAGCCAATCTTCAGAGAAATGAAATGGAACAAAAAAAGGAGAAAGTCATAACATGAAACTAGTTGTCACATCTATATAACTCAAAAAGTGAAGTGATTCATTTTAATTACAATTAACCATGTCATTTCTTACCAATTCATCTTACCATAAAGTGTTGGAGTCGTTCTGTCTCAGACAAGTCATGCTTGGAAATCTGATCCTCGTGTGGGACACAAGTATTATACATCTGAATGGCTTTTTGATAAGCAGATATGACATGGGATGGAATCCCATCAAACTCGTCAGAGTTGATGTTACTGATACTTCCTTGTTCCACCTCCCAATGCTTATAAGCTTCAAGTGTTGATCTAGATTCGGTAAGAGGAACAGACAACTGACGATGGAACAGACTGCGAATACGAAGAACTTGTCTATTCTTTTCCTGTAAGCAGAATTAAGAATTGATTGTGTATAACTCAAGAAAAAATGAGATCAGGATTTGTAAAAACAAATACAACAAATATTTACTACGGAAGACCAAAAAATAGTCACGAAAATAAGTTCTGATATAAGTCAATATATCTGCATTCAAGGACCCATTTCCAGACTCCTAGTGAATCAGAATAACGTAAATAACACTCATAACAGAGTAATATGAATGAAATCCCAATGAAGCCACACCCACATTTTGTTAATGCTTTTGACAGTAGGTGTCTAGGGTCATATAATCCATGACAACGATCACTGGATCAAGCGGAATTTTTTGGAGAACCTGTAATCTACATATAGGTCTTCCCACATTGGCACCCCACCAAGTGGATTGTTCATGCCAAGCGTAAATAACGTATTGCAAATCAATCACGCTAGAAAATATCTCCTTTTTGTACAAAAAAAAAATCTACTATTCCATGCTACTGTATAACATGTTTCTCCTATGCACCTTCAGACACTACATGTCTGTGGATGTGTGCATGCACACTCGCATTCGTGTCTGTGAGTGAAAATACCCTAAGAACTGGTACTCATGTAAGTTTGGTGCGTTCATAGACATGCAGAACCCTACCATGGTCCCAATCACACCCCTCCCCCGCTCCCCCCCCCCCCCCCCAACCACCACCTACCTCCTGCGAATTGGATCCTTACCCAATTCGTCCTGAATTTTGAGTTACAAAGCCTAGTAATCTAACGCAATGAATTTCAACTATTGGATATATTTTAAGATGGTTTTTTGATACACAGTATATTCAAGCAAAGACCTTTCTAACCAATCCATCCATATGGGTCCTAGTACGTCTCACATGGTAGGGTGAAATAAAAGTTATTAACAGAAATGGATTATATATATTGAGTAATGTATTGCATTGTTATCTTAGCCACCCCCCATCTTAGCTGTTGGAGTAATTAGGTGGCCCCAAAGGCCAGTTTGTAAATAATGTATTACAAACCAATTGCACCAAAAAATCTTAGCCTTTTAGTAGAATGAAACTGTAGAGCTGAGAAAACCAACCCTGAATATATGAAGAAAAAAAAAATTAACTTTGATCATTACAAGGATGAGACAACGATGAACAGATTTAAAATATATATTAACCCTGCTACTAATAGTCGCACCATAAATACTGTACTTATAGAGCACATTTAAAAATATTTTGTTTAAAATTCTGATCATATTTAAAGATATTGTATTCTCTTATAAAAAAAAAAATAGATACTGTACCAACAAAGCACATTTGCAATGATAATTGATGATGTCAAGTCTTGTTAGACAACAAGTAAGGACTATTCCTTTTTTTGAAACATGAGCCACAACTTTCCATGTGTCAGTTTGAGATTTGCAGAGTCCAAACTCCAGAGAAATGCGAAGAGAAGCACAGGTTTCCAATAGCATAAATCACTCGACCATGGTCTCAAAATGAATAAGGGTTCAAGGATGCTATGTAGAATCAGATCCTTAGGATAAATTATTATTTACAAAGAAACAGTATCAAAGACCACAAAACAAGGATGAGAATGGAACAAATAATCAAGTAACCTAGGTTTTGCTTATATACCAAACAATATATGGAATAGGAGATTATTAACATGATACATGATAAAACTATAGCAGTTAGATCAAGTGAAATTCTGACTCATCATTTAAAAGATTTATACAAAAAAAAAACTGACCTCCTTGTCACTATCACCAATAGTGAACAAGATAGCTTGCTCAAATTCTCGGTAGGCTTCCCAGATCTTACCACCCTCAACAATATGTAGTCCAGCAGCAGTAAGAGCACGTTCAAATAAATCCCTCATCTTTGTGATCCCAGCTGGTGCACATTGTGACACTAATTGATCGTGCTCTTGCACAAAATTTAGATAATCACACCAAAGAGACACTGACTGCACAGAATCACTCATCTTGTTTCAAAATCCAATCCTTTATAAGAATATTTAGTGAGTTTCATAATAAAGACAATCAGAACTTACCAAACACTCCTGCACTCCCTGCTCATAAAGTTTCTCGATTGCATCTAGTGCTTCAGGTCTGCAGCATTATATGGAAACAGGAACCAAATAAAAATTTGAAATAATCAAGTGAACAAGTAATTTTTGATGGAAGAGCAACTCCATCATCATGATTAACTGCCACACATGTATATAATAATAACATGAATAGTTCCTTCCACAATTAATGTAAATATATTGAAATCAAGCAGAATACTTTGTTGATAATGTGGACGACATGGACAATTTCATAGCACTCAAGAAAGAAAGACAGCCAGAACCGGGAGGAGAGACTTTGATTAGAATAGGGTGAAAAAACGCTGCAACCAATATACTGAAAACAAGCAGAAAACTTAGTTGAAAATGTGAAAGAGATGGAAATTTGATAGCACTGAAAGAAAGACAGCTAGCCAGAAAGAGGGGGGAGCGAATTTGATAGAATACAGTGAGAAAAAGCAGCAACCACAAGTAACAGCAAGAGAAGAAAGAATGAAAGATAATATAATTTAGTAAAGAATAAGAGAGAATACAACAAAGGATAATTTATTAAAGAAGTAATAAAGAAAATAAAACAAAGGAACAAAACTTCAAAGTAGGGACTCTCCACGAAGAGTTACAAGGTCCAATGTTTAATACAAATAAAGGTTCGAGGAAGAAAATACAGCCGTAAGTAACAGTTTAAGAAGTTCAAACTAAAACATGCAAACCCACACACAGGTTTGCACAACACCCACATACAAGTATATGATGTGCATTCAAACATAGGCACACGTGCACACACACACACACACAACCCACTAGCACAACAATATACAGTTACAAAAGTTAGCTGAGTTGACTCTGACTCAGCCACATTCAATACAACTTGGCATGGACTTGAACCAAAATAACATGAATTGTCCTAAAATGACAAGACTCAAACAATTCAGCTTTGTTCCATGCATATTAACCAAGTTCAACAAGTCTACTCAGCCAACTTGCCATGCACAACTTTCCCTATTGCCATTGACAATTAGTTCTAAATGATAAGTTTACCCTCTATACTTACATATGGAGACAATAGTCAGAGATATCCATCAAGAAGCTTTTGAAATTTCAAGTTTGTCGTTTTTGAGGTCCTTTTGTAATTGAAACTAAAAATCACATGTGGCATATCTATAGAGGGCTCCTTTGCTGAACAAAATTGAAGTGAAACTCAAGATTGCAAAGCTCAACCTTGAAAGAGATTTTTAGCAATCTAATATAAAGCCTTGAAGTGGACAATTAAGATCAAAACTTTTGAAATGACTTGAGAGGAACTACTTTGTGAACCTATATCAAATGACAAAGTCACAGATGAGATCATTTTTTCCTCTGGGAGGTAAGATCGCGTTAATTAAGGTTACCTAATCAAATTTGCCACTAAATGTCCTTATTCCAAATGACTAAGGGTGTTGCAAGGAATCAAAGGGATTTCTTATGGATGATAACAGGGATAGAAAAAAATCCATCTGGATAAATGGAAGAGGTAGCAAAGTCTAAAGAAGATGGTGGATTGGGCCTAATCATAAAGATCGAAACAAGGCACTTCTGGTAAGGTGGTCATAGAGGTATAGAAATGAGACAAGCATTGTCGAGAAGGATCTCATAGGCAGGTTATGGAATGCAGAGTCTAGATTAAAAACTAGGTGAGGGTCAAGGAACAGTGGAGAAGGGTTTTATGAGAGGGCTAAAACTTTTAGTGTGGAAAAAAAAAGGGGAAAAAGGGTACAATCTTTTTTTAAAAGATGTGTGGTTAGTTGCAGTTGAAGGAGAGGTTCCAAGATTATTTAGGATAGAAATTGAAAAGAATTTTGTGGTCCACAATTATGAAGTGCTAAGGAGCTCTGTTTTCTACTTGTTGCCGTTTAGGAGGGTGTCCAAGGATTTAGAAATTCAAGATTATGTCAATCTTTTAGATATTTTGAACAATTTCCTTTTCAACAAAGAGGCAGATACAAGAATTTGCGATGGGGACCCTTTAGAAACTTTACTATAAAAGTGAGTATGAGAAAACTTAATAGGGGCTCCATGACTATACTACAAATGGCATTTATTTGGAATGAAAAAGGCAACCGTAAAAGTGCATTTTGTTTTTTGGTGTATGGTAAAAGGGAAGTGTAAAGTACATGCAATTTAAAACGATGGAGGGTGATCCTCGAGAACACAGACTTGTCTTGCAGCCTATGTGGAAAGGAGGAACAAGATGATTTGTACATGTCCATTCTCAAGACCTTTGTGGATTATATTTCTAGATCTAATTGGACGCTACTAGGTATTGGAGAGATCTGTGGCAAAGGTATTGGACAGTTGGAGTCATAGAATAAGAACTTAATTTTGACTTAATTAACTACACTGAGTCAACTCAACTCGACCAAAAAATTGAAAAACTTGAGCAAAGCTCCACTTCCCCTCAAGTTTTTTGACTACTCAGTCAATTCACCCAGTGATTAAAGTCAGACCACGTAGATACAAGGGAGTTACTAGTCATGGATGTAGGACAAGCTCTAATACGAAATCTGATGCATGAAAAGCTCTAATACCAAATCTGATGCAGGAAAAGCTCTAATATTGGAAACTCCAAATCTAAATGAAAAATGGATGCCTTTATGAGAACGGAAAATGTGTGTCATGAATCATAAAATGGCATGCAACCTATATCCATGATTCACATTAGATGTTAGAGAGATAAAATTAATATTAAACAAAGAATATAACAAAAACTATGCAAATTCACATACACAATTAATCAAAGAGATTCAAAAGCAGAATGGGACCTACACATAAAGCTCTCAAGATTGTATTGCTCAAGGTTGTCAAAATCGCACGATTCGATTCTTATCGAATCGGTGATGCGACTTGAGTCGCATTATGTATCAAAATGCCTTAAAAAACCTGGGATCTTCCGTTGACTCTCGAATCGCACGACTCGAATCGTGCGAATTGCAGTCTCGGATGATTCACATTAACCTTTGTTTTTTCATTTTTTTTTTTGGGGTTCTTTTTCTTATTTCTTAATCTATTATTTTGAAAATCTTCTTTTTTTATTCTTCTCTTCGTCTCTAATCCCTTTCTATTTCATTTTTTTCTATTCTTTTTCTTATTCCACTATTTTGTTTTCGTTTTTTCTATTCTTTTTCTTTTTTCTTTTTCTACCACTGTTCTTATTTCTTATTCTACCACTGAGCTCAACCCCGAACAAGGCCAGTGGGAATGGGATCACCAACAACTGTCTGAAAATCAGGCTCCACAGACCTAACACAAGTACCCAACATTATTGTACAACATACTATTATTGGATACCATACAGTATAATTATATTGTATACTGTTATACAGTATTACAATATACTGTTATACTGTTATACAATATTTACATAATATTGTATTATTGTGTATTTATATTTAAATATCATATTAATATATTTTTATTCTTTTTTGGATGGTTGTTTGCATATTTACATATATATTATGAGGAATTAACAAATGTTATGAATCTCACGATTCTACAATTTACGATTCACACCCCTAGACCAATTCACGATAAGATACGTTACATTTTTTACAACCTTGGTATTGCTTGCCTTCAATGCAAAATCCCTCAAAAGACAAATTAAATCATACCAAATCATATCCCAAACGTTTTAGATTTAAAAATCGGTCACCTAAGGGAAGAAATAGGGCTATGGGATTAGCCAGGGTTTGCCAAAGGAACTAAGGTTTGTTAATTGTTTTTTTTTTTTTTTCATTTCAAGCAAAACAAGGTCTCAAATAGGTCCATACAATAGGTTAGGGTTAGATTTACAAATCTAAGATAGGGATACAGAGGTTGGGTGCAAAATAGAACAAAACAGGGCCAAACGGAGTATGTACATACATTCAAACTGACATGTACAGACATCCGTACAGTCAAACTGGCATGTACAGACGGCAGTACAAACTGGTAGGTCCCAACAAGGTTTTGCTGGCCGACAATGGGGTTGGTCCTGGTTTGTTACGGTTAGGGTTTGGATGAAAATTGGACAAAAATAAGGTCTAGAAAAAAGGGAAAAAGATAAAAGAAAAGGAAAGGGAAGAAAAAGAGATAAAGAAGATGAAAAAGAAGAAAAAGGATTTGTACATTGAGTCACACAAAGTTCTTTGTTCTCACACCAAGAGGCATAAAGGTCGCATCGGATCTGCAGATGGTAGAAACTTGAATTTCTTCTTTCATTCATTCATCATTATCATTCTCAAGAGTGTCTCTTATAACTATTTATAAAAGAAAGACTCTCTTAGGAACCCTAGACATATGTGACTTAAGGCACACATATGGACAATCTAAAACCATAAAAACAAATACAATTCTGAATTTTCAAAAAAAAAAAAGTACAAGTTTAACAATCTTGGAACACATATGAACTAAAACAATATGACACTAATAAGAGTTAATGAAAACAAATACCCAGATGATCAATGGTCAAATCAGTCCATCCATAAATGAATGACTTAGATGATGTAAAGAGACGGATTGAGCCAAATCTTCAAATATGTTGCTTGATCAATGTACAATCTAGGCTATCCATGACCAGATATGCCTCTATCCATGGTTAGATATGTAAGGATTGGGCAGGAATTCATCATCCAACCATAATAAGGTAAAAACTAGATTCCAATGCATCCTTCTTCGTTGGTGTCCCATGATGTCCTCATGAGACATCATTTGGGAAAACTTAAAGGGTGAAAGTGGAAAAATAAAATAGATATATAAACCAAATCAAAACCCCAACCAATCCCTAACAGCATGAGAGAGAGAAACAAGAGTGAGAAAATAAGAGAAGTGCACCTCCTCAAGGTCGGTGTTGTTTTTTTCTTTCTTACTTGCCTCCTTTTCATCATTTTCTCTTTTTTTTTCCTCTATTTCTAAATCTAATGTTATTCAAGATATCTTGCTTGCTTTCTTTGGGAAGCTCGATAATTGTGTCTAGTTGGGTCCCCCAAGTCCTAACTTGATCAAGCTCAAATAAAATGGCAGTTTTAATCATGAGGAAGGTTTGGGAGGTATAGTAGGCCTTATCAGAGATGTCTCTTGTTCAGTTTTAGCTTCCTTTTCTGAATCTTCTGCTGGTGATACTGCCAACAAGTTGGAGGTGAAGGCATCGCTAAGAGGGTGCAAGTTGCTTGACCATTCGGATATTTCTAATGGTGAAGTGGAAGGTGACCCTGCAGTGCTATAAGATGGGTTCCCTCCTCTTTTTTCCACTGGATGTTCTCAAAATACATGTTTGAAATTGGGGACATCATCTCGTATAGAAGTTTCGAGTCAAGAAGATTCATCATTCTACGAATGTTGAGTTGGACCATCTTGCCAAATTAGGGATGTTATCTAATCCAATGTAATCTATTTTTCTTAGTTTCTACTTATGACTGAAGCTCTCGTATCTCTTTCTCCTAACAAAGAGAAGTCCATTGCTACTATTAATCACTTTGCTAAATAGACAACATCACTAAAGTCTGTTTAACAGCATTTGTAGCCCAAGAAGCAGTTGAGAATTATTGTTCACAAGCCCAGCATTACAGAAATATCAAGTTTCATTTCCTTACATCAAAAAGCGTCATAAATTACCAATATCAGATAGTGCAATGCCAAAACATAATGGTGGGAGGGGAACTAAATGAAAGTTGTACCCTGTACTGAGTGAAGCCTCATCTTTCGCCCACTCCTGCCACATTGTAGGACTTAATGGATACAATGCACTCATTGACTTCCTAGCCTCCGTAAGCTTCTCAATGTGCCCAAGCTTCCGCAAAGCCCTTATGTACTGTGGCAGCAAATTTCAATAAGTCAGAACTGAATTTCAAGAAAATCAACAGAATGTAATTTAAATAATAGATTATCAGTGAATTACTGATTTCTGGCAGTTTTCAGTCCGAGAAAGCACTGGTCCCAAGTAAAGCATGAAAAGAAAATAGTACGATCAATACGTCCAAAGAAGCTTTCGCGGAAACAGAAAGTACCTGGACGTGAGTGTCGTAGCTGAAAGGATTCTGGGCGAGCTCATTTTCTAGGGTTTGCAGCTTCAGAACATCAGAGTTTTCGCCGCCCGAATCAGAACCGGAATCGGAATCGGAAGAAGAATGGTGAGGAATGTTTGGTTCAGAAACTGTAACGCCGTGATCTTCTCCATCGTGGCTTTCTACTTCCATCTCTAGGGCTTCAGACATGGACACTCGTCACCGCAGAGCAACCCCCTTCTGGTTTGATTCTAGAAACAGTGGGGTTTAAGAGAGATCGAAAGGGAACTTGTGTAATTCTCCCACTCGTGACCCTCCGTCATACGTGCACAGGGAAGATTCAATCGACATAAATTAAGATGAAAATAATATTTGTATGAATTGAAATATAAATTTAATGTCTATTTTTAATACTAATCTTAGGTTAAAAGTGGATAAATAAATGTAAATTTCGTTATTTTATTTTAATAACTCTTATTTTAAAGTTAGCCATCTATTTTTTGACCCTATATTAGATGATGAAAATATATTTTTAAATGATTTTTACTTGAGTAAAGTTGATAAATATATTTTATGTAATATGATTGATTGGATCTACACTATTTCATATCTTAATTTTTAACTCTATGTTTTAACACTAAATCACTCATCCAACAAAATACACACATCTCTGTTACTTTATCTAATGTCTCTCATGAGTAAAAATATTGATACCTCTCTCTTATCCTTTAAAAAATAGCCGAATATTCCAATAATGAAGACCCTGATCTAAGCTGCATCACCGGATTCTAGGTCATACAATTATGAGGTTTACCCGATTTATCATTTATTATTAATTTTTGAAAACACTTTTTATGCATCTAGTGCCAAAAAAAACCCATAAAAATACTTTTTATAATTTTTTTACTTTATAAAAGTTCAATTTTCATGACAAATAAACATCATTATAACACAGATTTTAAAGTTGACTTGGTGGTCAAAATATACCTTTGCGAGAAATTTTAGAATAAGTCTCTTTCAATACAAAATGGGTCATTGTCCATTATTCCGTACCCAACATATGCAAATTGAAGAGGTTTACTCATGCTTAATAAGGTGAAATGCCTCAACACCTTATTCTTACAAAAAAAAAAGTGAACGGCAGTTCATGGGCCTGAAACAGTCATTAACCTCGAAGCTTAATAATCCTTGATCAAAGCAGTTGGCGAAGAATGGTGAAATTACGCAGTTTGTAAATTCATAATTCCATCCAATCCCATATTTTTTAACTCAATCGATACTGTACACACATCAGCCACTGTTCTCAGTTCTCTAAAATTCTATAAATGATTCTGCAGTAGGCTTTCGACAAAGTTGTCCTCATAAGGCATTTTTTTTATACCCTAACTCTAATTAGAACACCATGATCTGTACTGTAAGCCTTTTAGAACCATCGGATGTTCATGAAAATCTAAAAAGACATTGTAAAAATAATAACAAATGTGCCAAACCAGATGCATCACGGTAAAAATGAGCCTGACGACACCCACATTGGCTCAATGTGGCTCGGATTTTTACAAAATGAAATCATACCAAACCAAAGTGCCAATTTTCAAACCCTCTGATCCAATCCACCACCTATTCTCCAAGGGTTAAAAACGAACTGGCTAGACATGGTGATTTGCAACTTGTACCAATGTTCAACATATTCCCACGGTTGGTACCAAACAACACCGATAAGCTGCATTTTTAAAATTTTGGAATTTCTGTTTGACAATTTCGTTTTCATTTCAGATGAAGATCATTTGAAACATGCAACATTTCCAGGGGAGTTGGGAACAAAGTGATATCATCAATAACTTATAAGCTGCTTTGAGAGAGCTCTTCGAAAAAAGGGGTCCCATTCACAGGACTCTTAAGAAAAATTGTGGTTCAAGAATGATCAATAAAATTGGGATGAACCGTGAAGAGGTAGCAATCCAATAATAGAGAACATCAATGGTTATGTGCAGGAGAAAATGGCATTGAGACAACACCAGTTGAACTCCAGTCAAACCCTGCAAAACCCATAAAGGAAGCATTTATTTTGCAACACCAAAGTCGCAGCTAAAGACTGGAAGGAAGAGAGTTCTAATTGCCAAGAACTAACTGCTTGAAGCTGACAATGCATTCCAATGCCTTTTGGAATTCAGCTTCCTCAAGTGCTATCGTGAAGCGGCAGTAGGTGGATATTCCAGTCCAAAGGCCACTGTTGATGCATAAACCGGTTGACTGAAGAACAGCTTCTCGGAAATTGGAGTCATTGAGCACAATCTCGTGGCAGCCATTGTTGGTGACAACGCCTCTCAAATTGTCAAGTTTGAGAGATTTACCTAGATAAGCTGATGGCTTTGCCACCATGGAAACGCCACCATGACAATCCATGACATCCCAGCCGCAGCTTGTGAGTGTCTGTATCAGGGAACAGAACATAGCAGAAAGTCAGCCCAAAGGAGAAATTATTAGAAAGCAATATTCAAAACAACATACTTTGACACATCAACAAGGGTCACAGCCAAGATTATTAATAATGTTAAGCTTAAAAAACTATGGTTGATTTTGAGTGCTGAACTGATAAATGAATATATATATATATATATATATATATATAGAGAGAGAGAGAGAGAGAGAGCCTTAAAAATTTGTGATCTTCAAAATTTCTTGGCAAGTTGAGAACCAAAGAAAACCTGATTGATTGCTTGAAAACTTATTGGATCACATCAGAACCTTTCCCAACCCAGAAAACTTAATGACTGACTGATTGTTTGAGAATGTAATTGAACCACATCAGAACATTGTCTAATTCGGAAAAAATAACTGTATAAGAGCACTAAATTGGTGGGGCAAATTAAATCTGGGTCCAGTTGCAATTTTCTCAGTCTTAAAAAGTAGTATAAAGAAAATAACTGTATCATAACTGGTAAGTGTTCAATGCAACAGACCATTAAGGCTGGGATTCAAGCAAGGTAACCAAAAGAAGAAATAAAGAAAAATAGCATATAGAATCCAACCACAGCATTTTAAACACTCACAGCCTTGAAAGATGTTTTCCGGTTGGTGGTACTTCAGATGGGAAGATTTGGAATAAGAAACCTAGTGGATCTTCTCTTGCAAATCTTTGTTCTCCTATAGTCCTATCCAATTCAATCCCCTCGAATTCATTCCCTTTCAAATCTATTTGGAAATCCTCAGCCCCTTCTAGAGTCAAGAGCTTTCGCTAGATAGCTTATCCCGAAAAAACTTTGACTATTGATGATCAGGAATTTTTCCACTCCCAACATCTGCTTTCTATGTTGGAGGAATGAGGAATCTATTGACCGCTTGTTTATCCATTGCCCTTTGTTGAGCCTATTTGGTCCTATTTCTTGTCTCTTTTCTCTGTTACATGGGTTTTTCCTCCAATTTTTTTTGACGACCAAGGTGTCCAAGTATCTCACCCAACTAATCTTTGGGGCTTATGTAAACCTCCTAAATCCACACGGCTGGGTCCGTAAATGCGGGGAGTGGCCCTTTAGAGTTGAGCATGAATCAAACTCAAGACCCCCGCTTCTTGAGGTGGGTTCTCAGCTGTCAGGCCAACCCCTCGAGGTCGTTTTTCCTTCTTCATTACTGGCTGTCATATGTCATATCTGAAGGGAGATTGGTACTTGAACTCAGAAAAGCTAAGTTTTATGGAAAATGATCCCCTATGGCTATCCTTTGTTTTGTTTGGCTGGAACATAACAGAAGAATTTTTTTAAGAGAAATCTGTATCACTCGAGGTTTTAATTTGCAGAATCAAATCCAATCTGATTCAGTGGGCTTTGGCTTTGGGTTCTTTTTCTGGATTTGATGCTGGCCAGTTTTGTGGCAGCTGGAAGGAGTTGTCATAAGCTGTTACGAAATTCTTGTATTAGACTTTTGGTTTCAGGCCAGTCACCCGCTGGGCCTGTTTTCACGTGTATTCCTATTTTGGAAATAATAGAATTTTTGTTATTTCTTAAAAAAGTCATAGCAGAAATAAATAAAGACAGACATAAAATTCCATAAGACCTACCTCCTTTAGACACTTTGATCTACTCTTAAGAATATTTTTCTGCTCCAAAATGGCCTCGGCTAGATTATCCACCTTCTGCTCATTCAAACCCATCAGTTTCTTCAGAGCATACTTAATGGTGCAGTGTGGCTTGCTCAAGCCTGGGAAGGCATAGAATGCATCAATCAAAAGGGGCTGATTTAGAACCAAAAACCCAAACGTAAGGCCTCCCATCAGCATCTCAAAAGATAGTCCCCCAAGAAGAGAGACACAGAAAAATGGGTCTGCCCCAGTTATCTTTGACAAACTTTCATGCAAATTCCATCCACCCCAACCATCTATTTCGAACTCCAACCCTGAGAATGAAGTATCAATGACAACCCTTGCTCCAAACTTGGCACATACAGATAGTATTTCATGAATCTCTTCCTTGCTATAAAGCAACCCAGTTGGGTTGACAGTAGGCCCTGAAAAATAAACCCATGGCCTCTTTACAGTCCCAAGCACATGTGAAAGACTCTTCTCTGTAAGCTTGTATCTTTCTTCCAAGCACGTTGGGACGATTACAATATCAGCTTTCATGAACTTGGCAGCAGATGAGTACATTCCATTTGAGCCGGAAGGAAGGAAAAGAGTGCCTTCTTCTTGGATGCAGCAAAGGACCAGTTTACTGAACAATTCTAGTGGAGTGTCCCCATAGACGAATTCTGCACAGCTATCGGGTATGAAACCATATTTGCTTTTGATGAACTTCTGAATCCCAGCCTTGATATCAGTTTCAGATTCAACAATGTTCTGCCTGGCAAAACTCTCAAAGATGGCCGCTTTGACAGGTGAAGGTATTGGAAGAAAACTTCGGTCAACATCCATGTGAATCAATGGCAAGTCCTTTGTTCCACTCACAGACAGCTCAGCTTCATTGAGCGTTGAAACTGCAGAACTTGCAAAGCCAATCATCTGAGCAACCTTTGTTTTTGAACATTCTCTCTGTTGTATTAATAATGGATTAGCTGAATGGAAGTAATATAGATCTCAAGTAGAAGTTCCACTCCAGTATATAGATTAGATGTGCAAGCCCCAGAATGCTTAAATTGAAAGAATCTGTATAAATTGCTAATTGGGGCAGTTTTCTAATAGTTGATCTCATCTATCAGATACCAGTAAAAGATTTTGAGAGAGAGTGGAATAACCTGTGCAGGTGGATGACGGTCAGCAAGTTGAAATGCCAGAAGCTCATGAAAGAGACAACCATAGTAATATTGACTGATTAAAGCATTATGACCTTCTAGTAATTCGACAGTCTTGGCTAATGCATTAACTAAGGACTCCTCTTCAGAAATGACAAAAGCTACTTCCAAATCTGAATATACCTGAAAGAAGTACGCCATTTCCCATTAAATAAAAGTTTTTTCTCTAACTAAAGCAGTTGAAGTAAATGTCCTAAACACAGGCCACAAAGGAATTGATTCTGGTTTAAACCACAACTGATTCAAGTATGCATTCAAGGACTTAAAACACCATTTTTTTGTCAACAGAGGAAGTTGCCTAATGCTGACATCATAAGTAGATCTGACTTTGAAATAAATAATACAGGAAATAAGTAGCTCTAAATTCACCTGATTCTTAACCAGACTGCACAAAATTGCTGCATGTGATGGCAGTGTGTTCCCTGCAAGATATTTTAGGACACCATTTGTACCAGGCAGACTGGACAGCACAAGATGATCAGATATGTCTAAGAAAAGGCGGGAACCGATGCCTCTAGTGGTATCCAGAAGCTGCTCAAAAGCAGAACTTGTCACTGCTTCAAAATGTGCCATGCCAGTAATAACAACCTGTGGTTTCAGCTTCTGTATCAACTCAATCAAAAGATCTGACTGACGTGGAGCTTCGATCACAGTAACAACATCCTCTGCCTTGACATCTGTGGTGCCCTGCATATGTGAAAAAAGCAGTCACAGACTGATTAAATCAAAATATCACATACATCTCAACAGAAACTAGGAGTTACAAGAGACTAATTCCAAGAAAATCAAGGGCTCTTACCGCAGAGGTCCAGAAATCAGAAACCCAGCTCTGGGTGCCACTCCCAAAACAGAGAACCATAATCTCTCATGGAAGCCTTCCGCTCTTGCTCCCAGACCACAAGAGGAGATGGAGAACGGGAAGAACCTCAGGGAAGAAGCCAGTCAGATGATGGGGAAGCAAATTGAGGAAATGATTGACAACTCAGAGGCGGACGATTCTCTGCAACGGTTGTTCAGAGAGGAAGATCTTCTGCGCGATGCGATCAGAAATACTTCTCAGACAACAAACGGAGGAGTCCTGGAAAACTTGAAAGAGGAAGATGGGACTGAGATTTTGAAAATCGGTAGGGCTTTGACCATCCGTTTCAGTAGCGAAAATCAAGCCGAGTCAGTCATCAGTTGGGTAGAGACGAGGGATAGAATATCTTCTTCTTCATCCAGATTGTCAAAATGAGGTAGAATTCAGAGAGGAAGATCTTCTGCGCGATGGGATCAGAAATACTTCTCAGACAACAAACGGAGGAGTCCTGGAAAACTTGAAAGAGGAAGATGGGACTGAGATTTTGAAAATCGGTAGGGCTTTGACCATCCGTTTCAGTAGCGAAAATCAAGCCGAGTCAGTCATCAGTTGGGTAGAGACGAGGGATAGAATATCTTCTTCTTCATCCAGATTGTCAAAACGAGGTAGAATTCCTGCTATGCTAATGGGGAGGAGCAGACTCTTTAAGGTTTATTACAGAAGGAAAAGAAAGCAAGAAAAGACATTTGGGGGCCGACGAGGTTCTCAATGAGGATCCTCACATGGAATGTCAGGGTCTAGGATTCCAAGAGAAAAGGGGAGCAATTCAACGATTCACCAGAAATCCCAAAAGTGATATTTTGTTTATTCAAGGGTCAAAAAGGGAGGAAATTTCAGCAACTTTGATAAGGGAGATACAGGGTAGACAAGAATACGATTTTTTTCAGCAAGCCGTCGGAAGGGCAATCCCGGGGGCTGATCACCTTATGGAATTCCTCATTCTTAAAAGTTTCAACAAGGATGGATTCAAGATACATATCAGTGAAGGGACATCTAGTGAATGAGGGAGTGGAAATATGTCTCACTAACATCTACGGACCAAATTCTGAGGGGGATCGAGATAATTTCTGGTCAGAATTAGACGATATCCAAGTTTGAAGCTCCACTCTGTGGTGTTTGGCGGTGACTTTAATGTTGTTAGATACCTTTCGGAGAGGAAATGAGGAATACACTAGAGGGATGGAAGCTTTCTCCGAATTCATAGAAAAAAATGAGTTGATCGACTTTCCACTCATTGGTGGACGCTTCACTTGGTTCGGTGGCCAATCTAGGGATGCTATGAGCAGGCTAGACAGGTTCCTTATTTCACCGCATTGGGACACTCACTTCTGCACGGAAGTCAGATCAAACTCTTTAGTCCAATCTTAGATCATTGCCCAATAATGTATGATACAGAAGAGACAGATTGGAGCTCAAAGCCCTTCCGTTTTAGTAATGCAGGGCTGGAAGATCCCAAGTTTGTGGACTTAATCAAGGAGTGGTGGGAAGGTATCTCCATCCAAGGATGGGTGGGATTTGTTCTATCAAGGAAACTCATTCTACTGAAATCAAAGATCAAAGAATGGGTAAAATCAACAAGGGGACCTGTGACAAATAGGAAAGAAGCAGCCATACGGGAGCTTGAGGGGTGGAACATATTAGAGGAAAGGGACTTAGATGAGGAGAAGTTGGCATCCAAAAAGAGCAAAAGGTCACCCTTTGGGACTGTTTACGATTGGAAGAGGTGGAATGACAATATAAGTCAAGAGCTTTGTGGTAAAAGGATGGAGATAAGAATATGAAATTCTTCCACACATGTGCCAACGTCTGAAAAGCATCCAACAATATCAAATCAATTATAGTAGAAGGCAGAAGGGACAAGGATGGAATCAGAGAGGCAGTGAGGAGACACTTTCAGCTATCTTTACTCACCTTCTGGGCCGCCTTTGCCTGGCTCCACCCACCTTGCTTCCCACATTGGTCTCACGCCATTGTCACCTGCTCCGGGTACTCTCTTCCCCCTCTCACTTTACTTGTTACCTGATTTCCCTCTTTGTAGACCTTGTTTGTTTTCTTTCCATGTCATCTAGGTTGCAGATCTTTTTCGTGTGGCCGCTCCATCTTATTTCCCAGTCGGTCATGTTCCAACCGCCTCAGAGGACCCCCAACCTTCTTTAATCTTCGACACCAGGATCGTCAGAAGGTTCTTCTCATCTTCTACGAGCTTCCTCGCTCTAGATGCAATGCTCCCCCAATCTTCCATTTCTTCTCCACCTCAGCAGACAACTCTCATTCTCACACCTCCTCAAGTTCGGTACATTTGCTCCTAAATCCCTCCTTTATCCTTCACTACTATAGTCTTTTTAGGGTGGCCGTCTGTTCCCCCTTTCTTTCTGTTTTGCATTTGCCACTTCCTCATCTTAGGTTTTCCCTTGCCTTGACAACTAGGGGTCCTAGATCTCCTTTCTCTGAGAATAGTTCTACCTCTTTGATTGAGAGGAGGCTTCCCCGGCCGACGATAGATGGGATCCAGTTCAGTAAAGTTAGTGAGGAGAGGGTGGGCTGGTTGGAGAGAAAGTTTACTTGATAAGAGATTAGGGCGGCCTTAGACAATCATGAAGGAGACAAAGCATTGGGTCCTGACAATTTCAACTTTACCGTTATTAAAACCTGTTGGGAGACGGTAGGACCAGATTTCCATAAGGTGTTCAAGGAATTTCACCGAAATGGTACCATAAACAGAGGATTGAAGAATTCCTTCATAACTCTCATTCCAAATAGGGAGGTCAGTCCGAACTCTCACACCAATTAGTCTTATTGGTAGTGTCTACAAACTTATAGCAAAGGTGTTAACGGATAGGTTAAAAGAGATGTTACCATAGATAATAGGAGAATCACAAGGAACGTTCGTGGAGGATAGACAAACTTTGGATGATGTGTTGATCGCTAATGAATTAGTCCAAATGAGGCAAAAGGATAAGAAATCGGGGCTCCTTTTTAAGATCGATATGGAGAAGGATTATGACTTTGTATACTGGGCATTTGTGGGCTACCTTTTTAACAGGATGGGTTTTGGTCAACGATGGACGAAATGGATGAAATCCCACGTAGAGGACACCACATATTTAGTACTAGTAAACGGTTCTCCCACACAGCCTATAGTAGCTAACAGAGGCCTCAGACAGGGAGATCCAATCTCTCCCTTTATCTTCATTCTTGTGGGTGAAAGCTTGAACAAACTTGTAGAAGAGGTTAGAGATCTGGGTATAGTTAAAGGTTTAGAAACGTCTACACATGGGCAGGTGGTCACACACCTCCAATTCGCAGATGACACCTTATTTTTCTGCAAAGCCCACAGACACGAAGTTATAGGATATAAAGAGGTCCTTAGGCTTTTCAAGCTAGTTTCCAGACTCAGACTGAATCTAGAAAAACACCTCAGTAGGAACTAGGAATTGGCGTCGAGGACGATTCACTCAAAGAGTTGGCAGGAGAGAGGCTATGGTATTAGGAAACTGCCCTTTATCTATCTAGGTCTACTTGTGGGAGGGAATCCAAGGATCAAGAGTTTATGGGCACTAGTGGTAGAAAAGATAGAGAGGAGTGGGGTAGGAAATACCTATCACTAGGAGGACGATTAACCCTTATCAAATCCATGTTAATTAATCTTCCAAAATACTACATGCCTTTCTTTGATATGCTGAAAGGAATAATGAAAAAAACTTGAATTGTTGTTTAGGAGATTCCTTTGGGATGATAAGGAGGAGAAAAAGGAAAGTGCATCTAGTTGCTTGGTCAGAGGTGATAAAGCCTAAATCAAAAGGAGGTTTGGGGATAGTTCTGCTACAGGTTAGAAATCAAGCCTTTTTTATGCAAGTGGAATTGGCGATTTGGGAGAGAGGAACCCTGTGGGTTAGGGTTCTGATTGCAAGGTACAGAACAAAAGATAGCGGTGGGTGGGATCTGAGTAGAAATGTCAAGAAGTACGGCTCTCCAGTCATTAAGACTTGGTGGAGTATGGGCAGGGGTAGAACACTCATGGGAAACATGTATAGAGACAAAATCAGACTCCTTATCTGAAAAAGAGATAAGACTCTTTTGGAAGGATCTTTGGCTAGAGGATAGGCCCTTAAAGGAAGTGTACCCTAGGTTTTCAGAATAGTTAGGAACAAACATACCATAGTCCAAGATTGTTTTAGAGTCGAAAGCGACATATAACCTAGCAAATAGAGTTTAGGAGAGAGTTGAGATCCTTTTAGGAAGACAGTCGAGAGGACTTGTTAACCCAGTCAAGCGAGTTTCCACCGTCTTTGGAAGAGGACGATGAACTTGTGTGGACAGGTGATTCCTCGGGTACCTTCTTGGGCAAGTCAATGGTAGATTTAGTCCTACAACAACAACACAATGTGGATCCTCTCCTTTGTCTATCTTGGAAAAGCCTAGCACCCCCAATGGTCCAATCTTTCGTGTGGTTGCTCTAAAAGGAAAGTTATTTACCATAATGGACCTAAAAAAAGAGAAAGTTGTTGAATTTGGAGGATGATCTTATTTGTTCATTATGTGGATCATTGGAAGAAGACGTCGATCATCTATTCGTTAAATGCCCAGTATCTAGGAATCTGTGGATACAATTTGCTAGCCTATTGGGAGTTCCATGGGTCTTTGATAGAACTTGTGAAGGTATAGTGGGCTCCTAGTTCCTCTCTCGTCTTGGCCCCACGATGAAGGCTTCGTGGAACATGATTCAAGCAGCTATCCTATGGTTCATATGGAAGGAGAGGAATTCTAGAGTCTTTGAGGAGAAGTTAATTGAGGAAAGCGATATTTTTCATAAAGCCAAAATGAGGTTTGTGTATGGCTCCTCTCTGGTAAAGAGTTCAAGGGACTCAAAGCACAATCGATTCTTTCGCTTGTGGGAAGGGTGCACGAGCGGAAACCCTAGAAAGTCAAAAACCTTAGTCAATTGGTCCCCTCCTCAGCAAGGCATCCAAAAATTCAATGTGGACGGGGCTACGAGGGGAGAAACCGGGACCAATAGGGATAGGGATTGGGGGGGGGGGGGGGGGGGGGGGGGTCCTTAGAGACCATAATGGCAAAACTTCCCTAGTATTCTCGAAGCCGGTAGGACTAAGGGACTCAAACGAGGCAGAACTTCCCAGTATTAGAAGAGCTTTGACCATTTGGAAAGCAATCGAGCATGGAAGACCAGTCATAGAAGGGGATTCGACAAATGCAATCAAATGGACTAAGGGGTTGAAGCGACTCGCTTGGAGAGGGATTACCGCAGTAAGGGAGATAAGAGCTCTTGCTTTGGGACATGAGGCATCCTTTGCCCTAATCAAACGTACAACTAATGGAGTGGCTGACTTCTTTGCCAAAAACAGAGTAGACCATATAGTTACAGGCGTCTTCCACTTTTGAGATAGGAGATGTTCAGTTGTTTCTAGTTTTAGCTACATGGATGTATTCATTTATTTTTACTATTTTTCTGCTTTTCTGTTTAGACTACTTATCAGGATTTAAATCTTATAAACCCTCTTTTGCAATGATGTTCTTGTACTAGTTCTGTCTCTATCAATATATTTAGTCTTTGTTACCGCCAAAAAAAAAAAAAGACTTATTCCAAGAGAAATGCACATGACAACTTCAGCACTACGAATTCAAACTTAAAGTGAACGAAATAAACAAATCTGAATTGTGTTAAATCAAGCACAGTGAATTAAGATTCACCAATTGACCATTCAGCAAAGAATGCACGACATAAATACAAAGTATAATCAAGTCTTTGTTCAGCTGGTAATAAATAAAATATACCAGCAGCCTTTTCTTTCTGTGTGTATGTTATTGCCATACCTCAATAGCCAAAGATGTTAGCCATCGCTTAGGTAAGTGTTTGGTCAGATGTTCATCAACGACAGCTAGCCGTGGTGAGAAGAGTCGAAGAGCATTTTCAATTGCCACAGCCCTCGAGGGGAATACAACCACATTCTTGCAACCAAATGAGAAAGGAGTCAGAAGACAATTTCTGTGAATAATGCATATGATACAGAAACTTCCAATTACATATAAAATATGTACCCAAAACTGGAAATAAAAATATATGTGCCTCCATAATTTTCATATGTACAAATTTCAGGAAATGGAATATGATAAAACCATTTCTCCAGAATTTGCAATTCTGTCAAATTGGCTTAAAAATCTATGCCTACAACTCATTACAGCTCCCAAATTCCCTTTTTTCCCAGGGGTTCAACACCCCAGTATACATTAAAAATAAGATCATGGAATTATTAATTGATATACACACTTAGTTGAGCACAACACATGGAACAAAACACAAGGAATAAATATTATGCGGGCAATCAGTATAGCACCAAAAGGGCATTAAAAAATTAAAGAGAAGTGATGTGACTAAAAGCCTAGAATTTAACTTCATGCCAAAGTCTAATATACAGACGGGGGTCTCTTATCATTGTTGATGTACTATCCTAATCTTCTTCTAGTGACAAAATTTTTAAGTATCCACCAAAGATCACTTTGAAACAAAGAAAACAATTTTGGGGATCTTATCAATTGTTCGTAGGATGCATGGAGATGGATGTGATGGCATGAAAAAGAAAAAGGAGATGGGTGGTGTCTGTGCCTCACTTATTTTATAGAGTCAACAACTTCTTCTAGATTTGGAGATTTGGGTAACGAAACTAAATATAGGTTGATGAAAGAGAGAGAGAGAGAGAGAGAGAGAGAGAGAGAGAGAGTCAGAATCAAACTTACACAAGATAAAGAACATTGAATTTTAAAATAATAAGAATAATAAGTTTTTCTGTTCTCGCTTGAAGCTTCAGTGAGTGATGAATCACTTCAATATAGACGACAAGCACACATTTCAGCATCCATGATCCTAGCTTAAGGACCATACTCGTATGTATCGTGAAAGATAATTGCTTCTTACTAAAAAAAATTGTTTCCTTTCCATATAATTTCTTGTCTCCACTTTTCTTCCCATCATTTTGTGTGTTTGCATATGTTAAAAATGTTTGTTACAATGTAACGTTGTAGAGAACACTTGATAGAGTTTTTTTTTTTAAAAAAAAAATACTATTTAAATTGATTCAACCTTGATGAAGTCCAACAGACACTACTAATTTCCTTTGCTAACTTGAGATTTTAAACAGATTTTAAGCTGTTCGTTATTCAATAAAAATGCAAATATGCAAGATATATTTAGGCTACTATCTAAAAAAAATGAACATCTCCAGTAAAGATTTCCAGTTTTTGTCATCAAATATGCTGACATCTGCAGGAATCACCAGTCTATTCCAATTTATAGCACAGATGGTTCCATAAAACAACAGATGGATTGCATGTGAATTATTGTTAGTTAACAAATCATGTATCAAGGCAAAAGAATTTGAATTTTCATTAACTGGTTCTAGGAGATGGGTTAAGAATATTACATTGGTGAAGATGTTAGGATTGGTGAGCAACCAGAGAAAATGCATATTAATGCTTGTCTGGAGATGGTGGGGCATAAAGTGGGGTTCAGACTCCTACTTTTACGAGGAATTTGATGGATTATGAAGTAACGCATTTTGAGGAGTTTATGGATCCCACCCCCTAAATAGATGAGAGAGAGAGAGAGAGAGAGAGAGAGAGAGAGAGAGAGAGAGAGAGAGAGAGAGAGAGAGAAGAGTATGGTGCAAGGAACCCTCTAGTTCTTTTTGAGTAAGATCATCTACTCTCTTATCAGACTTCCTCCTCCCATTCCTTACAAAGCAATTTGGAATCGGATTGCCACTTCCAAGGCTAAGGGTTTTTGTTCGACTACCTACCTGAATTAAATCCTTACCTTCAACAATTTGAAATCAAACAATTATGTTTTGAGTTGTATGTCCCTTGTTGGAAGCACAAAGAGTTAGTTGATCATTCTTTCATCCATCATACCTCAGTTTTTCCCATTTGGTTCATGCTTTTCAACCTATTCTCTATTTTATTTGTTTTACCAGCCTGTTTCGGGCTCTCATAGATAAGTGTGGCTCAGGGCCATTCCCTTGGAAGAGCCAAACTTTGTGGAGACAAATACCTCTAGTCATCCTAAGAACTGTGTGGAGGGGAACACAATGGATGCGTTTTTGAAGATAAGCATCTCCATAGAGCATTATCATGGAAAGGATCAATGATGTGGTGCATCCTTTTCTTTTTCTTTACTTGCTATTTTTTGTTTTAGTTAGTTTTATTTTAAGCAAGGGTTGTCTTTTTCTTGCTATTTTTTGTTTTAGTTAGTTTTATTTTAAGCAAAGGTAGTGTTGGACTTTTGCTTTATTTTATTTTAAATAAGTGATTCTTTATATAAGGCTTTGTAGCCCTTTGGGCAAAGACAGTTTTTACAATGAAATAAAATCAAGATTGAGAATTTCTCTACAAATCCTCTGCCGTGGTTACCTTGGAGAGAATCCAAGAGTTTGGCGTGAAGCTGTCTCCCTTCCAGGTACTTGATCCTCTTCCTCTTCTCTTCCTCTGCTCTTCTCTTCTCTCTTCTCTTTTCCTTTTATTCTTCCCTTACCTACAGTGATTCCCAAATCCCAAACCCCTTGTCGCTATCCCAGATCCTTTCTTTTACTTTCATCCAGCCTTTACATCTTCATGCTGCTTCCGTACCTTTTTAGAAACTTTTCCTACTGCTGCTACAGTTCCCAGACAGTCCCAAACAGCAACCATAACCCCTGCTGACCATTTTCACAACTTCTGAACCCCTTATATTTGCCTCCTTTAACCCTTTCACTGTTTTAAGCCTCTTCATCCAGCCCTAACAGTCCACCATACAGCTGCTCTCAAACCTTTGGACCCTTTTCAAGCCTTATACAGTCTTTACCACCTGTCCCAACCTCCATACAGCCCTAAACTACAGCTGTCATGTTTTCCCATAGCCTTTCTTAACCTCCTTTACACCTGTCCTGTTCTTCCAGTCCCTATCTTAGCCCTTTCAACCTGTTTTTCCCTCTCTCTTACTGCTGTCCCACAAAACTGGGTCTTTTCTTAACCTCATTAACCTCTCACACTGCTGTTAAAATCAGATTTAATCTTTATTTGATATTGGTTTTATGTGTTTGTATGATTTGATAATCCTTTTGGTTTTGAGAGCCTTCTACTTTGAGCTATGACATGGTTTGGATTGTGATTTTATTACTTACGTTGAATCCTCTGAATTTTATTGATTATTTGTGGTAGATTTTATTATTCTAATTGTTATTATTAATTTTAATTTTAATTTCAGCCTCATTTAGTTTCTTATTATTGCATAAATCGCATTTAGGCCTTTAGGGTCACCTTTTGTCTTGTCCTGCGTCAATCAAGTCATGCACAATCCAATGTCAATGGCAACAAAGGATTTTGTGTTGGTCTTAGAAAATCAATTCAGAGATAATTGGAAGAATTTATTAATTTTGACACAATGTAATTTGTTCTGTTTTTTTTAGTACGATGCAGTTTGTATTGGTGATCTGAGATCAGGCCCAAAACCTCTTTCGGCTTCCTATCAGATTCTACATCTTTTTTATTCTCTTAATAAACTATTTTCCTTTAAACAAAATTCAAGCACGTATAACAGTTCCAAGCAATAGACCTTAGCTTTTCCTTGGCAGATGATTCTTTCATCCTTAAAGAAAGAGCCAAAGTGGTGTGATTTGGATCTTGAATAAGATATAAAAATGCACCTCGGACATGCCCAAGTGGGAAGTTGATATCATCATCAACAGCCAATATCCCATCTATCTGGCGTCAACTTTATGAGTTATTTTCCTCCAATTGACCCTATCATAAACCATACCTTCAGTTACTGTACAATCTAACATGCCCTTTTTAGAGAAATTGATACTCAAAAGGAAATAAAACCCCAGCAAAATGGCTGTGTAAGAGAGCAGAAGGATTCCATCCTCCACTACAGTGAAATGAGTCACAACAGAAGTACATATAGAATAGATGGAATTAAAGGTAATTAAAGAAGAAGCTCTCTTACATTGGCATTGATTGGTATATGATGATATATCCTCATAAAACCAGCAATAAGATCACGAAATCGTGTGCTTCCAGCTGGAGTCTCATAGGGAAAAAATGAGTTCTCCTTTAAAACACTTGCCAGATAAGCTAGGAATGGAATCTTCTCATCAGCTACAGAGTCATCATCGAAAGATAAATCTAAAGAACTACTGATCTCTTGAAAGCCATTTTTGAGGAAATCAAAGATAATCTTGACCTGTTGATAACTTCCAATCATCAGCCATGTGCTTTTTGCACTATGAAGTCCATACGTAGCTGCAGTAAGAAGATAAAAAGTTTTACCTGATTTGGTTGGCGAAGTTGGCAACTGTATACTGATAGAGAATGTGAAATTTGGCCACCGGACTTCCCATAAGCCCAGGCTGTTCTAGCACAAATAGGTTGATCACCAACAAGTCCCATGAAGAACTCAAAACGGTGACGACTATTCTTTTCAATTTCGACTAAAGCAGAAATGTCTGTATCAGCAGCCTGCATTGACATGTTTCAAGGGCAATCAACTATCTCCAAAATAGCCATTGCTCCACGAGATATAGTGCATTGTGGAAGATCAATTATTTTCAGGGAAAACAAAAAAGAAGTCAAACAAGAAATTTAGGGACTTCAAAGTCATATACTCATACATTCCATGATAGATGGCCAGAAAGACCATACATGGATGTAAAACTTGTTTGCCCGTTCTTTTTTAATTTAAAAAAAAAGGGCATTAAAACCATGGTGGTTTCACATACCTGAATTATTTTTTTCTGCCAAAGCTTGTTAATGCGGAATCCACGGCGTTCAAACAAACGCTTACAAACACCTTGTCCAGGGCGACCTCCAATATTAAAAATCATAAAACCCATGGGTTTGAGGACAGTTATTCCTTCCTCAACTGCTCTAGCAATCAGACCTAAGCCAAATTGGTCCTCAACAAAACCCTGTGCAGAAGAAATCATAGCAAAGTTAACGTAGACACTTGGGGTTGAACAAGGATAAATTAAAGATAACAGTGATGAATGATGACTATCTGATTCATTCAGTCAGCTGCCTAGCTTAAAGTTCAAAAGTCCACATATAAAAAACATATTCATCAATTTATATCATTAACCACTAATATCTCAGACAATACAAATTACTGAAATGCCTCATGTAAGCTTACATTAAAAATCTTCTACATAAATAACCCCCCTGAACACAATGCTTATACTGAAGACGAGAGTATGATTAAATAGATGCCTCATAAATTCCAAGTTACTAATCAGTAAATTTGAACAAACATGCATGAGGGGGTAAAAGAACTGGCAGAAGATGAAGCTATTAAAAGATCAGCTAGATATTCTAAAATTCATGTGGAAAATGCTGACTTAATGCATCCACCAGCTAAACCCCAAGATTTTGTATTGTAAATGCCTTAAGACATTCAATATATTTCTGATACAGTCATGACTATCTTTTCCCTGTTTCAAGAAAGACCATCAAATAGCAAAAAAAAAAAAAAATTCTACAATAGACAATCTTCTGATTTATTTTTCCAACAAAACAAATGATTGGTATGTATGATTTCATAAAAATAAAACAATAAATAGAAAATTTTTAATAACAAAATGGAATGCATTATGATAAAATTGATAATTCCATGTGCCATTGACAAAAATCAAGATACAATGGCAAAGCAACAAAATATATATAATATTTAAAAAACAGATGAATGCATCGTTTAATATAAATAAATAAACAAGTAAAAGTGTTTAATAAAGCAAAAAAGCTATACATTCTGATAAATCTATGCTTCCATTCACATAACAACCCCCCCCCCCCCCCCCCCAACCCCCACCAAAGCAGGAGTTATGAGTTCGATTCTCACTCCACCCCAAAGGGCCACTCCCATAGAGTTTACCGGTGTTTGTGGATAGGGAGGCTTGCACATGTCCCAAGGATTAGTCGAGTGCTCTACGAGGCTTGGACACCTTGGTCATAAAAAAAAAAAAAAAGATATAAGCAAAATACAGCAAAATAGAAATTTAAGCTTTGGCTATAAGTGATTTGTATCACTAAAGCAACCACTTAAACCAACATACTCTTTTTCTAAAAGAGTCTTTTCTCCTTGAGTGGGTGGCAATTTCTGCCCCTAATACTGATCTGTCATTTCTAAGATCACACTGCTTTGTCCACTATATAAGGAAGAAGGCATTTCTAATCCAAACTTACGAGCACTTGTGAAAAACAGAATGGCTTCCATATGTAGATCCGTGCAATTTCAACATTCACTACAATCTATCCATACTAAGAATGTGTGATAAATTATTACATCAGAGTGCTCCGTCCACTTAATTTTCAACTTCACAATAACATACTTCCCACCTATAGGAAAGTCCTCCATCCACTTCATTTTCAAATTCGTAAGTACATATTTCCAACCTAGCTTGAAACTTCCAAACCATAACACAGAATTGTTCCCAAGAAACTCTACAAGCCGATGTCTTGCAGCTCCACCAACATGATCTCCTTCTTTGTGAAGAGATTCAAGACCAAGTTTCTAAATATAAGAAGATTGGGAGTGTCTTAATGCCGTAATTATATGGAGTCTAACTTAGAGTTGAAGATCATGCATTACAAATCAATGCTGGTACTTGCACTCTTATGAATCACTCATTTCATCATTTGCTAAGCCAATTATCCCATCCATCCAGGGTTGGACTTTATGTTTCGACTTAGCAAATTGTTTCCATGGGATGACTACATATCTGACACCAATAGGACTTCAACCCACAACCTTTGGTAGGTAACAACAAGCCCTTACCAGTTGTAAATTCACATCGATCAAGTTATTAATGAAATCAAATGGCAAATGATATTAGAGTCCAGATCCTCTGCACAGAATGTATAATGAAAAACATGTATACCAATCAAAAACTGACATGTAGCATCCCACTCAAATCATTCACATGACACAGGTGCTCCTCAGTGCATGAAAACTCCTGCATTATGTCCCCATACATAGACAATTTCTTGCAAAAGAGACATGAAAATGTACATTTGTTGGAGTCTCTTGGCATAATTTGTGCACAATAATAGCGTGTATGTAAAAAAGTGATTGTCAATAGAAGTACATACAATGACACAAATGCATGTCCAAGTATTACAAATTACAGAAGCTTCTTCTAGTTCTTGTATTTATGGATATGCAATGTCACATCACCACTTAAGTGAAGACTCTCACCTGAAGAGCACAGTAGTTACTCAGGGAGTACAAAAATTCCTCACTTGCATTTTCAGTTATCATCTTTGACATTGCCTCCGGATTTGGATTGAGTATCTAAAGAAGAAAAAGATATTAGTAATTTTTTTAATTGGAATTATTAGGTATTTATAGAACAAGATTTTCCATCTGTATCATACACAATTCTAATTGGGAGGCTATAAAATGCTCCTGCATTTACTAACAGATATAGCACTCTATGAAGAATTTGCCAATAGAGAATAAACAGAGAAAACGTGCAACCGAGGCCAACAATGCATGCTAAGCTGCGTTCAGTACCTGTGGTATGCATCCAACTATGCGATCAAGTTGCATGTTGTGATCTCTACAGTAAGAGAGTAGATCGGATTCATGAAACTCCACCCTATCAAGCAAAGTTTTCTTCTCTCCATCATAGATAGGCTGCCCATTCTCATCCAAGGCATTTAGATAGAGATTTATCCTTGCAACTTTAACTGCTCTGGGATTTATGTCCAGGCCATATACCTGTAATCAGCCAGGTCACGCTAGATAGTAAACTAGGAAGGGGGAACTTGTTTCTAGATAACAAAAACACAACATAACCCTTCAAGTAAATCAGCATAATAAAATTGGTATAAAAAAATGGCATTTCCCAGATCATCACAGCAAGGCAAAACCTCTGCTGCTTTCTCACTTTAAAAATCAACAATTAAGCAGTTTAGATGATTTCTGACGATGATATATGTGAAGAGATCACAACAGACCTTCGATGGAGACCACTTCTCAGCAATTGCAATGGATATCCATCCATTTCCACAACCAAGTTCAACAACTGTCTTTTCCCGGAAAATAGAATCGGGATGCCTATTTATTCCTTCATAAAAAGTGAAGGACCAATCTTCTGGAAGAAAAATGCTTGGAATGACCATCATCGACAACTTTTTCCTTCTTTGGAAGCCTGCAAAGCATTAACGGACTGACATCTAAGTCACTGATGAAACTAACATCCCCAAGAAAGAAACAGTATAAACTTCATCAATGTCCAAATCCAAACTGTGCTGAGATAGATATGTTGACAAAATAAGCATTCAAATTTAGTAGCAAGTGCCTACTTATTCAAATAGTAGCTATTGAACTGAACTTGAACAGGCCAAAGTGTTTAAATGATAAGAACTTCGAACAGATGAAACCCCAAATTTTACCAAACAAAACACCTTTCCATAGACCTGCCTTCTGTGGGCCACATATAGTCCTGACTGAACAAAGAATTGTTACCTACATTGGATATATCACAATAAAGTACAAAAAACATTAGGACTGTAAGTGATGACTGACATTGCAGGCACTTACAAAGAACAGAAGAAAATTTAAGAACACAAACACCCCACAATGTCAAATTACTTCAGATCTGTTAAGATTTCCCTTGTTGTTGAGTTTCCATATCTTATACAAATGCAACATCTCCTTCATAAAGTTAACGGGTTTTTAGTAGAACATAGGCATCACCCCATCAGGCAGAATACCCATATTCAAATAGAGGCTCAATGGATGGAACACTATACTGTAGCAAAAAGTAACCTGCAAGAAAACAGAGGGCAAAGATGACCAGATGCTCACACGCACATATCTCATAACTTATGTTGCACATATTCTTTGAAATGTGAGGCTTCCCAAGACAGAAATGGCTCTATGTTGGATTCTTTATGAATTCTTCTTAGATGCTTCTACAACTTTCTAGATTTTTTTCTGAGAGAAAACTTTCTAGAATTGATTTCGAAAGGTAACAAAATATTATCTATGACCCTCCAATAAAAAAGAAAAAGGGAAATCTTATCTCATTTTTTCTTTTTTGAGAACCAAACTAAAATACTCGGTTGTTTATTACTTGGTTGTGTAAAGTGAAATTTGTACATTCTTCGTTACTAATTATTTTCTATTGCCTTATTTATATATCTTAATTTCATATAAAATTCATGTGTTACATACTACTAGATGGAATCCACAAATCCTATATTCCGATAGGCCATCCTAAGACCTCATACCAGTATTGGGTTCTGACATGTGCTGACATCCGTACAATTGGCTTTATAGCTTGGCTAATGACCATTCTAATAGATAAAGTGGGAAGACCTCTCCATTTTATCTCCCATCAATCATTTTCAAAAGAAAGTATGAGCATACATTTTTACTTTATTCTACTGCAATTTAATAGGATTATGTTTAGCAAAATGGGAGCTAAAAGTATTTACTCCTACAAAAAGAAAAAAGTAAAAGAAGATTGGTTGGGAACAAGCACCGCTTTTTCTATTTTTTTTCCTTTTTACAAAGAATTTCCAACTTTGGAAGAAATGAGATCTGCAAGACGAGCAACATTTTACAGAGTTTGTTACTTCCAAAAAAAAAAAATTAGAATTTCGGGAACAATTTTATTATTTTATTTTATTTTATTTGCTAGTCATTCCTGTCCCATTTTGCCAAACGTCCAGACAACTACAGCTGATAAAATAGGAAGATTTAGAAATTAACCAAGAAATGCCGATGGGATTGAATTAGATTGAAAAAAAATGAGAAGTAATGAATTCATGAAATTGTCCTGATTCCATTAAAAGACAAACATTTAGTTCAAATGACCATTAGAAATAAGAAAAAAAAAATGAAGTTCGAAAATAAACAGCTGATCGGGCAATAAAGATGGGTCCATAAAATGCGAAATCAACAGAAATCCAGAAATCAAGTGAGAAAGATGAAAAATAAATAAAGGGGTTATGTAAAATCCGACAAAAAGAATGATAGACAATAAATAACTGATTGGATGATAGACATGAATCTAGAAATTGCGGAGTAATTGGAAACACAAAAACGTGTAAGAGACGGAATAGATATATGAGTGTGAAAATCACACACAGAGACAAAAAAAGAAAAACACGGGTGGAGAAGAAGATTTTGGGCAATCGCAGATTCATCAAATTAAGATGTAGCTGGCAATAGAAGAATGTAAACGAACTTGGTATGACTTATGAGGGGAGATAGAGAAAGAGAGGTATTGAGCAGGAACCTACTGTGATATACAGAGTACATATAATTTAAGAAAGAATTCAGAGAATGTGCCATCCCATTTTCCCAGAGCATTTGTTATCCCATTTTCCCATTAGATTGACAAAGAATGTAACTTGTTACAAAATTGCAAGGAACTTGAAAAATTGAATAAAAGTGGAGAAGAAGAGTCTGATCTGATTTGAGAATAGGATGGAGAGTGGACCTTGGAAATCGGAGAGGAGTACGTCATTAATCTTGAAATGGTAAGTGTCGTAGCAGTGTTGAGAGGAATCGGAGAAGCGGTGGTGCAGCTGGGCGAGGAAGACCCTGGCCTCGGCTCTCGTTGAAGGATTCTCCAGCCTCTCCAGAAGCGATTTCAGAGCTGCGTATGCTGAATCCCCCGACTCCTCGCACTGCTTCAAGAACTCCTCCATTATCACCTTCTCCTTCCTCTTCTCCTTCTCCTTCTTCTCCTTCTCCTTCAACAAATGCAGAGAATGCGGAGAGCAGAATGAAATAGCGGGGCCTTAAAAAAGGAGTTGTAAGGCAAAGAGCGCGAGGAGTCATCATCGTCAGTCGTCACCACACACCGGCCTTGCCGTAAAACGGGAGAACTGTACTGCATTCTGCAGTCAACGTCAACTTTTAAAAACAAGCCCATTCGACCCTATTCCTCTTTCCAAATGCGAATGAACTACGCTCAGAGAGATTTTTTAATGAAATTTCTTATGTGAATTTTTAATTCTACATCTAAGGATGTGCGACAGCTCCCACTTAACTAATTAATTTTTTTACATAATTTGATAATTTTCATAAATAATTACATAAATATAAAATATAATAAATCACCATTAATTAAGAATTTAAAATTATAATATTAATATTAACTAAATCCAATGGGATTCCAGTAACAGCCAAAACCTCACTACAAATAGAAGATTTTGAATTTAATTTTCACTTTTTCATATGGTCACTTCTCATCGTTATAATGAATATATGAATAAAAAAAATTTCATATAACTCAATAATTAATGAAGTTCTCAAGAAGAATTGAATAATTTGATCTTCAAAAAATATATAGTATTAATTATTTATTTTTAAGTTTAAACTCATATACAATTTACTCTTATGAATTTTTTTTTACATCATAATCGATTAGATTGACATCAAGATCCAAAGTCAAAATATAATTTTTACTTTAAATTGTAATAAACACTTTTCCCTTTTTCTTCACTTTTTAAATCGGCATTAGTATGTTTCTTCAATGATTCTGGATACAACTAAATATAACTAAATATAATCAACACCTTTGTCATAAATATCGACGGCATTTTCACATTTACCGTATTTTTATCGGCAAAATACCATTACTGCGTTAAAAATGCATTTTTATCGCCACGATGATAAATTTCCAATAAATTCCCTATAAAATCGAGTTAAAAACGCAATAAACGTTAATAACACTATAATATCCCAGTAAATTGCCTGTAAATTCTCAATAAATTCCCGGTAAATTCCCTATACCATTTTTATTTCATTAATTAATTTATTTATTCTTTTTTTTTTTAAATATTATAATTTCTACAAGATTTTTCTGTTAAATTCTCGATAAACATCTAAGAATTTAAAAATATCCTATTATTATCAACTACCCTTAATATCCCGAAAACGGGTACTTGTCACAACGATCAACACTACATATACATCATGTCTCTTGCCTTTTGAGCATTTAAGTAAGCTCATCAACCTTCACAATTGTACCTTTATATATATATATATATATATATATATACACACGAAGTTGTTTTTACCGTTGGATTAAAAATCATCTAAAATAAGTTTAATTTTTACTTTAGATTTTTAGATCCTTGAAAATCATAACTTTTTAAATCTAATAAACTTATATTTAAGAATCAATCTATAGAATCAGATAATGTTTTTTCCTATAAAATTAAGTTTATTAGATTTGAAAAGTTATGATTTTCAAAGATTAAAAAAGGTTTAAGCTTATTTTAGATTATTTTTAATTCAATGATAAAATTAACTTCAAATGGGTTTAAATATGTATTAAGGATACAGTGTGAAAAAAAGAGAGGGTGTGAATTTAGTCTCCAGTAAGTGAATTTTTTTCTATAGTTAAATACATATTAGTCTTGTTATCAATGTTGGTAAATTTTTGTCTCATTTATTTTAAGTTGGTCTTATATTTGTACTTTCATATAATTTTATAAATAAGTATATTATTTATCACTCTATATTTTATTAAGTCAAGTCTTACAACCTAACTCTATGTCATTAGAGACTTTCGTATTCTTTTAATATATTTTACTTAAAATCCCTTCCCTCTTACCAATGTATCAAAATTATCTTAATCAGCATCTCTCTATATTTTCTTTTACCAAAGCAACTATTAGACATTTTTTTGCACTCATTTTTATTTTATTTTTCTAAAAAAATCAGAAAAAATCCCTTCACTTTTCTAATAATTCTTAAAAACATACTTTGTTTTCAAAAATACTAAAAAACTCCATTTAGTTTTCATGAGAATCTAAAAAAAACCCTAGACTGTTAGTCAATGCACTGCATCATGTGAAATAACAAAACTATCTTTCTCAACAAAATTCAGGAAAAAAAAATTATATTCAAACACTTATTATTAAATAATAAAAAGTGGTTTTATGACAATTGATAAAATAAAAATTAAGAATAATCCTAAGAAAATAAGGTGAAGCATAACTTTGAATAAAATAACCCATGTGCTCCGGAGATCCCAGCCCACTAGAAGTTGCTGGCAAAGTAGTTGACACGTTTTCACAATTTCTTTGTCTCTATGCACTGAATTTCGTAATGTCCTTCGTGAGTAGTGACTGAGCATCTGATTATTTGAGAGTATTGTATATTTTAGTATCTTAAAATCTTTTTTTTTTTAATCAGCTCTTTTAGTCTTTTTAATTAAAGTATATATTAATATAATATTTTTTACTATACATAAGGAATTTTGAATTTGATTTTTTTTTAATGTTTAATATATTAAAAGAAGGAGACCAGATGTGCAAAAACAAGAAAACAAAATAAGAAAAATAAAGATACACTACCATCCGCAACTCTAAAAAATTCAAGAAAAAACACTAAAGTTGGGAGCAATCTAAGAAAGAAATTATGTTAAGTCAACACTTTCTTTCCAGACACATTTTAGATATACATTATATTTCATACTCATATGCTCTACTCTATTCAGGAAAGTTCAATTGGTAATCTCTCACCTCAGAAAGCAGAAGTTGATAGATTCGAGCCCCCATCACCTCACTTGATCTGATTTAAAGACGGTGGATATCATCCGTGAATATTTTATGCTGGATTTTCTATAATTTTCTATATGGAAATTAAAAAATAAAATAAAATTGTGAGCATTCACATTAAATGATTTTTGGTTTAAAACTCGTTTCAAGTTTCACCTCTACCTAGATGGGAAACCAAATATATCTAATCTAACTCTTATATTTTATTTTTCAAAGTCGAATCAAACAGGTGGGGCCAAAATTTAATTTAATTTAATTTAGTGATTGTTGGATCTTGGTACTTTGATTATAGGCTTATAAAGTTTAGTTGTTAGATTATGACAGAACTGAACATCCTGGTCAGACAAAGTGTGAATTTGGACTTTTGTGCCTTGTATTATCTTATTCTTAGCAATTAGATTGGATTAAAGGTGTGAGCGTGACATGACCCCAAAAAAAAAAAAAAAAACAATGATAGTGTCAATTCAATTGATTAGAAGAGATTGTAATGATTTTCACACTACACTAGATATTTTCACTTGAGAGGATTGCAGCCATAAAAAATATGGCAAGAAGTGTAGATGATGACTCATATCTAAAAACAAAACTCATAAGTCCCAAAGACAAAAATCATATGTCCCATCCCCGTGTCAGGCGTGTACCTCATGGCAGAGGGAGAGAAGAGGAACTCATTGAATAAACTCTTGTAGGATCGATGTTAGACTTTGAGTTCCTGTTAGAAATAAATAAAGTGTATTTATTAAGATCTATTATATATATATTTAGTTTCTAATCAACTCTATAACTACTTCAGTAAAACACAAATTCTAATCCTAAATCAAATATTTTTTTAATTATAAATTAATTCAAACTTAGAATTTTAATCTAATACTAATTGTAATATATGCTAACATGAAGAAAACATAATATAGGATCAAATCTATTGTTTGAATTAAAAGAAAAAAAAATAGTTGTTCTTTTCAAAGAAGAAAAGAGAATTTGAATAATGCATTCTTGAAAATAACACGAGAGAAAAGTATTTGTATAATTAAATCTTGACCATTGACTCAGTATGATGGGAAGAACACATTTTTTTGAGTGAAGAATGTGGTGGACAATAATTTTTTTTTTTAAATAGAAAATGCAATTTGATCTCTTTCTTTTAATAGAAAAGATTATAAAATAAAGAATGTATTTTTGAATGAAGAATATAGTGCAAAATACAATTTATGGTTAATGAAGAGATTGGTAATTTGGTATATAATAACTCATAGAGGATTAAAAGCCCAAGCATTTCTCATTTAAATTATAAATTATAATCAAAAGATAGCCTCATTCACATTACCAGATTCAATGGTGCAGGTGGCTTGAGTTCATGGTTTGGAGCAAGGGTTTAAATATCGGTCGATATCTCGGCCGTATCGTATCGGTCGATATCACAATATCAACCTTATTTTAAAAATAGGGGAGAGAGAAAAATATCTACCCATAACAAATTTTAGACCTCTAGTTTGGAGAGAGATGATTCATGGTCTGTTTCAAGTGGTATTAGTTTATTATTTTAATTAGATCTTTTGATTTGTTTATCCATATATTTAAAAGTATAATTATTTTTTAAAGATACTAGTATAATTTGTTTCTTACCAATTCAAACCTTTGCCTTCATCAAAAAATCAATATTAAAAGTTAGAGTTGACAAGTCTTACAAATTATTTTATATAAATTATTGCTTGATGAATTTCTCTGAAGGACTTGAACAAACTTTTATTAGTTGATTTTTGTATTTTATTAAAGATATATTTGTGCATAATATTTTTTTTTAGAAATAGAAAATAATTTTCACATAGAAATTGTATTCAATTATTTTGTGTGAACATTTTCCATGGTTTATGTGGCTTGAAGATTATAAATAAAAAATCAATCAAATTAGATGCTCATAATTTTACCTCTAAAAAAAAAGGTTGTTCATAATTTTAAACTTTACATGTCAAAAACTTAGGAATGAAAAATTAGTAAAAAAATCATCTAAATTCAAAAGGTGCTAATTTTTTTTTAAAATAACTTTTGATTAAATATATTTTCTAAAAAAAAATTAAAAGCCAAATCATACCACGTCTTCAAGAACTATGATTTCATGTGTGCATCATCTCTCTTGATAAATACAAAATTTTAGATCAAAATCCAAAAGTCAAACCAAGGCAAAATCTTGATTCAAATTCAATGCAAATATTCAATGAGAAATTTGGATGACGCTTAGAAGTTCCAAGTCAAGGGGAGCACTTACATGAATGCCCAGTTCATTTTGGCATTCATTCGAATGAATCTATTCATTCGAATGAATGCTCAGTTCATTTTGGATTTATTCGAATGAATAGGCTGAACAGTAACACGGAATACTGTTCAGCCCCATTCATTCAAATGAATGGAGTCCATTCATTCGAATGAGTGGTGTTTATCAATGAATGTATCTTCATTCATTTGAATGATTCCATTATGCGCATTCATTCGGATTCCTTTCGATACATTCATTCGGATTCCTTCAGCTGCAGCAAGCAATAAAATTATTTAAATATTTATTTTTAAAACTTTAAATTTATTTTTTAAGCATTATATATTTCCAAAATTTCTCAAATTGAATATCTAGATTAATTACAATAACCTGATAAAAATACCTTAAGACTTCAAGGTCTTTTGACACTCCTAAATATTTAAAATACAGTATTTTACAAATAAAGGTATCCCTAGGCTGTGTCGAAAACACATTTGGAAGTGTCAAAAGACCTTGAAGTCTTAAGGTATTTTTATCAGGTTATTTTAATTAGTCTAGATATTTAATTTG
The DNA here is from genome assembly GCA_013350335.1 of Chimonanthus salicifolius. Taxonomy (NCBI): domain Eukaryota; kingdom Viridiplantae; phylum Streptophyta; class Magnoliopsida; order Laurales; family Calycanthaceae; genus Chimonanthus; species Chimonanthus salicifolius. The sequence goes on along the minus strand of CM023542.1, from coordinate 46,405,772 downwards.
AGAAATTTTGAAAATACACAGTGCTTAAAAATAACTGTCTATATTTTAAAACATAGACCGTTATTTTTTAAACACTGTGTATTTCCAAAATTTTTCAAATTGAATATCTAGACTAATTAAAATAACCTGATAAAAATACCTTAAGACTTCAAGGTCTTTTGACACTTTCAAATGTATTTTCGACACAGCCTAGGGATACCCTTATTTGTAAAATACTGTGTTTTAAATATTTAGGAGTGTCAAAAGACCTTGAAGTCTTAAGGTATTTTTATCAGGTTATTTTAATTAGTCTAGATATTTAATTTGAGAAATTTTGAAAATACACAGTGATTAAAAATAACTGTCTATATTTTAAAACATAGACCGTTATTTTTTAAACACTGTGTATTTCCAAAATTTCTCAAATTGAATATCTAGACTAATTAAAATAACCTGATAAAAATACCTTAAGACTTCAAGGTCTTTTGACACTTTCAAATGTGTTTTCGACACAGCCTAGGGATACCCTTATTTGTAAAATACTGTGTTTTAAATATTTAGGAGTGTCAAAAGACCTTGAAGTCTTAAGGTATTTTTATCAGGTTATTTTAATTAGTCTATATATTTAATTTAAGAAATTTTGAAAATACACAGTGCTTAAAAAATAACGGTCTATGTTTTAAAATATAGACAGTTATTTTTAAGCACTGTGTATTTTCAAAATTTCTCAAATTGAATATCTAGACTAATTAAAATAACCTGATAAAAATACCTTAAGACTTCAAGGTCTTTTGACACTTCCAAATGTGTTTTCGACACAGCCTAGGGATACCCTTATTTGTAAATACTGTGTTTTAAATATTTAGGAGTGTCAAAAGACCGTAAAGTCTTAAGGTATTTTTATCAGGTTATTGTAATTAATTTAGATATTCAATTTGAGAAATTTTGGAAATATACAATGCTTAAAAAATAAGTTTAAAGTTTTAAAAATAAATATTTAAATAATTTTACTGCTTGCTGCAGCTGAAGGAATGAATCCGAATGAATGAAGCGCATAATGGAATCATTCGAATGAACATTCATTCGAATGAATGAAGCACATTCATTTGAATGAATGAACATACATTCATTGATAAATACCATTCATTCGAATGAATGGTGCTGAACAGTATTCCGTGTTACTGTTCAGCCCATTCATTCGAATGAATCTCAAAATGAACTGGGCATTCATTAGAATGAATGGAAACGCGGGGACAGAATCGTAATTTCATCCGAAAATCTGGATTCGGGTGTGTAGAGGCAGATTTTCCGGGTGTGTGTAAGTGCTCTCCAAGTCGAGGCCTATTTATTTTTCCAGTGCCTTGTTTTGTACGTTAACTATTTATTGTTGTTCTGATATTTATTTATTATTTATTTTTGTTTGAAACTGTTCCAAGACTGAACTCTAAAGACCATAAAAAACAGGGTAGATGTGCTAGACATCATCAGAAATTTCACTATAAATGTTGGAATGCATGCTGAGTTTAATTCAAAGAAATATCTTTTTTTTCTAAAAAAAAATTAAGTATGAGAAATTATGAAAAACTCAGCGTAAAATCTCTATAAGTGATATCTACTGTCTTTAGGACACACCAGGTGAAGTCATGGGGCTCGAACCTAACATTTTCCGCAAAATTGAGCTACACCCATGGACAATTTTAAGAAATATCTTACTTAATATAATAAAAAAAAATTAAGTGCTCTTTAAATTTTAACCTTGAAGTCATAGGATTCCAAATGCTCGAACCCAATTTGGACATACCCAACTCCTTATGAGGTCTAACCCAATTTGGATTTTTCACTCTTCCTGAAGATAGAAAAATTTAAACTCAAATATGATTTTTTTTTCAAAAAGTGGTCGCAAATCCTCGTATTTTCAAATCGAGGTAATTGAATCTCAATTGGAATTTCACCTGTGAACAATTTCATTTCAGAAAGAGAGACAAAGGTAAAAACTTCACTAAAAAGTTGTATATTAAAAAAAAAAAATTCTGATGTAAAGTAGAGTAATAATTGCATGAACTAAAAAGAAATTCTATTCAAGAATTAAAAGGATTCCTCAGATGATCCGCCATCTGATTTAGAAAATAGAAATTTTGAGTTTAATTCGCATTCTATCTCAAATGGTCAATCTTTTTAGGGTTACTCAATCTATAGAGTAAGAAGATTTACACATGACTCAATAATTAATTAAGTACTCTAAAAAACTTCGACACTTTCATTGGACGGAAGTTTTTATTATTTAATTTTACTTCTTATTTTATATGCATTGCTTCTCTTATTTTTTTTGTTCTATCTCTTTTAGACCGTTTTTGAATCTTTTTTCGTGACGGTTAAAAAAAAAAAAACAAACTTCGACACTTTAATTATAAAAAAACCTTAAAAGAACTTGAGGAGCTGCGTATACCTAACACTCCTCTATTTATAGATTTTATTAAAAAAAATATTACAAAGTTGCTGTCACTTGCATTCATGATGTTAACCGTTCGAAAGAGAATAAAGAATTTAAAAAGAAACAAGCCAAGGTTGGCTAGGGCTAGGCGCTACCTACATTTGGATTCTCCTTTTTTTCATCGACTTGTTTGGCCGCCTACATTGCACAATTTCGCAACTTTTCTCTCCCTTCAACCTATGGACCTTAAAGAAGGTCTTTGGAGGCCCAAAACCAATAATATACAACCTTAAGTCCGTATGTTAGGTCCATGAGCTTTTATTTGGATAATTTGGTGGTCTAATTGAATAATTTTAGGGCTGAAATTCAGGTCAAATTAGTTCAGATTTTAATAAATCTACTTCAGTCCAACTCAAAATTTATTGAATCTGATTTGACTCGATCAGAATGATTGACTTGAATTATTCAACTGGATTTGACTCAAATATTTAATCCGAGTCAATTCAAGTATTGTTTTAAAACTTGATGTGCTCATGTCGAATTAGATTACGTCGAGTCGAGTCGAATTGTTTTTAAATTTTTAACCCAATCAGACTCAAATTTCATATGAATTTTTATTTTTCCATCCCAACTTAATCCAAAATATACATATACATAACCCAAACTCATTGATTTCTTGAGTCTGGTCAGGTTAAAACCAGAGCCAAGTTTCACTCCTATATAATTTTGACTCCATTTTGTCTCGATAAATTTTTATAAAATTATAGAACTAATTTCATAACTGTAGATGTTCACATCACAATTCAAATTTTAGAAAATGACACTTGGTTTTAATTTATTCCTATTTTTATAAAAAAAATTAGGTTGGCTCAAAAATTGGGTTACACCCATTTCATGACAAATGACTTGCAATCAGTCAATCACCATAACAAAGAAGACGTGGTTGTGGTACTGGTGGGAAGTGGGCACATCAACATCTCCTTGAACAAGAAATTCCTGAAAACTCGATTTCTATGACAGAATTGAGATCTTCCTTTCCATGGAAAAGGAATATTTAGAAGTCATTTTCACAATTCAGACACCTAAAAAAGAGAACTAGAAAGTGGAAACTAGTGATCCAAATACCCTATCCTTGGGCCTATTCATTGATTTGGGACTGCAGAGACAACCCACTATGCCCGCCCGGAGTGCCGCCTTCATCTTAAAGAGAAATTATTGGCCACGTCTAAAAGTCGGTGATCTTTTCACGGGTATTTTATGTAATTCAACACGAATTTTACTGTATTGTCTATTTTATCTTCCGAATCAGCTTGTCGAACCTTTTGTTGTAAGAGATTCAAAGATTTCGGTGAGTCGATTCGAGGGACAAAATGAACAACACAGTAAAATTCGTGTTGAATTACACACAATACCCGTGAGAAAATCACCATCTAAAATATCAATTGAAATTTATTGCCTTCATAAATAATAAGGGAAGATGATATTATTATATATATAAAAATATTTGTTCTACACCAATACAATAATTTCACTATGGGAGAAGAATAGTGAGAGAGCTTATAATTTCACTATGTTCTAAAATATCTCATAAGATGAGAGTTTTTTGTCATACATAATATGGTGCCTTCGGATTTGGGTGGTCGGAACAAATTTCAGAAATGATGAACTTGCTCAGACAATTTAAGTTCATTTCAGAAATTTTGGTCCATTTAGATTTTTTTTTTTTGCTTAATTTATCTTTTAAACTTCTATTAAAAACTATATATGATTGTGACAGCGTATGTTTGATAAAATATCTCCAATAAGGGTGATGCACTATCATTTTTATAGTAAGTAGTGTTGCGATCACGGTATTCTGTCCCAAAGATTAGCCTGTTAAGTGAAGTGGCTCAAGTTTTTTATAAATCTCTAAATTCCTAATCTGTTACAAGTAAGAATAGGTATAGCCATCCGTATTCAGAATTAATTTTGCCTTCAACCATAGTCAAAGTATTTTTGTCAAATTATTTTAACTCTTAATCTCATCAATATATCCTAATGGAGAGAAGATTTTGATAGTGATAGGCATACAACAATACCATTATAAGATTAAGCGGTTTCGGTACGATAATCATTTTTCTATTTATCAATGATTAGTTTTTATATTTAGTTTTGATAAATTATGTAATATATATCGGTCTTCAAAACAAATTATGTTATATATATTAATTGTAAATAAGTGAAAATAAACTAACTAATCTTAATCTCATCTTAGAAATCCATAACCCTAATCCTAATATTAATCCTTAACACCAAATACGTATCTCTAACCCAATAATGGGACTGTTACGGTCTCAGCAGTCAAGGGCAGTAAATGGGCTGGGGCAGTCATAGGGGGCCCAAAAAGAAACAAATAGGGTTGGTTTCCATGTTCAAGGTTTATGCTCCAAATCCTGATTTGTTAATGATGATGGATCCTACTTAAATTAAAAGAAACAAATCATTGTATAACTTGTATATTTTGGTCTTATTCAGTTTAATATAATTTCAAACCTATATGAGAATCAAGGCAATTTCTCGTGTGATCCACAATTCCTCAAAAATCAAAGGCCCATTTTAAATAATTAGATCCAATTCCTAGGGCCTAACCCTGATTACATGGCTCTTCCAAGCTCGGCTCTAGCTTGATCTTACATTCAGTGGTTCATAGGCCCACATCATGCCAAACTTTAACTTTGGGCTACAACCATGTTACATTCAGCCAGTCAACATCGATCCTGGACTCAAGCATGTGCAGGGTCTTAATTGAATACTACTAAACTAACCCCAAATCATGAGGGCAGCACACTCGGAATTCTGAAAGAAGGTTGTGTTATTTTTTATCGAAACAAGTGGAGGGATAAACTAGCCAATTTGGACACCATATTGGTGAGTTTATTGTGTGTGGACCTATTTATGGGCCCAGGCCCAACTAGAGTTTAATGGGTCTGAATGGGGCTCAACTTGAACACAATGGGCCAACCATGTTTAAATGTGGGCCAGGCCCAGAGTCCATTAGGCGTAAAATAGTGTCCAAGCCCATTGGGCCTAGTTTGGGCCTGACTTGGACACCAACGCAAGTCTCTTTGGAGGTGCCACACACCCAAACCCTAGGGTGGATGGTGATGGAGATGAGTTCTCCATCTCTCTCTATTTTTCCCTCTCTCACTCTTTGAATTCATACCCTCTCCATCTCTTCCTATCCCTCTCTTTTGAATTCAAAAACCACAAGCTTGGGCATGGATGGGGTATAGGGATGAACCACGGGTCGAAAATTCAGTTGAACCGAGATTTCGGCCTAATTTTCGTATCGGCCGAGATCTTTCTCTCTCTTATTTTTTTTTTTTTTTGGAAATCTCGGTGTCGTTTTTTTTTTATCTGAAAAAAATCATTTAAAAAAATAAAAAAGGCTGTTTATATATATATATATATATATCGGCCAATATAGGCCTGGCCCACAACCGATATTCGGCCGAATTTTTTTTTCGTTCGCCGATAACGCACAGTATCAGTTGAGATTTATACCCTTGGGATGAATACAATTTCTTTGGATGAGAACCCAAACAATGTGAACTCGAGGTGAGCTTCGATCAAATGCAACTTCTTTCGTCCTTGTTGCACAATGGCAATGAATACCATTAGTTAGAAGTGAGCGTATGGATGGGGATGACACCTCTTTATCTAACCTTCTTTCCTAGGTTGGTTGGCATGGAGAGTCTTCAAAGACTGCAGAGGCCACAAATAAAGGTCTCATTTGGCCAATTGGGGTGTACACCCCAGATATTGGAGAAAGAAATCGAAAGTTGAAAAGTTCTCAAAGTTTGAAATTGTTTTCATTACAAGTGACTTATGAAATTCTTAGTTTCCTAAATTTGCATGAATTAAGTTGAATTTGTCTTTCTCATTTATAATGCAGCATTAAGTTTTAATTACAAGTCTTAATCTTTGCTTAAATTTAATTGGAATTTACTTTTCCTTCTTCATTTCAATTTAATTCATCCAGACGCAAATTAGGTTTCATTGAAAAATTATTCCATCAAGACTAATATTTAACAATATCATCATCTAAACACAAATATTTTTTTTCTAAAATTCATATTATTAACGACTTCATTTTTATTTTGTAAGGTCATTCATCCACTACATGACCTATATGTTATAATAAAAATAAAATGACAAAAAATATGTTATCTTAGATTAGTAGTCTGTAACAGGGGTTTAAATACCGTTATCGGCCGATCCGATATATCGACCGATATTTTTCTCTCTCCATCCAATATCGGCCGATATATCGACCGAGAAGGTGAATATCGGCCGATAACGATATATATCGGCCGATATGCACTCCTTCAAAACCGATACATATCGTATCGGCCGATATTTGTACCCCTGGTCTGTAAAGTCCGCTACCACCTATTTGAAGGAGTTGAAGTGAGGTTAAGAATCCATCTCAGGAAGTGCGAATTCTGACTTCAATTCACTCTCCATTTCAAAAGGTCACTGTCTGTAAATTTAATCAGTATCTAAGTGAGAAAGTAACACATATGCCTTGAGGACTATGGCCTCATACTCTGCAGTATTATTCATACCCAATTTCCATATTTTGTGATTGAAAAACTCATAAAAGGGGGAGGGGGGAAGAAGAGACAGAGAGGCCCAACCATTAGGAGTCAAAGTTGCACGGGTTCTTCTACTTTGTTGATGTAAACAAGTACCCACACACTCCACAGCATTTAATACTTTAATATTCTTACCACTTAAATAAATATTTGAATTTGAATGGTTGGAATTTAGGCTGCTATCTTGTGGATGGCAAAGTCGATAGATTATACTAAAATTTTGATTTGATTATCAAATTATCAATCCAAAGAAATGGTAATGCTCTTCCCATATGGTATTATTTTGCCATTATCAACCTCTAATCTCTACATTTAAAATAAGCAAGAAGCTTCTAATGCTTGATTAGTGGACATGCTTATAGTTATACAATAACAAAATATTGTGTCATTTTGGCTTTTGCTTAGATAAGATAGGATGAGTGGGAAGAGCTGCTGCTTGGCTAGGCATCCACACATTAACCTAATCAAATAAGTTATTTAATTTTGTTAATTAATATAATTAATGTTTAGATTGAATAATAAACTCAATCTCTTCGTCATCATCGTCGAATTTTAAGTTTTACTTCTCCATTTAACTATATCATAAACTGTACAGTCGATTATTCTACTATCTATTATGTTTCTTTGTATCAATTTCCTCCATATTTTTACTAGTCTGCCCCTTCTCCTTATACTTACAATTTATAAATTCAACTTTAAGAACTGGTATTGTCTATGTTCTTCTTCTCCATATCCAACTTCCCTTGTCATCACGGAACACTCTGTTGTATAAAGATAGTTGTTTTATGAAAGTGTCCTTTTAAGTGACGTGGAACTCTCCAATCACATTGAAATGATCCTTATTAATAAATTTAAAATTTGCCTAATATATTAAAAGATTAACGTTTAGAAACTTTTAGTCCATAACGTTTAGGATGTAACCACGAGTCTTTACCAATTGTACTACAAGTTATTGTCTTCTCACTTAAAATTCTTATTTAACCAAATAAATCTAAATTAAAATAACAAATTAATATTTTTACAAAATTCTGATTTAATTAAAATATTATTCTATTTATTGAGCAAGCCTTAGCTTGAAGTTGAGGGCACTTAGCATGTGATTTCATGTTTCACCTCACGGAGCAATCCCAACATCTATACCTACCTAATAACTATGTGTCGGCTCTTTTATTCCAAGATTTTCAACAAAAAAGTATTTCCATGTACTGATTCTGCCATCTCTTTGTGGACCTACTAATGGGGGCCACTTCCATGCATTCAAACCACTTTTAATGTTGGCCCCACAACGGATGACCCATTCATTAAAAAAAGTAATAATTAATACGACCCCTAAATATTTAATTTTCAATGTAGATTATAAATACACAATTTATCAACTGATAGGACAATGATCCTCCCACGGGCATTTTGTATAACCTGAGACGAGTTTTACTGTATTGGCTATTTTTTCCTTCGAATCGACTCCCTGAACTAGTAAATGATTCGAAGGATTCGACGAGTCAATTCGAAAGGTAAAATAGACAATACAATAAAATCCGTATAGAGTTACACAAAATGCCAGTAAAGATAGCCACCCCAACAAATAAGTCATTAAAATTTTAAAATTCCTACATTTCAGTGGATTGGAATTAAAATCTCGGATGCCAAAAAGGGCATTGAAATATTGGTTGGAATCTGACCATTTTGGGAATTTTTCTACAGGTGGCATATTCAAAATGGGCCCAATATATCAAGTATCAACAATTTTAGATTTTTTTTTTTTAAAAAAAATTCAAAATTTCCAAAGAAATATGTGGCTTCTGACAATAGGAATATTAATTGAACTAACACTCAATATTTTCTTATAATGATATGAACTTCTTTTTTTTATATATATTTTGCACTTTTAAATTTTAATTTATTATAAAAATGATTTTGATATTAGTAAAAATCCGGTGCCCGCATATATTGCACACAGTGCCCCAAACTCACAGCCGAATTTGGGAAGGTAAACCAAATTTGGAACATGGCATTGTTAGCTTTGATGGAATTTGTAGATAACTATGAATTTCTGCCATGGCTGATCGATTTTCTAAACATATCTAATTTAATTCTTTAATTATATATTTAATCTTGGATCTCATCTCTCTTTCACCTTCACAAGAAAAGGGAGAGAGATAATGAAAAAGAAACAAACCCACTTGAGCTTTTAACCACATTTCATATGCTAGTGGACATCATGCCTTTTCCAAACCCAATAACACCCCTCTTTCTCTCTCTCTCTCTCTCTCACGGTGCCCATAGTATAAGTAGTCCATTGTTGATGTTTGTCAGTTGATGGTAAGAAGAGAAGAGAAGAGAAGAGGAGAAGGAAGAAGAAAGAGTGGAGATGGGAGAGGAGATAAGAGAGGAGTATGAACTTAATGAGATTGAAGACAACTTAAACGGGTCTCTTGGGGGCAGACTGTCTTTGTTCGCCAATGAGTTTGGACTGGGGAAGAACAAATGGGATAGCGCTACTGCCTTGAGAATTTCCAAGGAATGCTGTGGAGACTTTGTCATACATCCTAATGGAAGGTAAATATATGATTTTCAATCTTCTTCTTCTTCTCTCTTTTGTCTTTAATATCAGAAAGTATAATGATCCGTCCAACCTAACTCAATATTGTTCGCTTTGGATTAAAACTCTAGGTCGATTTTACTTTTATACGTGGACTCATCACAATCCAAAAGACCTTATACTAGAAGAAGGAGAAGTGTTTAGGACAGATGGGGTCTAGGGTCGGCCCTGGACATAGTCGGTGACAGAAAGAGCCACCACACACTAAAACTCTTTAATATATCAGTCACAAAGGGCCTCTTAAATCTCACTCCATTTAGAGGTGACCCTGATGGGGTCATGTCTCTCGACCCATCCATTCAAGTGGACAAAAACAAAAACAGTAAGAGGCTTTTCCTCTTCTCTCTCTCTCTGCCTTTCTTTCTCTCTAGTACCATGAAAGATTTGGGAAAATGGCTCGTTGACTCTCTCATTGATATGTGTAGAAATAGAAATTACAGGGAGGAAAGAATCAATTAATATCAATTTACAATCTCGTAAGCCAGGATCTTGATAAATACCAATATGAAAAGTCAACAATGTGATAATTTCCATTAATACGTTGCTCTCCCTTATCTCTTTGGAAGGGAAGAGATTGGAACACGATGAAGTTAGGAGAGAGGGAACGATTGATTTTTGAATAAACTTTGAATTTTATTCAATCTGGTATACGGTTTTTAAAAAAAAACCGGTGAAAAACCAATTTTCTAATATTGATAGCTCTCTATCTCTTGTTATAAAATACCGGTGTCCAGTACTTTACAAACGTATTTCTCACCTTTGTGGGACCTCTATTGCACATTTAGTCCCATTTGAACTTTAAAGTAGGACCCACCCCCACCTTAGATGACTCATTCTGCCAAATACACAAGATTCAGTTCCCCATGAACCTTGCTGGGCCATGCAAGAAGACTACAAAAGCTGGAAACTAGAAAGGGCGACGGCCACCTAGTGGGACCCATATTGTTAACCTCTCTGCAGGTTGGTCCAAGGTCTAGTTTTTATAATATATATACACTTTAATTTATTAAAAACTTAGCCTTTGTAGACTCAAAGTGTTCTTTTAACTCCTTTAAGTGTAGATCAACTGGTTACCTTCTGTCTCAGAAAATTCAAGTCTTCATTACCTAACCTGATGTGTCTAAGGACAATGGGTATCACCCATAGGAGTTTTACGCTGGATTTTCCACGATTTCTCACACGTAAAATAAAATAAAAAAGTTATTAGATTAAGGGAAGTATAAATATTTTATTATTAAGTGGTTCATCAATTGATGATTTGATAATAGAGCTTTCTCCTTTTGCAGATTGTATAGGTATTGGGTGAACATTATATTTCTATGGTCTATATTCTCATCATTCTTCACACCACTAGAGTTTGCATTCTTCAGAGGATTACCAAAACACTTGGGTAATCTTGAAAGCCTGCAAATTGTATTCTTCGCAGATGTTATTCTTCAGTTCTTCGTTGCCTATCGAGATCTTCACACCTACAGAATGGTATATGACAGGAAAAGCATCGCCAAGCGGTATGTTCTATGATTACAAATAGATTATCGATTCATAAATGTTTTATGAAGTGAAGTTTTGAATTTGATTAACAGTCAACCCCAACAGGCCCTTCTCCGTAGACTTAGTCGGTGTGTGGATTGAAAGGTTTATAAATTCTTGTAAAATTAGTCTCATTCTCAATATAGGATGGAGATACTTATGTTACCAAAAAAAAAAAAAATCATAGCATACATAATAAACCTCAAAGTTCTATGATCCACATCGAATTTGATATACATTGGACAATTATTTTTTTTCAACTTGTTATCTTTATATATGATATGGGTAGCTCAGTTGGTCTAACATTTTAAGATTAGATTCGATGTCTTACGTCAACTTCTCTTAAACTTATCTGGTACATGAAATTAGTCAAGAGTTTGTATATATAAAATTAGTCAAGCCTTTGTATATTCAATTCTATGATAAAAAAATGAACAATAATAGCCTCATTTGATTATTTTCTAGGGTTTTCCAGTATGGATTTTTAACCTTCTCTCCTAATTTGAATACACGTTATTTAGCCCAATGCACACAAGAAAACCAATGCTTTACGTCAAAGGTTAACGTTGTCTCAATCAAATCTTCTTAATCTACAATTTTTTAATTCAAAGTCAAAGAATTAGATGAATATTTATGTTTTTTTATAATAGATGATGAGGATGAAACAATAGGCATCCACGTGGGCTGTATTTGAATTCACAAGTTACGATCACACATTGAATGATTTAGATTGACCAGTGTCTGTAAGCCAAACTCAAAGGGTGGCCATGAGCTTGGTGCAACCTGGGTAAGAGTCAACCCAACTTAAAAAATGTGGGCTGGCTATTAAAATATGGGTTGTCCGGGCTAAAAGGATTTGACCCATTCTTAATATCAGCTGGACTAGAGTTATATTTTGCATAACTTGACTCGTTCAAACTTCAAATTATCTGATTTATCTTTTATATCATTATCTGATATTTTTTTTAAATTCATTCTCTACAGCGATTATATTTTTGTAGTAGAGACTTGTTTTATAGATGGCTCTTAGTTTGAAGTATATCAATATAATATATATAGACTCGATTATCTATGTAAATATATAGATCGGACCGTGATCCAATTTAAACCGACTCCAATTGGTTGGCTTAAATTAAAAGTGGGTTGAGGTTTTAAAAATGAGTTGAGTTATGGGTGCGTTAGAGGAGGCCAAAAAATGGGTTGGATTGAAAAATAAGGACTTTAATCAAATATGAACAGGTTAAGATTTGGCTCTCTACCCAACCCACCACCCAGATTACACCCCAAGACCCCAACTTGTTTGGATTACTGGAAGATTTTTTTTTAAAGATTTTTCCACTTTATATGTATGAAATTCACAAGTGTATACTCATTTAAACTCACAGACAGCATTTTTATTTCCTATCTTTTGTTTCTTTTTTCTTTCAGATATTTGAAAAGCAGTTTCGCGTTGGATCTTCTTGGTTGTTTTCCTTGGGATACCATTTACAAGGTAAAAATACAAGGAGAAAAGTTTATAAATATTGTATAAGATTCATACCTGTGGCATAGATGTAAAAGATCCAAACCATTCATCAACTGGGCCCTATGATCAATGAACCAAGCATAAGCCTCACAATCTCTGGATGATCCATGCCATCAATCAGATGAACTTTCAAGTATTATCCATTCATTCCCATTTTTAAAAATGTTCAATTCAGTCCAAGCTTAGAGTCTCATTTCCTTGTGATTTTTTGGGGCGCCATCCATCCCTGTTAAGGCCTAGCAGATGAAAGGAAAAGGTCAAAATATGGAATTTTCATGTGTCCCTTACATGATCATTTAATACCAAGAAAAATGCTTAATAATTACATATAAACATCCAATATCAGTTGTTTTCTTATACATTATCACTCACTGAAGCCAAATCTCAGGCCACAGGAAGAAGAGAAGTAGTGAGATGCCTCCTTTGGATTCGACTCTATCGATTGCGGAAAGTAGCTAAATTCTTTCACAAGATGGAGAAAGACATAAGGATCAATTATCTATTCACCAGGATTGTGAAACTCATCACAGTAGAGTTGTATTCTACTCACACTGCGGCGTCCATCTTCTACTACCTTGCCACAACAATACCACCTGCCAAAGAGGGTTATACATGGATAGGTAGCTTGACATTGGGAGATTATAAGTACATCAATTTCCGTGAAATCGACTTCTGGAGGCGGTATATAACATCCTTGTACTTTGCCATTGTTACCATGGCCACTGTCGGTATGTTCGAATGAATCCTCCTTGGTAAAACATGAAGGTGTTATGTTCCATTGAATGTGTATGTAGATATATGCAGAATTCAGTCATCAAACATAAGTAGCATCAGTGTTCTAGGCTTCTTCTAGCTGAGTTTCTCTTATAGTGTTCACATTCGGATGCTCATTTTCTCCCTTTGAAAATGGTTTTTCTGTAAATAGCATTAAAATAAGTAGGCTGTTGAATGTTTCCTGAGAATTCAGTTTGCTACCTCAAGACATGGAAGATCTCACCAAGAATTCAGTTTGGTCTTGCTACTTCAAAATAAATATGTCTTGACTGTTTCCTGAGAAGAGTTTTGTGTATGGACATCAATGGTAGTACGAGATTGTCCTTCATTTATATATATAATCTCTTTTGGCAGGCCTAGTAGTTTATTCATTAAAGAAACGGGAAAACCCAGATTACAAGACTCAAACAAGAGCGATAGCTCTAAGTACATGAGAAAACATCGAAGAAATAGCATACAACACAACATTATGATTGCAATTACAATTGGAAGACTTTGTGACCAATTATCTGTAATCTTCTATTGTTGGAGAGACTGTTTTTCATTATCCGAATCACGTGTCTTTCATTTTCTCCAGCTAAGCTAAGATGCCATTTGTGGTAATCTGAGAGACAGGATATGATGGCGCTAATTTGGCCTGATGTTATTTTTATTTACATATCATCACTCATTGGTAGCCCCCTCTTTGTTTTCATGTCGAGAAGTTTCTCCTTTTCTTCAAATGTCAATGACTGGTGAATTCATTTCTCGAGAAACTAGGATTATGTTAAGAAGTTCTAATTTTATACAGAAGGCTCTGAATTTGCTGCTTCTGAGCTGAAGAATAACTGATTGCATGGTTATGAAGTCTATTTCTTTGCCAATGATTCAAGAAGTTCTAAGTTGCAGTCCTTTTCATGTTCATAAGAAATTGTTGTGTGTGCAGGCTATGGTGACATTCATGCAGTGAATATCAGAGAGATGATATTTATAATGATATATGTCTCCTTTGACATGATCCTTGGGGCATACTTAATTGGTAATATGACTGCACTGATTGTCAAAGGGTCCAAGACAGAGCGGTTTAGAGATAAGATGACAGATCTAATTAAATACATGAACAGAAATAAGCTGGGAAAGGACATCAGATCACAGATAAAAAGTCATCTGCAGTTACAATATGAGAGTAGCTATAGTAAACCTAGCGTCCTCGAAGACATTCCGGTGGCCGTCCGAGCCAAGGTACTTGTAGCAGAGTAGTCTTGCTCTTATGGAACATTGAGATTCTTAAAACTGTAAATTGTACTCTGAGAACTGAAGGGTTGTTTCCAAATTCTATTGCACACACAGATATCTCAATAAATTTCCATTTTACATTGTGTAGCTGTTGCATACCTTGACTAGCTCTTAATATTGTGGGCAGATATCTCAAACCTTGTACAATGAGACAGTTCAACAAGTTGCTCTTTTCAAAGGATGCTCTGATGAGTTCTTTAATCAGATTGTATGTTCTATCAACGCCGACGAATTCAGTGATGCCTTCTTTCATTCTGATGGTCTCTACTTATCAAATCATATAACTGATGCAGGTGACAAGGCTAAATGAAGAATTTTTCCTCCCAGGAGAAGTGATTCTAGAACAAGGGAGTGCAGTAGATCAGATTTATATTGTTTCTCATGGGCGGCTGGTAATGATTTATATCTGCCATCACAAGTGAAACTTCATTACATCTGAGAATTTTTGGGAAAAAGGTGTGGGCGGGGGGGGGGGGGGGGGGGTGGGGAGGAGAGGAATCTCTCTCACTGTTCCATACGCTCATTCCGATGGGCTACCTCATGAATCAAAACCTCCCAAAATCCATATATTCGTGGGTTTCCGTTTTATCTCCCAAAGGACTGGGTCATTTGAGTTGTGATTTGAATTGTTCAGTGTGCTTCAAATGAGCATTATCTTTTCCAGTAATCATGAGAAATTGAATACAATGTCCATTTCCACTAAGCATCATCTGATTTTTCATTACTAATTGTTATCACTCTCTTTCTTTTTTTACATTTTTGGAAGGAGATTGCCATGATTGCTATTGCCTGATGGGTAATTGCTGTAATTGACTTATATTTAATTAAAAGTTAGAATTAACATTGAATAGGCATGTGTTCGTGCAGCATACCTGCATTCTCTTTTTCTAAATGAAAATTTTATGATGGTACACTCCATGACAATATACTGTATATTGGAAAAACATGCTTCTTTGGAAAATATGCAGTACCAGAACTAGAGAGACTGAAACCAAGTAGGACTGGAAGAAAGATATAATCTTCAATGGAGGATCCAATTATGTATACCCAAAAATTCTTGCATTTGTTGATCAAAATTGTGAGATACTGTTCTTATTAAATTTAGACTGTTGAATACAATTGCCCATTTATAAAACTTTTCAGTGGGATAGCTTGGATCATCAGTAAGCAAGAATGAGGCTATGAACCATTCTAGGAGAGGTTCCACCAGATTTTTTTAGATGCCAAAAAGTGGAACCCACATGTGTTATTTTTGTTGAACTTGTCATTTCCCTTCGTCTTTAGCTTCATGTATTCATGTAATAGTTCCCTAACTAATCATCATTTTTTTTTTCTATTCATAGGAGGAGATTACAATTGGAGAAAATGGGTCAGAAGAACTCATTTCAGAACTAGAACCATATAGCATATGCGGTGAAGTTGCGGTGTTGTGCAACATTCCACAGCCATATACAGTTCGTGTTTGTGAATTGTGCAGGCTTCTCCGAATAGAAAAGCAATCTTTGACTAGCATTTTGCAACTGTTCTACACAGACAACCAACAGATTCTCAACAATCTATTTAAGGTATGAATTCAATCTATCAGTTTCTCAGCATTCAGATAAGGATAACTCCTCCAGCGTCGGTCATTCTTCTCTGTTCTTCATACTTTTACTCTGTTCAGGGGAAGGATACAGATACAAGAATGAAGCAGCTAGAATCAGACATTACACTTCTCATGACAAAGCAAGAATCCGAGTTAGCATTGGGAGTAAACAGTGCTGCCTATCATGGGGACTTGTATCACTTGAAAGGCCTGATTAATTCTGGAGCTGATCCATGCAAGATAGATTATGATGGGAGGACTGCACTTGTATTTTCTTCTCTTCCACCATTTTATGATTGGACATTTTTCCATTTTTTGTAGGCTTTTACCTCTGAAATATTATTTCTTAAGAAGGGACATGATTTGCATTGAAATTAAACGTCATATATGTATATATAGATATAGATTTATATTCCATATTTGTAATCATTTACATTTATTATGTAGCATTTGGCTGCATCAAGAGGATATGAAGATATCGTGAGGTTTCTCATACAACGTGGAGCGGATGTCAACAGTATAGGTGAACGACTTGTTCCATTTTTTGAGTTTTTCTTTTTTTTTCACTTAGCAATTTGAGAATATTTCAATAAGATGGTCTCACCAACAATGCAGATAAGTTTGGGTGTTCCCCTTTATTGGAGGCTGTCAAGGCTGGGCATGATAGAGTTGCTGCACTCCTTATAAAAAATGGTGCAGATTTGCACTTGGAAGATGCTGGAAGCTATCTCTGTAAAGTAGTTACCGACAGCAATGTCGACCTTCTGAAACGATTATTGGAAAATGGTGTTGATCCAAACTCGAAAAATTACGATCAACGGACACCTTTACATGTTGCAGCTGCAGAAGGTTTGCACCTTGTGGTAAATATTCTGATCAAGCATGGAGCAGATGTTCTTTCCAAAGACAGGTATATAAACACCATCGATACTTATTTTGTATAATGATGACTCATGGTGTTTTGTTAGATGGTTCCATACATGTAATTCATGGTAGGAAACCCATTTGTAATATATCCAGCCGAAATCGACATTTTTTAGGTTTCAGATACATAGCTTTCAGAGTTGACTCATCACCACAACCAACCCGCCCCACCATCTGACCATCATCATCATCATCATCAATGAAGCCTTATCTATCCAGGGACTGCTATGTGAATTCTACTTCAACTTATCACTGTGTAAGGTTAAATTCTGAATGCCTTGATAGTAGGGTGAGCAGTTCCACTCCATTTATCCCTGTTTTTGAGGTTTAGACTCAGAAGGACGACACCAAATGGATGAGAAAATGGCCATGATAATGGTGGATGACAATTCCATTTAACCTGTTTCTCTAGCTTCATGGAATTAAGTTCTTTCAAATATCAAGTTTCCAGCCCAACCCAAAAGACATCTTTCATCAAAGAGCCAACTAAAAATGTAAATCCTTTGATAATGGAAGTAAATTCGCCCTTTCTCTTCTACTGTTTGGAATTCAGTTTTATGTCAATTTGGATTTCAATGGGTTATGCCCTTTTCACTAGCTTAGTTATCTATGCTTGGGACATTGCCTCGGTTACTCAGTGTTCCTCCTTGTGGTGTCTTGCTCTTTTTGCATTTGTCTGGAGCCTTTCGGGGGAATGTAATAATAGGGTATTCAAGGACTTGGCCGAGCATGCTCAGTCTGTTTCTGGTCGTGTGTTTGCCAAGTGTGTCTCTTGGGCGGCTTCTCTCGAGGAATTCAGGAATATTTCTACAAACGACATCATGCAAGCCTAGAAAGAAAGCATTGATCTTGCATAAGGCTCTGTCGTAGTGTCTCCCTGTTTTGATTCCTATTTTTGCTTTCTCTTTGAGGGTGTATTGGGTTTCAAGGCAGTGTTTTATTTTTTAGCTCTGCATGTATTGTATTGTATTTTCACCTCTGGTGCTTCTTTTTTTTATTAATATAGTAATCATTTCAAAAAAAAAAATTGAAAGTAAATTATTCTCTCTCTCTCTCTCTCTCCAATGGCTGTTTATCTTCTCTTGGTTCCTACATGTCAATGCAGGTGGGGAAATACTCCTATTGATGAAGGCTACAGGTGTGGGAGCAAACCTGTAGTTACGATTTTGGAACAAGCTAAAGGAGATGTCATATGTGAATAACTGACTTCACTGAAAGGTGTGGATTTCTCTATCTTGACACTTACCATTCATGTTTCACTGCTTCAGTTACTTGCTCTTAAGAGTTGTTTTTGGATGTAGAAAAGCCATTTGCCTCATAGAGCTGCTTAACAGTTAACACTGTTGTTTCTTTACTAAGTAGAGAGAACTGGAGTCGATCTTCAACATTTCTTTTTTAAATTTGATGTGCAAATCAAAAGGTCACACTAGAGTATCCGCATGAGCTGATGCTAATAGCATTACAATAGCATGAAAAACCCAACACATGGCATGCAATCAAGTTCATTTCCCTACTAGATACGTCGACAAGAGAGTCAGAGGATATCCTAATGCTAAAAAACTAACTCCATTGCTTATTTTTTACCTTCCAATCTTAAGTGATGAAAGGGACTGCTGAATAAAAATCTACCAATGGATCAAAACCATTAATTTGGATTAGGTAGCTAGAAATGAGCAATGGGTGGGTATGTAGGATATCTGCAACTCTTCCTTACATTTGCTGGGGTTAGGGACTCATAATATTGGCAATGTAACATTTTTTGAGTCATTTTCATGCCGTGTAAAAAAAAAAATCTCCTTCTGAATTCACCGTTATTCATTTATTCTCCCTCTAATGGTAGTAGGCTTCAGTTCTTTTCAAAGAATTCAAAGTTGAATTTAATAACCATGAGCATCTATGGGAATACCCCACTTTTCATTTCTCATCATCCATGATCACACGGGCTCAATTTTCTCTCTAAGGATTTATATCTTCTAGTCATTTTCTAAGAATATTTGAAGTGCATGGCATCATAGGGAATTAATGGTACAAGCGTACTTGGTAGCTTAGAATTCCTCAGCAGAATAAAGAGTCCATACAACTAAGTAGACTTTGTATCCAGCAAAGAACTCTAGTGTATCAATGGTATAGACTAGGGCTGCAACTTAAGTTGGGTTTCTTAAAACTCAACCCGACCCGAGTTGATATATAGAACCCAACCCGACCCGGTTCTAACCTGACCCGCATTCTAAATCCATTTTAGCCTAATTTTAGCCGGGTCGGATCGGGTTAACTTGTAAAATCCTCAACCCGCCCGACCCGAATTTCATGCTGGTTTTTATCTTCTCAACCCGACCCGACTTGCTGGCCCGAAAATCTCGACCCGACCGACATGATTTCTCTGGTCAGGTCATGCGGGTCGGGCCAAAATCAGACCCGAGTTGCAGTCCTAGTATAGACTGTAATAGCCTAATCCTAAAGGATGTGCTCGGTGGCCAAGAATTTGAGTGATGAGTTCATGAATCAGGATCGCAAGTGGAAGGAAGAGAACTCCATGGTGGTGTGGAATTAGGATAGGCAGTGGAAGAAGGGGGAGAACTCTACAGTGATGTGAATTGTGAGAGAGAAAAAATAGCCAGGATAGCACTGATATGAATCCCACATCGCCTGGACAACTTTCTTGACACTGGAATTTAAGTAGGGCTCTCTCCTTCCCTAGCACGAGGCTTTTTAGAGTGTGTGAATGACACATTCCGAAGTAAAGTCGTAAAAGCGTGTCATGTTCAAAACAGATAATATTGTGCTGGGTAGAGCAGGTTGTTACATAGACACAACCCTAGGGAAGCTGGCTAGAAAGCAACCATTATGGTTGACAAGCTCTTTGGATCTGTCTCTGGTATTGCCTTCGTCATTCATCATCTTGACATATTTGCATACCTGTACGTTAAATATAACTGTTGATTTATTGTCTTTAGCCATCTACACAAGGTCTCGAAAAACCAAGCAATTTTTGCTGGGCCTATATTTTTTTTAGTTAGGATGTAAACAGGTCGAATTCTAGATATAGGTAACATCAACATTTGCATTCACTTGATATTGTTAGATTCAAATTCAGATATCCATAAAATTAAAATGTTGCCATTTTCAGCGACAAAAGGAAAATAAAATTAATTTAATATTCAAGCTCCAATACCCCAAAAAAATCCAAAATCCCATAAAACATATAATTAATGAAAATTAGAAAAAAAAATATATCTAAAAAATAATTCCACAAACTACTTTTATGCTTAAAAAAGAAAAATGTAATAAAGAAGCACAAAAAAATGCCAAAATAAATAATAAAATCTATAATTCAAATGGTGAAATCTATATCTCACATGTAATACTATCCCATAATACCAAATTTAATGAGTAGTATGGCGAGGAAATATTAAGGTAAATTGTAAGGTTTTTTTATTCATATAGCTTAATCCATAACATGTGTATTAATAGTAAATATGTGATTAACATCACTTTACATTCCGGTTAGAGGGTTATTGGATTCGGATACGGTTAGATCCATATCCGCATCTGAATACAAACAGAAGTTAAATTCGGATTCGACTTTGGATCCAAAATTTTAAACGGATATAATATTTGCATCCAAAACCGGTTTTTCGGGTTGATGTTTCGGACTTTCAGGTTTTCGAATATCCATTTACATCTCTATTTTTAGGTTTATCGAGATTCTTATTGGTTAGATCTTCTAGTTGTCTTGGTAGGAATTTGCTCTCTCTATTCCCATCTCTATCCACAGTGGGACCAGTTAGGGCAATTATCTGAATCCCTAAACTAGTTGCACACACATACAGCACAAGACCACATAAGTACATTGATGTTTCTGGTTTCTTTTCATGTTTATAATCTAATCTTCTTTTCTCTTCATTCTCTGTGTTACAGTAGTGAGTAAAGAGCAACCTTCAATGACAAGAACCACTTCAAGAGAAATGTTTCAGCTATTTTTAGAGCATTTGCAGGAAAAGTTGAGTGAAGTGGATGTCAGTTATATCTCAATTTCAGCCAATTGCTGGGGTAGCACCACGGCAATGTAAGGATGTTTGTGTATTGAGATTCATCTATCAAAGAAAAAGTAATTATCAAGTAAATTGTATGTGTTTTTTCTTTTAGGTTAAGTTGTGTGCATTAATGTGAAATGATCGAGAAAAAAAGTCAGTCCTCATCTGCAGTCTGAAATTGATATGGTCAAATATTGATGTATTAGTTATACGTATCATATCATCATTATATCAATGATACACACTAGTAAGGGAAATAAAAGGATTATTTGCAGGACTGGAGGTGTCCTTTAAGCAAATCAATCAATCAGCTAATGACGTAGCGGACTTCTTCTCTAAAAATAGGGTTGAAGGGCCATTTCAGGGCGTCTTCAATTTATTGGGAGGATAACTGCGTTTGTAGTGGACTGGTCTTTTGGTGTTGCTTTGCTTTTCTTGATTGTTGTTTGGCCTAACTCTCTTAGGTCCACTTTTGTTGTTTTTTGCATTTTCTTTTTGTATCTCGCTTCTTTTAATTAATGAAATTTCTTCTTTACCGTTCAAAAAAAAAAAATATCAATGATACACAATATCTTGGCCCACTATCGATGAAACGTGATCAAAATGGCCACATAGGATATATATTAGTTGAAACATATCAAAGAATACAAAAACAATACATATCGGTCGACGTTTAGACCCCTGGTCCTCCCCATTCAAGAACCTTCCCAAAGAGAAGTCTAGAAGCTCATATTCTGGTAGTTAAAACTATTTTACGTAGGCAATTTTTTTTTTTTTTTGGACATTATCGTGGGGTATCTCTACTTCATATTGGAAGTGAGATTAATTTCCATGAATAAACAAAGTCATCCGCAAGTACAAGGGCAAATTTGTTTGAAAGGTACTCATTGAATCTTTGATAGAGAAAGATGAAAATATAAGGTAATGAAAAGATACCTCGTGAGATAAGAATGGTGATGTTAGAATATTCTGTTGCGAATAATCCATTTGATAAAGAGAACATTTCAAAATTAAACATGATTAATTGTTCTCTCAAAATTTAAACCTTCAAGTCATTCAGTATAGCCATCATGGGAAAACATTCAAGTGCAGCCATGTCATGCAGCCTGTGGCGCCCAACTAGGGCCACCAATAGCCAAGGCTAGAAAGGGTTAGGAAGATCTATGGTGGATAAATCTAACATAAAAAAAATCAGCAAGAACGGAAGATTATAGGTATAGATTGTAAAACAACAAAGATTAGGGTTTCTGATATCTAAGTCCAAATACGAAAGAACTTTTAATGGGGTCTGAAAAATATGGTCCAAAACCTTGAAATCTCGAATAGATTTTTTTTTTTTTTTGAATTTACATGTGGAAAACTGCAGAATACCACGCGTAAAACTCCCATGGGTGAGTCCACTAACCACTTCTATCATTTGCTGCAACCACCCCTTGTTTTGTAAGGGGGTGTGGGGGTTTGAATAATTCACTAAACGGTCCAATTTTTGTGGAGGGACAGAATTGGTTTTACATGATTCTCAGATCTCCTTTCCCCTCCAAGGAAATATACAGACCCAAGCTAATAACAGGCCGGAAATTGGATGAATGGGGGCACTACAATAAAGGTTTTTGATCCCACACCATAGAAACACTATCACCTTGATCTGAATCAGAATTCAGAAGATGATAGGTCCTACCTGTATTGAATAATCCATTTGCAATGAGTCATTCTTGGCATCCTTGACTCCCACCTCAAGCACAAAAATTAGAGAAATGAGAAGTGTGTTAAAAAATAGTGTAAGAGAAGAATCAAAACAAACGCTTTAAAGCTTGGAAGAATTATAACACATGATGGTTAAATACTGTTCAAGAAAATTACAATGAGAAAAAAAAAAAACATCTCCTTTTGTTTGTTTTCCCTTTATTTCATTTCCATGAAAATGGGCAAAATCTTTGCAAACACCGAAGCACCTGTCACACTACTCCTTTCCATACATCCTCCAACAATGACTACATTCCAAAAATATACAAGAAAAAAAATATTGATATGAACAAAATTGACTTATGTTTTGATTCTGTTTTCTATTGGCTTTGACTTCCCACACTGTCCAAACCATGAAAAAGCCCCATGCTTATGTGGTCGAATGGGCATTCCTTGTTTAACCTGGTCATTATGTAAACAGGAAAACAGGCACTGTTTGTGATTTTCTAGTTGGCATATACATAGAAAAGTGAAAGTGAAGCATGCTCAAATGTCTATGATGGCTTACCTTTCCTTTGTAAGGTTTGGTGGTTTTCCAACAAATTAGTCCATTGCAACCTGGGCCCGAGTCATATCCCCTACAAATACATCACAAATGAGTGACAACAACTACCACCATATATAAGATGAATATATTAAGGGCAAGAACCCCAAATTTTTAACCTTTAAATTCAAAAACAGTCTATAATCATTTTTAAATGTTAATATCTCAAACCAATGAGGGGCTACGAATTTCCAAACATTGAAAGGAAAATTATTGTGAAATAAAAGATGGATTTGCATGAAAATATTCCATTATGCTCCTTATTCCACACAAACCAATCCACCCCCTAAAAGGATGGGTTAATCTCTTCATTCACCCCATCAAAAGGATAATGATATGGCTCCATCTTCCCTGCACAAGCATAATCCTTAAAAAGAGCCTCCTTGTTAGCATAGTAGTCAAGGTGCAAGGCACAGTAAAGGCAGCACGAGGTTATGGAGCCTTAAGCACCAGGTGTGCACCAGCGCACTTATTTAGATAGTTCAAAATGTGTATATTCATTAATTTGTGTGTTTATCACATCAAAATTAATATAATACAACTTTATTCATCTAAAATATCAAAATGCATGGGCCATGGCACTTCCAAACACAATAAAAATATCAAAATTATACACTAACTAGAACTTCTAAGTATTCTAGAATTTTTTTCTTAAAAAATGAAAGCAGAATTATGATGAGCCCACCCTAGAGCTAGTGGCTGTGCAAAATGGGTCTAGAGTTTAGTGTCACGGGTCGAGACTCCATGACAAGTCAAGCAAACGCGAAGGCCGGCTTCGGTGCCAAAGTTGCGCACGAGATATGGCTGAACTCAAAAGATGGAGGTTTCAAACATGGAGAGATTTCTGGGATGCTTGAGAATGGCTCGGAATGAGCAAAAAGAGTCCGGAATAATGCGAAATTTTTTGGAATGTTCAAGACTCTACAAGGTGCTAGAGTTATGTGGAGTTATCCAGAATAATATAGAGTTCTCTAGTATAGTGAAGAAGTGTCTAGAGCTGTGTACAGTCTTGTAGAACTCTATGAAATGTTTGTAAAGTGTTTGGAGTCCTGTACAGTTGTGCAGAAGATTCGAGAGTGGTGCAGAGTTGTAGGAAAATATATAGGATATCTTGTATGGAGTGTTCTAGAATAAGAATTAGAACTTTCACATGGTGTAGGATGATGCCACTTGGCATAGTCCTAGCCACTCATGCTCCAAGCCTCAACTATAAAGGAGGTGGGGAGCTCATTTGTAAACAACCTCCATAAGACCTCATATGCATGAAAGAGGAACGAAGCTAGAGAGGAGAGGAGTGCTTGGGAAAGAGTTGAATTCCCCAAGTGTTGGACAGCTTCAAGGTTGTGTGCTAGCAAAGAGTTCTAGCCAAGAGTGTGAGAGTATGAAGTGTGAATGCTTGCAAAGTGTCCAAGCCTTGTACTTCTCATTGTATGGATCAATATAAGTTCAGACTCTGTTTGCTCAAGTATTGTTGTTTCCATCTCTCTTCCAACTTGTGTTCAAGTTTGTGTTGTTTGGTGCAATCACTTTGGTCCAACGAGTGACCAATTTGGTGATAAGGCTGACTCACTTAATGACAGATTGTTTGAGTGAGTGCCGGCGGGATTGAATAGAAGTGGGACTCACCTAGTCCCATGACTCTAGGCACATCTAAGGTCCACCTTTGACTACTATTTAGGTACCAATATAAGCTCTTATATAATGGTATGCATCTGCATACCAAACATCCCCCAAAATGCAACTTTTGTTGCGTCTCCAAAGAAACTCTGGTTTCGTTCCAGGTGGCACCCCACTAAAATGCCTTTTTTGACATTTTTTTTTAATGTGCTTCCAAACTGTAGAGCCTACCCACTAATTCAAGAACCATGAGAATGAACAGGATTTAAGTTGAATAAAAAATTATTCTTCAGGCATATAAACTAAATGATTGGACCCATAAACCAGCCAATAATAAAAATGGATTTACTTCATTGTCCCAATCATGTTTCACACTCCCGAAAGCATATGCCAACTTTAACATTGCTATGTTATTATAATATTTGCAGGCAATGTTGAAAGATTTGAATTGACAGAGAATTGAACATCCTATTTCTGAAAGGAGATGCGGCAAATATATCAGAATACTGCTTGCCGTTCTTGTTTAATGTCTTTCCTTTTGTGCTGTGTTTGGTATGAGCTTGTTCAAAATCTCTTTTGGGCTTGACTTATATTGATGTATCTCACCTTTCTTGATGGAGTTTCTCTCTCTCAAAAAAATAAAATAAAAGAGAATGAAAAAAAAAAGTCAGCAAAAAGAGGTCACCAATTTTACATCCTTGAAAAGTGGAAAAATGGATATTACGATTCACACTTGTTATTTGGGGCTTGGCCGAATCCAGATTGACTAAGCATTGAATCAAATAGTGAATTTTGTTCGCAGTGGATGGACAAACATGTTTTTTTTTTTTAAGATTAAAGAAGAAACGACAAATGCAGATACTGTTTAACAGATAAAGAGGGAAAAAACAAAGAAATGGAGCCAAAACCAAAAAGTGAATGCAATCATATGGTATATAAACAGGAACAAAAAGCAACTCACATGTTATCTTTGTCAAAATTTGCTGCCAAGCTGTTTCTGTGCAATAAACTAGGAGAAATGGATTGGTGATCAACCCTACTACTACTTTGGTTCTGGTGGCCACAATTATCATTGACTTTCAAGGCCTTAATTTCATGATAAAATTCATCCTCCCAGTGCTTAGGTAAAGCCAATGTCGCTGTAGAATCACTTTCATTCTGACGATCAATTCCATCTTGTGGCAACACTTGATTCCTTTCAGGTTTTAACTGGCTAACTGATCCTGGTGTACCTTTTTCTACAGCTTGTAGCCACGCACTCTCTAGCCTTTGCTCATCTATGGCTGAACTCACCCTTTGCACTGGAATCTGTAATCTTGTGCTATCAACATTTCCTTCTGAAGAGACAAGTAAAGTCACTCCTTCAAAGGTTCTGTCTGGAACAAGAGAGCCATCACAAGAACCTACTTCTGTATTTTGCACTATATCCTTAGCAAGGTCAAAACTTGCTCTTTGTGACTTGACCACTACCTTATCTAGGTCATTATCGGCAGAACCATTTGACTTGTTGCAATCACCATTTGTTTCCCTGTCTGTCACCCCAATCCTCTCCATCTGCTTATGGGCCATAGAGTCAGGCAACTCTTCTGGTGCAATTACATTTAGAGACTTCCCAACATCTGGCATGAGTCCTATTCTGATTTCAACGTTGTGTCTCAGAACTATTTCCATTGAATTAGTGATACTGCTCAAAAACCTCTCTGCTCTGGATTTGATATTAACATCTCCAAATGCAATGTATGCAATCAGAATACCTGCATGAAATGAAATATTTGACATGAGTAAAATAGCTTAGAATCGCGAGAATGTATGCCAGAATACCTGCATGAAATGAAATATTTGACATAAGTAAAATAGCTTAGAATCGCAAGAATGTATGCTTGCATGTGTCACACGAGAGAGAGAGAGAGAGAGAGAGAGAGAGAGAGAGAGAGAGAGAGAGAGAGAGATGCATGTTTGTATGTATATGGATCAGGCCTCAAGAGTGACAAGATGTGTTCATGTCTGAAGGTCTGAGCAGGGTTTACATGATGAGGCCATCCTTACATGGTTCTCTGCATATCCTACTCACCCAAGTTGTCGACCAATGAAAATAATTGCCACATGTATATATAAAGGCTAACTCCAGATTGATGGGATAAACGACTTAGATGATGATGATGATCCCTATATCTAGTTGGATGATGACGGCAACAATTTTAAGGACCTGAAAGATTTGATGGCTTCTCTCTCTTGTTTCTTTTTTTATTTAATTTGTAATCAATTCAATAATGAGCAACTGATCATGAATTTGATAAGGTGATTTGGATTCAATCCACATGGGAAGATTTTGATCCACCAACCCACCTTGAAGAGAAGCACGTGATGTGTTAAATTACAAACTTGGGACAATCTACTGTAGTTATCAGACAGAAATCTTGAACTGCTAGATTTCTAAAACTCAAAAAGTCATTTCACTGTTACAAAGTTTAGAAGACGAAGTCCAAAGTGCAATTTCTATTAAGAAAAAAGGGCCAGGTTGGTGATTAACACCATAATTTTCCATAGCAAGTGGCCCCATTCAATCAAATTTTATTTGGATGTCTATCAATAAAGGATCTGTACTTTCTATCTTTTCCTTAATGATAAAGGAGAAGCATTTTCATATATTCTTAATTATATTTGTAATGTCACTACAGCCCAGACAAAAATGTGCAGTGCTCCATGGTAAAGCCACTGCAGGGGAGCAGATCCATCATGCCCAAGAAAAAAATTGCATGTTATATAAGAAACTGAGTAATTGTAACATAAAAACAGTGTATACACTACAACTGTGTATAGTAGCATACCTTCAGTTTTCGTAATTGAAACTAGTTGTCCATGATCACACAACAATTGCTTCAATGTCTTTGAGTGACACCGTTCTATACACTTTGTCCAAATCTCATCCAACCTCTCTGTACTCACACAACCAAAGACCATCTTGCAGGCCCCAGTATCCTTATAAGGAGAAGCTAATACATTACTTCCGACAAATTTGCCGCCTGTTGGCAAGGCATCAGAACTAGAATACTCTAAAACTGGCATTCTAGATGATGGATTGCCCAGAGGGCTACAATGTCCACTGGCTGCTCTGAGCATTGAAGTGGAACTAGAGTTCTGCAGCAGATGCAAACCATAACGTTTATTCCTATGGGATGAAGTGTCAGTTACAGTGTCTGATGTATCTTCCTTCATTATCTTATGGCTTTGTTTGCTAGTGCTGCTTGAGTGTGTAGAATCCAAAGAATGCCCAGAACCAAGCTGTAATAGAGCTGCGGTAAACCATGTGGAACGCTCGCTTGAAACCCTTAGTTGCTTTTCAGCTTCAGATAGAATCTTTAGAGCTTGCTTCAGTCTCTCCAACTCTGGTTCAGTCACTGAAGTGATACCCAGAAACAAAAGCTACGATAAGTTTTTCTTTTCAATGACAAAATTTCATTGTTTTTTTTTAAATGTAGAGAAATACATAGATTTGCCGTTGGCTCGACTCCACTAGGGATCGAGCCCAAAACTTTCATTACTATGAAAAAGGAATGAGAAAAAATCTTACAGTACAGGAGATATGCTGAAAACCATGTACAAATAAGCCCTGTGCACATGCAAAAGCGACTGACGAATTTCTGGCTCAAGTGTGAGTCACAGTGCTACAGTTTTTGGTTATCAGGGTGTACAAAGCCAACCCAAGTAAAAACTGAAGTTCTGAAGCCATAACCAACACAAGAAGAGCTTTTTCAGGAAATGGAAAACTCACAATTGACCGTTGTTGAAAAGATGATAGCAAAATTTATAAACCACAGAATTTGTTCAGGAGACATGAACCAGTTGTTAAACAGATAGAAAAACATCAAAATGTACTCTTCTACCACATGATACCGCGTGAAAGCAAGAAACCTATGAACTTCCAAGTGACACCAGATTCTGTTGTAGATCGTGTTGTAATATGAACGTGTCTTTTTTCTTTTGAAGGAAAGAGTTCTATTCTTTTGTCTAGTCTCTCGGACTATCTTATGTACAAGGTTGACTTTCCTTTTCTATTGTGTTTTGTGTCTATAAAAGAAATCTTTGAACAGTTTCTATGACAAGAAATAGAATATACATTTTCTCTCCTCAGTATTTTCTCTGTTTTATTCTCATCATGGTATCAGCCAAAAAGATCTTTGGATTCTTTCTCTAAGGAGCATTGCATTTGGTTTTTTTTTTCTGGTCTACTGCTGCAATGCTGGGGTTTCTTTATTGGGTTTTTCCCTCCCTATTCTCTAGCTTCCATCTACAACAGCACAATAGGTCAGACCTTTTGTTTTTTTTTCCCCTACATCCACATATATAGCAGTACTATTTGAGACCTTACGATCTAGCCCACTATTGGACTGTTGGTGCCGGACCACAACAAGACATGAAAGTGCAGAGGCATAGATGCAGGTGTCTGATACCGATGCATCACATATCTTGAAGTGTACGTGCAAGATAGTCTAGGGGGCCTAGACATGAAAGAGCAATTCCCAAAAGTAACCCAAGTCCTGACAGTTCTTTCCATTTCAACCAAAATAATGTTGCTAAAGGGCCAGGGATAAGGATTTTATCATTGTTGAAAATTTTGGAACATGCTCTGTGTGCATTGGAGCTTATCACAAGACCATGAACCCCTACTTCATATAAATCAAATATCATTTTTGTTTCCAAGTTCATGATCCAATCACACAGAAATTGTATTCAGTAATCAATCTAAAGAACAATGATGATGCCTTGAGAAGGTATCCATTGTGAACCAGTTCACAAAAATTGGTGTGAACTTTCATTCGAAGTCTTCAAATGAGCAAAAAGATGTCAGGTTTAACTTTTTAAGTTCAGCTAATTATTCAATCAAGGCTTTTTTGAAAGTTCACAATAGATCGATGCATTGAAAAGACTGATGATGTTTCCATGGATGCTGAAATTTTTATATACGTTTGCAAGCACGCGATTTCACAGAGCTAGCAATATAAAGGTTAAGCATGTATAACCATAAAAAGCCATTTAACTTAGCAGCATTTGAAGATAAGAATATCCAGCAGAAAGACAAGCATTTCTGTTTGTGCTCTATCTTTACATGCCGTCAGGAAGCTCAATCTAGCAAAGAAACAGAAAAGGTAAAGTAGGCTCTTACAACTTCGAGCACCAACAGATGACCCAGTACATTTTGTGTCAACCAACCGGTAAGTTCCAGCAATAATATCCATGATCAGCCCTGCTAGTTGAGACATCAAGGCCATTGGATCAACACCAGAATCCAACAATTCTCTAGCTCTTCTCACTGTTTCTGCAGTATCTGATGACATGGCCAACTCCAAAAGATCCAATAATTTCTCATCTGAAACAACACCAACCTAATAAAGAGTGCACATAGAAGTCAGATTCAACGCATTGAAAAGAAGTTTTTCATCATCAGAGCCACTAATCCCATCTACAAGGGTCAGCTTTTTTACTCTACTTCTCCACATTATACTATCCAAAATAATACATCTATCCACATAAAATAAATTCGTTATGATCTTTAAGTTTCCAAGAAAATGCATCATGATTGACTCAGAACTATAGCAACGATTGGATTGGCAGAATATATTGTTCCAATTTAATTAGACAAAAAGAATGTATGTAAAGAGATGATTCCAAAGGATCTTCACAGCACACAGTAGTGAGATTACAAATGTGAAATATATGATATTCACCAGGTTGCAACTCCATGAACCAGTGTCGGCCAAAAAACATGCCAGCTCAATCACCATATGCAAAAAAAAAAAAAACAACTAGGCAACTTTGTTGATCCATTTTTGTCATAAAAGTGTGCACCCAAGTCTGGAACCAGTCTGATTTTTGGCCAGAAAACGTTCAAAGCAGAGACTTCTGATGAACAAACTGGAACTCAAACACATGTATTGTTCTCATATGTGTGCTTTTGAGATCTTTGCAATCAGTCTTTGTGTGAATCTAATTGCAGGGCTCTACCACTTAATGATCAGCGAAACTGAAAAGATTATGCTAATAAATTGACAAGGTTACTATTTGGCTGAGCAATATTGGGTTTACCCAATTTTGCAGATACATCGTGAACCATGTCAGAGAAATTGAACTATGAAGGTTAATGATCAGTAAACAGATAAAAAGCCATGATAACAGAAAGCATACAAGATCATTCACTAGAGATGTTGTGATTCTTTTCCCCAGCAAATTCAACTGGTCTAACATCATTTCTGCATCTCGAAGTGAGCCATCAGAATTCAAAGCAATGAGGTCCAAAGCATCCACTTCAACATCCATTTTTTCTTCAGCAGAAAGCTTTTTCAACCTGGTTACTATATCAGCATCTTTGATCTTGGGAAAAAGATATTTCTGACACCGTGATATAACAGTGCGGGGTAAGGCATCTGGATCGATTGTCACGAATATGAAGACCACACGCGAAGGTGGTTCTTCAAGGAACTTCATAAACATGGACCACACTTTGGGAGGTAACATGTGACACTCATTGATGATGAAGACTTTATACCGTGGCAGTGGCAGTGCAACAGACAAGTTTTTCAACAGGTGCCTAATTTTCTCTACCCCCTTCTTATTGATAGCATCTACTTCCTTAACATATGAGCTCTTTCCAGAGGAGAAATCGATGCACTCCCTGCATAACTCACATGGTTTGGTTTCCTCCATAGACAGGCAGTTCAAAGCAGCTGCAAATATCCTAGCAGTAGATGTTTTACCTGTTCCCCGAGGACCTTGAAATAGATAGAAAGGGGCTATCCTTCCCCTTAAAATGGCATTTGCTAGTGACTGAACAACAATATTCTGGCCAATCAATTCATTGAATGAGTGTGGCCTATATTTCTGGCTCAAGCTTCTATGGTCTGGTGCTTCATCAGCTCCTGATGTCAATGCCAATTCTAGCCCTTCTTGACTTCTGCAGCTTGACCATCTTCTTCCATCTAACCGACTTGAAGCCTCCAAGTCAAGCTCCCCAAAATTAGTTGACAACTCATCACTTGCTGTATCTATAGATGATCCACCACCATCACAACTGTTAGTCAACAAAGGCAGACTATGTGAAGACTTTGAAAAGGCTTTCTGCTTATGTGAAGTTGATGATCTTCGTTTACGATACAGTGTCTGGCCTCCACAGAAAATGCTACTTCCTTTTCTCCTCAAGGTATCAGAAAGTGCAGGTGAACAACCACCACAGCCCCTTTGTTTTATACTCTTTGACCAATAGCATGGAATTCCACATCCTTGGCTTCTTGGCAAATCCAATTGATCAACTTCATCGCCATCGAAAGAAGTAGTACCATCCCATGACTCAACAGCACTGGGGTACCGATCGGCATACATATTGAAAGAACTAGTAGATGCAGGTGTATAAGAATAAGATGAATCATCCCTTCTGGTATTTTTTAATATTTTGGATGAACGAGACCAATTCTCATATCCAGGAAGTAATGGAGAAGCAGTAGAGGAAGTGTAGCCCATTTTGCGAGAATTTTTTTGTACCGAAAGCTGCAAATCCTCAGAGTTGCAGTACTCTGTATCATCAGACTGCCCAATGGAAAGTTCCCGTAAAGAGC
The DNA here is from genome assembly GCA_013350335.1 of Chimonanthus salicifolius. Taxonomy (NCBI): domain Eukaryota; kingdom Viridiplantae; phylum Streptophyta; class Magnoliopsida; order Laurales; family Calycanthaceae; genus Chimonanthus; species Chimonanthus salicifolius. Next base: position 46,372,968 of record CM023542.1, on the reverse strand, counting down.
TGGATGGAAGATTCAAACGCTTAGGAGTTAGAGAATTTCTTGGAAAACGTTGTCTGGAGATTGTATTTCTCTTAAACTTCTTACCCACTCTTCTTGTGGGGGCCTCTCTGGCTCTAAATACTGTTATTGGATCCTCAAGATATGTGTCACTCTTGGAGTCTCCCTTCTGAGCATCACTGAAGCTGTCATCAGGACTTCCTGGAACCAATGATGACCTGTTGTCCCCATCCAACTTCACCCCACCATCACTTGATTTACCAGAGTGTTGCCTCCAGTTGTAGAGGAAAACTTTTTTTTGACTGTTTTCACTTCTTGAAGGTAAACTTGACTCTTCAGACAGAGCAAAAGATCCATTTGCTATATTCGAGTTCCCTCTCATTCCATTAAAATGGTTCCAACCATAAGTGGCAGCTAAGGATCTAGTACTCAAAGGGGACCTCCAAGATGAACTAGTTTCAGGATCACGTAAACAACGTGCTTTCCTGAGAGCAACAAGCTCCTTTTTCAAGTGAAGCCCACTTGGATCAACACAGGCATCTGACATTCTGGCTCCAACTAACTCTAGATCCCCATAAAAATGTGATAATCAAAAGAAGCCTAACTTAGTGGTAGCATTTAAATATGATGCAGAATACCCCAAAGTCCAAACTGAACCCTCTTCACTGTCTCAGTGAAATTCCCTCTTTGTATGCGGATCCAAATATTCAACTTTGAATTTAATGGTGCCAAGAATATTTGAAATTGATGATGTGATAATAGAAGGCTGAATGTTTATTCTGCAACAGCCATAAAAAGGGAAATGCACGAAACAAATCCGATTAATAATAGTAAATAACTTGTAAGCATTTATTCTGCAACACCCATAAAAAGGGAAATGCACAAAACAAATCCGATTAATAAATAGTAAATAACTTGCAAGCATTTAATATCAGATAAATTGCAACTACCACCATCTCTGCCTCTGAAAATATAAACAAAAATCCATTGAACTACCCAAAAGTGGATTTTGAAACAAAGATTGCTAAAAATCTGATTTACGTTTTTCTTATGGCATCAAAATATTAACGGAAATCCATTAAACTAACCCTAAATGGATTTCTGAGGAAAAAGGTCTGAAATCTTTTATTTTTTTTGAAACCGTAAAAAAATGGTCCGAAATCTGTTCTTGTTTTACCGTTTGTCATCACACTAATGACAGAAATACATCAGATAACCAAAAGTGAACTTTTAAATGCACATCACGAAATAATCTTATATGGATTCTCAATTAACCATGAAAGATATTTAAAAAAGAAATCCAAAAAACTATCCAAAAACATCATTACTAGACTATTAAAAAAAAACATCATTACTAGAATAACAAAATTAGCTTCACTAACAATAACAACTCAGAATCTTTCAAAAAAAAAAAACAATAACAACTCAGAAAATGCAATGACAGAATAACCAGAAAAGTCAATGAAAGATATGACTAATGCAGCATAGATTACCCAAAAAAAAAAGGGTTTTTCATTTGGCATCAAATTATTAACAGAAATGAATTAAATTAACCAAAAATGGATTTTGAAACACAACTTGACAAAATCTGGTTTGGTTTTTCATTTTGCATCAAAATATTAACTGCAGTCCATTAAAACAACCTACAGTGGATATTTGAAATAGAAATCCATTAAACTGATCTGAGTTTCTGCATTTGGCATAAATATTTAACAGAAATCGATTAAACTAACCAAAGGTGGATGACCTGGGTATTTCAGATGACATCAAAACATTAACAACAATTCAGTAAAGTAAATTTTCAAAAAAAAAAATCTGATCTGGGTTTTTCATTTGACCTGAAAGATTAGCAGAAATCCATTCAACTAACCAAAAATGGTCTTTGAACCACAAGTTGCCAAAAATGTAATATGGATTTTATTTTCGGCATGAAACATAAGAAGAAATTCATAAACTCAACAAAAGTAAACTTTTTAACCAAAATATGCCAAAAATCTGATACAGGTTTTTTATCTGGAACGAATTTTTTTTTGCAGAAATCCAATAAATAAACCAAAACTGGAGTTTGAACCACAATTTGCCAAAAATCTGATCCCGGTTTTCATTGGACATCAAAATATCAACAGAAATCATCAAACTAACGAAAGCAACATCACTGGCATAAAAATGTCTGCTTTCCCAACAACAAAAGTAAACGCAGTAACAAATAAGATCAGAAGTCGATCAAGAATGCAGTTTCTCATGCTGGAAGAATTTCATTACTAACCAAAAGTGGTTTGTGAAATACAAAATGCAAAACCAGATGTGTTCTCCATTTAGCATCAAATGTTAACAGTTGGTTTTCAAAGTCACCCGATGCCCGTCGCTTGTGAGGGCTGCATGCATCCGGAGTTTTACCCAATCCCCTCGTACTCAGGGAGAGATGTGGGTCTTGGGTTTCTTCATCATAAAAAAAAAAAAACATCAAATGTAAACAGATAGAGAAAGATCAAAAGTGAATTTGAAATCCAAAATGCTAAAATCTGATCTGGGTTTTCATTTGGCATTAAAACATCAACAGAAATCCATCAAACTAACAAAAGCAACATCACTAGCACAAAAAATTCAGCTCACTCAGCAACTCAAGAACTTAGCGACAGACAGCATGAAATTTCTGTCGAAGATAAGACCAATGCAAATGTATTACCCAAAAACAAGAACTGGGTTTTGTTATCCGGCACCAAAAGATCCCTAAGAAAGCCCAACAAGCAAACATCTGCGAAAGCAATGCAGTAAAGATCTGAGCTTTCGTGGGGAGAAAATAAAAAGGAAGGGCTTTCTGGGGGCAAATACCTGGGTCTTTGTCCTGTTTAGGATGATTAGAGCGAGACAGATGATTGAAGTAGTAAAGAAAAGCATGAGTGGATTAGAGAGAGGGTGAAAAATGATAATGCAGTGAATCCATGGAGAGTTGGATCCTTTTAGATCTGACAGATTGTATATTACGGGGTGATGAAGATGAAAATGCTAGGGTTTGTTGGCGCCCCTCATCACAAATATAAAATCAAAATCTCCCTCCAAACTCGCCATAATTCCCTTTTACATTCTTAATTGCATATCTTACATTCTTTATTACCTGATAATAGTTATTAATTTCCTACTTTTGTCTTTTTCTCATTTTAATTTTTAAAAGAAAAATAAAGGAAGGGTAACAGGCCACTTCTATTGATTCTTTGGCTCTGTATTGGAATCTTTACTCTTGAATTTTTAAATCTTTATATATAATTTTAAAATTTCAACCTTACTTTTATAGAAGGGATGTTAATGCAAGTTAAATTTGATCTTAAATGACTAAATAGTGTATTGAATATTTTAGATTGACTGAAATATGAATAAGAACTGAATTAAATTCTATACCCAATCTGACATCCAAAATAGATTCTTCTAATGTAAAATGAAATAAGCTTTTATATTTATCATTATTATCATTTTTTAGAGCCACGTTTACTCAATTATAGCTAAATCTAGATGGTAACAATGATAATGATCAGAATGAAGGTAATAATTAAATAATAATAACAATAATAATTGTATAATTAAATATTTTGAATCAACCTACATTTTACTTAAAATGATAATGTTATTTAAGAATTAGTACAATTGGTTTAAATCTTACCTTGACTTATCTCAGTTTAAACTAAAAGTTCATGAGCTAGATTGAATTTGTTAGTTCATTGATCAAGAAGTGGGCGAACATGGGATATGGGTTAAGTTTGATCATGAGTTAAAGTAATAAATTATAAATACTATATTTAATTAAGTTGGACTGTCCAAGTGAATCTAAAAGTCATGGATTAGTTCATTAGTTGGTTTAGTTGACCATGAGACAATAATGAGATTGGTTGGATTATGGATTGGATAATGGATTGATTCAATTGGAACATAGAATATGTCATGGGTCATGAATCGGGTCATGGTTGTATTGGGGTTAGATCTTGGGTCATGGATCAGGTTGAGCCATGGTTACTCACCGGGTTGGATCTCATAGTTTGAAATCTATAAGCTATGGAAATTACTTTGAAATTCACTTTTTACACTTCTTACAAAAAAATATAAAGTTGCAAAAATCATTTTCTATCATATAAATCATTTTTCATTTCCACATAAAATGTGCTACACAAATATACTCAGAAATATGCCAAAATAATATAATGATCCATGCACCATGAGTTTTCACCACACCACTCTTAAAAGAAAAAGACTATTTTACCCTCTTTTTTAAAGAAGAAAAAAGAGAAAATAAGAAAAGTAATGGCAAGATAGTCTTTTAATTTAAAAGTGGTAAACCACCAATCAATGAGCCAATTAAAATCACAGATTTTTTTTTCTTTATTTTTAAAGGTTTTTCTTTATATATATATATATATATATATACATGTGTGTGCAGTAGTAGTTAAAGAGAAATGTGGCTGTGAAATAGTCAGTGATAGAGTTTGCATGTGGGCAGAAAAAGGAGTAAGGACCTATACTGGACAGTCAACAACTCTGCATATAGAAATATATGTTGGAAAACTCACCATGGACATATATGGCATAATTTACTAAATATAGAGAATTTCTCTAAATTTTATATCTGAATAATTAATATAACCATTATGGTGGAAGTAAAAAATGTATTATTAATATAAAGTTTATATTTTTTTAACATTACAAAATTATATAATCATGGTAATGATCTCAAATAAACTTCATGTATAATTTAATGCCATCCTGGAGAGAAATCATTCCGAATTACTAGGTTTAAAAAATATACACCGGTACACCGATATGTATTCTCTCTCTTCTTCTTCTCTTTTTTTAATTTTTTGTTTTGAAAGAAAATACAAAAAATTGAGAAAATAATTCAAATATCGGTCAAAATCGATTTAAAAAAGTAATCAGCATTTACTAATACCATGCAGTATCAATTGATAAACCAACCACTATCAAACCATTATACCTTCTCTAAACTTCATTATACGTATTGACCGATATTATAAACTATCTAGGTATAGCATATTTGTAACTTGTAACATGAGAATATAATTACATCAAATAAAACAATGAAGATAGCAACTTTTATGTTAATAATTACACTGAAAATATTTTACAAAATATTATATTAGTTATTAAAGAAAAGAGAGGTATATTAAATAATTAGGATTCAGAGCACCCTTGTGATCTGGCTATCTAGAGCCATGTGGATAGGTTAGTTAAATACAATAGGTATTCAATAATTGAAATCATATTTTTTTAAATTCAATGTTTTAATCATTAAAATAACTTTTTAGTTTTTAATTCAACAATTTGACAGTAAGATCATCTTAGAATGTCAAAATTGGTGAGATGCATTCACAGAAGAAGTTATGGATATAGATATGTTGAAATGGGCAAGTGTGACATACACCTGTTTAAACATTTTCTTTTTTCTAAATTAATTAATGTGGTTCTAAATATTGAATATTTAGAAAAGGGTAGAGAAAAAAATCTAAATATTTCATTATGCTTTTCTAAAATCTTAAATTTAGCTTTCTTCTGTAATTTTTGGTAATTTTTTTTTAAATATAATTTTAATATTTGTTTCAATTGGATTTTTTTTACAAAAATGACAAAAACATATATCATATGAATTTTATAGGGGTGAAAGTTAGGTCGGATTTTAACCCGACCCACATGACCCGACCCAATAAATCAATGGGTTTGGGTTGTGTTATTGTATATCTCGGGTCGGGTTGGGTTGAGAAAAATAAACACGCATGAAATTTGGGTCCTATCGAGTTGAGAAATTTAAAAACAATTCGACCCGACCCGATCCGATCTGAGTGCACCAAATTATTAAACAACACTTGAGTTGAGTCGGGTTAGAAATTTGGGTCGGATAAGATTGAGTAACTCGGGTCAGCAATTTTGGATGGGTCAGGTCGAGTTCAATAATTTTTTAAATGAGTTAGGTTGGGTTTATTGAAACACGACCCGACTCGACCCGAGTTTCAGTCCTAGAATTTTATATAATATTTTACCCAAAATTTTATATAATATTTTACCCAAAATTTTATCCAAATCTAACAAATAGAACGTATAATAAACATGTATATCTATTCTGAGATTCTTTTTTTAGCATATCTACTTTTTATAACCAAATTTAGAATCATATCTTTTAAGAAAAAATAAATTATAAACAAATTATGGTTGAGATTAGAGAGGAATTTAAGATGTGTGGGCTGTCTTCCTCATTCTTTCTTCGGACTTTGGAGTTTGGAAGGTCTTTCTTGCTCCTAACTCACAATCACAAATCATTTCCCAAAAATCACTCCACCAAATGCTGAGGTCCAACAGTGAAAACACAAAACTAGAGAGTCTAGAGAAATGGGTTCCATCTAATTGTGTGGTGGGATTATGACATAGATGGCCCACCCACTGCATTAATCGTTTGGTAATTTTGATTGGTGAGTAGATAAAATTTTGATTGGGAACAGTCTGACAAAATTTGACTTCATCCTTTAAGTTAATCATTATCAATAGATAGGGCAACAGCCAACATCTTTTATTTTTCTATAGTGGATAGATAAATCATTACCATCATTGCACATTTTGGTATTATTAAAAAAAAACTTTTTCAAATGGTACTATGTAAGGTGGATTCTATGAGGCTTATCTTTCATGATTGTAAATTTTTAATGAATTTATTCTAATTTATTTTTTATTCAATTTCCACTCCCTTATTATTTATTTTTTATATAGATAGTTTATACACGTTTTAAAAATTAGTGAAGTGAACACCTTAATCCACAGGTGCAAATACGTATTGGCTGATATAATACGATTTTGAAATCGCATCATATCGGCCGATATGTCGATATCTCGGCCTTTTTTTTTTTAAAAACATGAGGAGAGAGAATAATATCGGCCGAGCAATAAGCGTATATGATTTCTGCAAGTACTAGTTGTAGAGCAGTAAAAGATTTTTATCAGAAGTAAAAAAAAAAAGTTTTCTTTTTCTCTCAAGTAGAGGAAGTGATAATATTGTAAATGAATTACTCAAAAGAGAATTTTCTACTTTATTCTAATTCAAATAGACTCTTGTTGTTTCAATCGATGAAAATGAAAAGTTGTCAATAATTAAGAAATTTTCACTTTCCTCACGTCTAAAAGTATGAGTTCATTTGTCTATTTCTTTAAGAAAAACAATTTCATAAAAAATTATATTAAGGATTTATTTATATTATTCAACAAGTGCTGCGAAATTTATAAAACCTTATTTATTTGTTATTTGCATTAAAACTATTTATTTTCGTTGAAAATTGATGTAGTTTCATCTCAACGAGTGAGGAATCAATAATTTTTTTTTTTTATCTCGTTCATAGGAAATTGATTATTTGAAGCGACACGAAAATATTTCATTTTTTTAATCCTTAATAAAGAGTCTATCATTCCATAGAAAAAGAGAGAAAGGTATTATTTTCTATGATTTTATTTTTCATATCTGAAAACCGGTTCTCTCTCTCTCTTTAAGTCATGACTGGTTGATATAACAAACAAACTTGGGCAATTAGGAATTTAGGATTATGAGATTATTAGAATCAATTGATACGGGCTCATGATTGCAATACAATGGTTTTTTGGTTCAAGTCTTGTGAATGTCAGATAGATAGGCATTCGACCTATGAAAATAATTTTTAAATCAAAATATAAAGGTCAAACTCAGATTGATAGAATAAATGGCATGGATGGACAGAGAGCACATATTTCAAACCTTGTAGGGATGAAATCGGATTGGGTCGGATTTCAATATTTATGAAATCCAACTCGACCCGAACTATTGATTCGAAATTCTCGATCTGACCCGATTCGAATTCTAACCTCATTCAATCCGAATTCTAACCTGACAAGCATTCTGAACCCATTTTAGTTTAATTTTATCCGGTTGAGTCGGGTTAAATTAACTTGAAAATTCTTCAACTCGACCCGACCCAAATTTCATGTGGGTTTTTGTCTTATCAACCCGACTTGACCCGCTGTCCCAACTCGCATGATCTGACCCGCATGATTTCTCGAGTCGGGTCATGTGGGTCAAGTCAAAACCTGACCCAAGTTTCACTCCAAAGACCTTGGATATATAGGGGAGAAATCAGATGGAATGTCTATAATTGAAATTTCGAAAACTGTATTCTACTCACAGAAGGAAAACAATAGGAGAAATTTATTAATTATTCTCAGTGGGAGAAATAAACTAATTTAATAGAAAACTTGAAAATGAAGAAGGGATACAAACAGGTCCCCACCATTTGCAGGTGTGGACTTTTGTGCTGGAGATTTCACATGCAAGTTGATCAAACAAAGCAAAGAGATAGGACTGAAGTCATTGAATAAAGAATATAGTAAGTAACCTTTGCCAATATGAGAAAGTGAGAAACCAAATGGAGACACAGCTTTTCTTATTTGTGGGGATTCCTGTCCATTTCCTTATGGAACCAAGTGAGGACTTTACCCCCTTTTAAGACATTCATTCAAAAGCCCTCACATCTCTCATTCAATGTCCTCTCCATCCACCATTCTCATTTCTCTCTCAAAATTCTATTTTCTGCAGTGAAACCAAAAGGGTTTCTAAGATTATGTAAATCTACAAAAAAAAAAAATTAATAAATCATCTTGGCAATTGCATATGCTAAAATTACTTAGAACCATTCTACATATATTGTGTTTTGATGAGAGATAAATTTTGTAGGATTTTCTTTGTGCAGGAGTTTCTCTTATGCAAGAGTTTTTTTTTTAACATGGTTTTTCCTTAAATATGGGTTTCCCCTTTCTTGTTTGGTAATTAGAGTAGAAAATGTATAAGAGAAAAAAAAAAAAAAAACTTAACCAAAGGGAGAGAAGTAAAGTGATTGCCTCTTTCAGGGAAGGAGTTTTCAGATTTTTTACTAGAGATGGGAAATTTGGGATTTTCTTGTCCACATAGTGTAGTTTAACTGGTTGCCTCCCATCTCAGGAAACGGGAGGTTGTGGGTTTGAACTCCCATAGCCTAATCTTGGTGTGCCTTAGGGGCAGTGGGCTCACCCGTGGGGGTTTTACGCTGGAGATCCTGCGGTTTTCCACACGTAAATTCAAAAAAAACTATGGAGACCTTTTTGTTTATTTTGTTAAATAAATTCAAACTCGAATTTACCCATTTGAATTTGAGAAGAGAGGTTGTTCAAGATAGATATTGATTAAATAGATTAAAGTTTAAATTAGTGTTATCTCTTAAAAAAAAATATTAGGGTAATTTCTAATACAAAGTCATTTAACTATTCTAATTATTCCTCTATCTTGATATATATTGTAAATGAAGGATGAAGAAAAGATCTTTTCTCTTAATAATATAATTAAAAAAAGTTAAGATTATTGATTAGTGAGACCTTACTTACCTTTTTGTCTACATAAATTTTAAAATATTTTACTAAATTTTGTGAGATTCAATTACTAATATAAAAGATAAACCCAATATTGAATCTTTACAAAAATGTATGTATACTGCATCTTAACAGCATAGTATCAACATCCTCAATTTCAAAACTCTCCTTTCTAGTTGGAGAAGGTGTAACGGTTTGTGACTTTGTTCTTTTTTCTTTTTCCCTTATTTAAAGTTTTTAAGAATGATTAGTTCAGCTAATTAACCTGTTTGCACAATGATTAACCTGAGCTAATTAGTTAAGCTGATTAACCTGTTTGAATTCATGGGCGAAATTACCAAAAGCTCAGTTAACAGTCTCCCACGTGTATACGAATCTTGTGTGGGTTCTATTCAATTATTAAAAATATTTTTAAAATTAGGTTTAATTTTTTAATTCATCCTCACTTTTAGATTCATATTCATTACTATTTTTAGTTTGATTTTGAAAATTGAGAGCTGAGTATCATTTTTATTTTTTCTGAATTTATGTATGGAAAACCGCAGGATAACTCCCACGAGTGAGCCATTACTCGTAGGACGCACCAAAGTTAGGTCATAGGAGCTCGAATCCACAACCTCTCGTTTCCTGAAGTGGGAGACAACCAGTTGAACTACACCCTTATAAATTATGAGTATTATTTTAGAAGAAAATGATTTGAAACAGTGGTCATTTAAAACTACTGCTAAAATATGATAATACACAAATGATGGGGGATCAAAATATCCAAAAATAAAAAACCCATTAAGTTTCAATGAACTCTGCTACTGCTTAACAACATGCATTAATTTGATTTTATCAAGTGGCAATGATTAAGGAGGATTAAAGACAACAAACAAAAGGACAGATGAACTTACTAATTTATTGGTGGTTATTTATAATAGACAAAAGACTTGCTTTTATAACATTCTAAGCCTTCTAATGATCTTTGATGATGATGTCTTTTATCTTTTTTTGGTGGATAAAAACAAGTAAAAGAAGGGAAGATGATGATTTGGTGAAGAAGAAGAAGAATCCAAGTGAAGGAAGATAATGGTGATGTGACAAGAATAGGACCATATTTGATTATTGACTTTTGCACTCTTCTCTGAGCATGCAAATTCCATGGTCAGTGCATCTAATTTGTAATTTTGCTTACATGGGTCACAATCATTCAATGCTTGAGATGAGGGATTGTTAGTTATGGGGTTGAAAATACAAATGCCACATGGAATGTCTGCTGGGGTCTAATTGGGTGAAAATTTCTTTTCATCCAGTCATCCAGATAAAAGGAAGAGATTCACTCGTTCAATAATTTTTTTTTTTTTTATGATCAAGATAGGGGTTGAAATATGGGCATGAGCCAATATATCAGTCACGAAATTTCTCTATCTTATTATTATTTTTATCATCAATATTGGACGATATCAACGATATATATATTGGATATTGCCCGATATAGACAAATATCTGTCAATACGATACGTATCGGCCGATATTAAAATCCCTAGATCAGGGTATTCAAGTCTTTTAGAGTATTCGACTAATCATCAAGGCAATATACAAATCTCCCTATTCAGACACGATAATTTCACGAAAAGTTGCCCTTTGAAGTGAAGTGAAAATTGAACTCAAAATTCCTACTTCCTAACGCGGGTTCTAGAAAATATCAGATTTTTGAAAGCCGAGATATCTCAACTGATACGATAGGTATTAACTGTACTATCAGGATATCAGGTCGATATGACCGATATCTCAACCATATGTATTGGCCAAATATAGGCCGATATCGATAGATATCAAATTTTTTTTTTAAAAAAAAATCAGATATCAACTGTGGGCTCAGGCCGATATCTCGACCAATATTTATGTATTCTAATTCTTTTTTTTTTTTTTTTAAAGTTGGGCTATAATAAAAAAAAAATAAACCACCAATATTTGTAAACAAAAATTGAGGAGAGAGATAGATCTTAGTCGATATTCGATTGCTTTGAATTATTAGGTAGTAACAGGGGTTTAAATCTCAGTTTTCTGAAGGTCGGGATATCTCGGCTGATATGATAAGTATCGGCTAGAGAAAAAAAAAATCAGCCAAGATCCAAGCCGAATATTAGCTAATTTTTTTTTTTTAAATATCGGTTGTGGCTCGGGCTGATATCTCGGCCGATATTTGCCCATATCGGACGAATATCGGCCGATATTTATATTTTTAATTTTTTTTAAAAAGATAGCCTTATTTATTTTTTTAAAAGAAAAAGCCACTGAGATTTCCAAATTTTTTTTTTTGAAGAAAGAGAAAGAATTCGTTTAAGTTCTAAGCTGAAATCTCGGTCCGACCAAATTTTCTACCTCAATTGGAAGTTCTTTCACTTTGTCCACTAAAGGTGATTTTTGAATCACCCGTACCCACTTTTGTCTATTTCAATTTTCACAGCCATTCAAACCAAACCTTTTTTCCCTACGTGCAAAATCACTGAGGCCACAAGCTTGTTACCCACCTGAAAAAAGTTGGAGAAAAGCAACTTCTATGCTTAGTAAGAAAGGAAATTATTGATATTACATAACGTTTTAAAAATTAAAACAGTCATTAAATCGTTTTCTGTAAACTTTGATGTTTGCATGGTGTTATAATAACATAATACAATGTTATGTTTAAAAAAATTTATCAAAAATATGAAGAAAAATCACATTTTAAGTTTTTAACTATGATACTACAATAGTAAATAATAGTTTGGAGAGCGATCCTCCCACGGGCATTTCGTGTTTAGCGATACGGGTTTTAGAGTATTTCCGATTTTACCTTTCGCATAAACAGTAAAATTTCAATGGGCTGATTTTTACTGTTCATCGATGAGCCGATTTGAAATTTCGGAGAGCCGAATTGCACTATTTATGAATATCGGTGAGCCCGCTTGCAATTTCGAAGAGCCGATTTCAGGAACATTGCACTGTTTATGAATTTCAGAGAGCCGATTTTAGGAACATTGCACTGTTCATGAATTTCGATGAGCCGGTTTTTGGAGAGCCGATTTCAGGAAACATTGCACTGTTCATAAATTTCGGTGAGCCGACTTGCAATTTCGGAGAGCCGATTTCAGGAACATTGCACTGTTCATGAATTATTCTTTCCAGTATGGCAGGTGGAGGGCAAATTCGGCATACGCTAAAATCCATGTTTATATACACAAAATACCTGTGTGAGGATCACTCTCCTAATAGTTTTTTTTTGACGAATTGAATTATTTTAATAATCAAACTGTCTTAAGAATTTGTTCAAGTTCAACTAGGTAAAACCACGATTTGATTTGGAGAGGAAAAATAAAAGAGAGGAGTGGAGAATAAATTTGGCTTAATGTGAGAAATGATTCCATGCCTTCATGGGGCTTTGAATGGCACCACTTGGAATATGTAAAGTCTCTCTATTAAAAGTTTAAATTATTTATTAATTTATAAATGCAAATATATATATATATATAAGGTGTTTTTTTTAGATTTTATGAAACTATAAAACTTCCTCTTAGATAGATCAAATAAATAGTATCTTTGGAAGGTCTATGAAGTTTATCACCCTCTCTTAGTATTACTATGCCGACCTAGGCATAGGGCCCATTAAATGAGGTGATGATCGACTCGTTAGAATGATCTTTCCTTCAATATGTTAAAAAAAAATCACTATGACTAGATTGATGAAATCATGTTTGTAAAGGCTATAAATTTAAGAATTAAAAAATTAATTTAAAATGAAGTTTAAGGATTGACCCTTTAGTGGCCCACTTGTCAATATCCAATATTCCATTTTTGAGATTTCTAATTTTAGTAAAACTTGGATGATAAGTTTATCAATCCTATTTATAAAATAATATAGTGGCAAATCATTAGATAAACTTATGGACTTGTATGATGAGGCAATCACAGAAAATGAAAGAGAAGATAGCTCATTTCTGATCGTGGCATGTGGAGGATCAAACAAGGCAGTTTGAGCTTCGAATTGGTAGGTTTAATGCATGTGGACCCCACACATACACTCGAGGCCCACTCAAGTGCTTAATGGATCCCACTTGGAGAAGTGATGCACAACTAAAACCCTAATGTAAAGATGAAATCTGAATGAAGAAAGGAGGAGGCACAAGTTATTAAAATTTAGTCAATTTGGTTAATTTCTTTCATTGACAGGAAATAAAGAGCAATTTTACAGGCATGATTGAGACACCAAACGATATCAAATTTTGATGAAATTAGATTTGTTGGAAGGTTTATTCAATGACATTTTCAACAAGTCCAAATTTACGTAGCTCGAGTTATGATTGCTTTTTAAATCATATTTCAAATCCTAACTAAGGACCCAGAGATTCTTCATAAACGTGTGCAACTCCTCGTAATCGGCCACAAATCCTACTCTCTTTAGGTGTGTATGACTCCTTTTAGATGCATGGAATTGGAGACCTTCCATTGGTTGACCCTCGAACATGAGGATCTCTAGTATTTTAGTTGGTTTTAGGCTTATTTTATTTTTTTCCCATGATGAAAATGTAAATTAGAAGAGAGGTCGAATTGGGATGGAAAAATCCTAGTCTAGTGTGCTTCATGTTTTCACACCCACTTGGGCTTGTCAACAACAACCATGGTTAGTCCATGCCTCCTCCACCTATAAAAGGAGACCGTGGCATGCAATTGAGCATAGAAGTTTGAATTGAATTTGGTGTGAAGTTCTAACAAGTCTAATGAGAAGTCAAGTTCCCAAGTCTAAGAAGGGTCCAATATCAAGTAAATAGAATTCCCATTTTGAGGATACTGTCTTCGTAATTTTCTTTACTTAGTTCAATTGAATTCCTAAGTGGATTGCATTTAATTTTACTTTAATTCAATCCAACAAAAGCTAGTCTTCCGAGACTATTTTTTTCTTAAGGTTTGCGTGTTAACATTTTTTTTTTATCAACGTGTGGGAAACTCAGACATAGTCTCTTTTAGATTGGAACATATTCAGTTGACACCGAATAAGTCTCTGTTTTACCCATGATTCTTAACACTACCTTAAACTACAGTATAACTCAGATTGTGGTTGAAGTAAAATTAAGTGCAATATAAGGAAAGGATCATGTTGGTTAGATTTAAACCAATTTCAAATCAAATTGACTTCAATGTGACTCAATCCACCCAATTGCACCACTAGCCAAAAGACTAGTAATTTTCTGATCATGAAAATATAGAGTAAAGAAGAAGTGATAGTGATAGGTCATTTTGTAAAGAAACCTCTGATTCAGACCCACCAACCAAATAAATAGTGGACCATATCAATCAAAGTTCCAATATTGAATATCACAAAGTTAAGATGATCAAATATAGATAAATTTTAACTCTATGTCCATGCAAATGTTTAAACATACTACTAAAATGTGTATCCTACTCAAACAATTAATGCGAAGTCTCAATTTTGTAAAAACATACACCTTCTGTCCCATTTTAATTGTCCAATTTTAAAAATTTGAATTTTTTAAAGAACGACTTTCAAAAGACTTATGAACTTCCCTCAAAAAGTAGATAGAGAAAGAGAATCAAAATAGCATATCAGACAACTAAATTGAGACAGACGGAGTATAAAAGAATTCTCTTTATTTCTTATTTTCCTCTCACGTTAACATTATTCTCTCTCCCCCTCTTCTATGTGTGGGTGGCTGGTCGGACTCCCCTTTAGTATGGTTTAACTTGATAAGACTGTTGGGTCTTAAAATGTACCCAAGTCCAAGCCTTATGACCCATTTGACCCGCCTATTTACTGAATTATTGGGTCAAGCCTTGGTTGGACTGAGTTGGAAGCAGGCCCACTTCCTCCTCATATTGATTGCTGCTGCTTGCAGTTGTCCAACAAGTTGAGTACATTTATGATGAAACCTTTCATCCCACCCACACACAAGTAGAACCCAGAAGAGGACTGTATCTTGTTAGTCGTTGCTACATCAGTTCTTATATCAATGAATGCCTTCAACCTAAGGCTGGGTGACAATCAATTTTTGCTAGAGAATGAGATGTGTAAACTCCTAAATTAATTTATTTAACCCTGGCCATTCCTATGACGATGATCAGTAGATGGATGGAGGATAATAAAAAATGGGAAGTGCTTCAGTGGCTGAACAGAGGGATTTAGAATTCAGAAGAGAAGAATGCAGCATATAAAAATAGAAAATTCTGAATGAAGGATATGTACATTTCGATAGGTGATTTTTTTTTTGGGGGAGCCCTGAACAAATACAGACAATCAAACCACAGCCCGGGCCAGACAAGGGCGACCCACAACTCGGGTCAGGAAAATTGAAAGAGCCACAAAATGGGTTGAGGCCCAAACAGAAAACCAAAAGTCATAAAGCAAACCCGACAACCCGGGCCAGCACAACCCAGCAGGAAAAAAACACTAAGAAATGTGGAGTGGCTGAGAATAATTCACGGACCCTACATGCAGAAAAAAATGTGGAGTTTACCCGAATTGCCCACTTGTTAAGGTGTAAAACTCATAATTACTCTTGAACGAGGCATACTTTCTTTGTTGAAAAAGAATTCTGCTCTGGGAAGTGTTCATATGTAGCCTAAAACTAGTTGTGCAAAGAGCAAATGAATTATCATTTTGTACAATGTATTGAAATGTTCATTTTTTGTCAGTACACATTTCCTCATAGACAATATGAACTGAGAATTCTCTCTCTCTCTAGCCAGGCACTACCCTGGCTATTCTGGAAAATTACTAAATTAAAAAAATAAAGAAATTGACTTCAAATTAATCGAGCGAGCTCGGGCTTTGGTGTCTGAAGCCCTAAATGAAGTAGACAGACTGATAAAAAAGCTGCTTAAGTAGCTCATGGCATAAGATTTGAATGGTTGCCATAACAATCATATTCAAGAGGGTGGCTCAAACTAAGCCACAAATAAGTCATCATTAACTACAATTACAATAGATGCATGGCGGACCATCCACAAATTATTTACTAAAGTTGGAGCCAGGGTATAAAACTTAGATTCGGCCGATACGATATATCGGCTGAATTTATTCTCTCCTCTTTTTTTTTTTGAAAAAGGCCGATATCGGCCGGTATGATACGGTCGTGTTATCGGCCTATCGGCCAATGAATCATATCGGCCGATACGATACGTATCGGCCGATATTTGTACCCCTGGTTGGAGCTAATAGAAATAGGACAATAGACAGTGGCAATGGCGACAAATGATGGTGATGATATAGGCAGTCGAATCAGTGCCTAATGAATCAAAGTGGGGACAGACACAAAAACACTGGTGGACAAATGATGGAACTGACAATATTCTCTATCTGATGAACAAACGAAAAAGATCAAAATGGGATACGCAGAGATGCAAAGGACTGTAGAAAGGGCTATAAGCGGGATACGGGCTGTTTTAACTCAGGGACAAGTGCAACAGATTGGGTAGCAGATCAGGGCAGAAGTAGTGGTGCAAAGATGACACTGGAATGGGTATTATGGAGACAATCTAGGAATGACAGAATGTATGCATAGTTTCGGTGTGCGAACGACTGCTAAAGTACAGAATATGAAGAAAGATCAGACCACACAAGTTAGGAAAAGAGGAGAAGGGGAGGGAGGGCGAGGCCCTCCTCGAGGAAAGGCCAAATGTTTTGGAAACTTTTACATTTGGCAATTCCTTGGATTGTTAGGGGTAAGTGAAATCAGCATATTTTCGACGATAAAGTGAGACCCAGAGCAAGCAATGGAAAACATCAGGCATCATGCATTGGGCTTTGGCATCAGAAGCTTTCTTCCAATGATAGACCAGTTTAATGGAAATTGCTCAAGCTTTTCTCAATGTATTGTTGTATTATATTCTTCTTTGCACTGGATACTGCATAGCAATTTCTTTTGGTTGAGGCGTTGGGCAAGTCTCCATCTCTCTCTTTTGGGTGAAGCTCCTAGTGAACATTCTTCGTTTTGAATAAAATTGTGATTGTTATCTCACAAAAGTAATAATAGTAATGAGTAGCAGCAGTAGTAAGAGTGCAACTAACAGTTTGGACAAGACCAAGCAAGGGGTTGTGATGGAACACAGCATGGGGATGATGCCTGAGATGCAAAGACAATGACTAGTGCTGTTGGATGTTGGTGTATGTGGTGGGGTGTTGTTGAGTGGTGGCTTGTTGGGGCTGGATGTTACTGGCTAGGTGGGTTATTATTATTATGTCCTTCAAAATTTGACACTCAATGATGTCTGGTGATTTCAACCACTAAGATCAAGTGACTACAATTGAATTTTAGATTGAGATACTTGTCATTTATCAAGTATGTCCAATCTATACAGTTCGACTCTTAATAGATTTCACAAAAACTACATAAAAAAAAATGAATGGACCAGGTGTCACCCATGCAATCAATCACACCTGATCTTTACTCTTCTATCGGAGATGTGCTACAAAAGTTGGGGAAAAAGAAGTACATTTTGCAAAGAGTCATTTAACAAAGAATATTATCACCTTTCATTAATTGGATGGTTGAGATTACTTTCAAGGGTACCTCTGAACTTTCTTCTTTAAGATATGATAAGCTAAACGATGATGATTATTATTATTTGGGGGTGGCGGGCTGTAAAAAGGATCATATTATTCTAATTGGGAGATTTTAAAGGATGACCATCCACCTAAGGTCACTTACTTGGTATGCAATCATACCAGCTGGTGCAAACATACAAAAATTTCTTTCCTAGTACAACCCAACCAATTATTTTTCATTTTCCCCAGATGCCTACTCAGCCACCCATTTCCAAAAACTGATACAAAATTATTAATGGTTCAGAAAAAATAGTATGTCAGACGTAATACTCAGAAATATTTAAACATATATGCTATAAAAATGGTATCGAAGAAGCATAATAACCAGTACCAGCTCAAGATAATATCCAATGCTAATCAGGATTGAGATGTTCAAGTGTCTGTAGTTGTTAGAATGTGAAGATTGCTGCCAACACATGATCCTCTTAAAAATCTGAATCATAGATTCCGTACAGAGAGTAAATTTGGATCAATCATATTAAAGAATTTGTACTGCTGGTGCAGTGTAGCATACTGCCTTGTTTCATGGTCTCTGCAAGCCTACAACAATCAAAGGCATCAAAGAAGAAACAAAGCAACCGATGATGAAGTTAGTTGTGACTGAAGCAAACATAGCTTTGTGAGATATGATCTTTAAAATGGTGTATTTGGTACACTGATTTGCAGGTGAACCTTTTATTTTGGCAGAATGGACGGTTATATGTTGTGATAATATTTAGTCCAGCTAGAGATGAGGAAGACAGAAAAATCTATAGTGGGGAGTCCCATGGTAAATTTTCAAGCAAATTCAAAACTCATCTATTTCTTGTTGACTCTGACACTATCTGCCATTTCTCTCAAACATTTGTTTGGAAAACCCTTGCCCATTCTAGAGGAAACCTTCTATTGGATTGCCACTGTCAACAAAATCCTCACCATAAAAAACTCTAAAACCAGGAATCTCTCCCCATTTGGTTATCTATTTTGTGGATAGGATGAGTCAATGGCGAATCTGGAGCCCTCCTGTAGGGCTTTCTATGGAGAGTTTAGTGTAGGGCTGAGACCTGCTGGAAAATTTTATGAAACAAGTTGCCACTTGCACTCCCATAAGGAATTTGAGAGAGTGCTTGAAGAAAAAAGGAATCCATGCCATTCAGTCTTTAGAAGGGTAAAGATGCAGTAAATCAGTTGGCAATGAAAGAAAAACATTCAATGATATGACAGACAGATTTAGAAGGAGACCAGCTGACTTTGATCTGCCAGGTGTCAAAAGCTATGCCTCACTTAGCCTATTAGGCCATCTGTAAATTTTCTAGGCCACCATCTTTGTGTGCCTATTTTATATCGTATACACCACCTGTTTCTTCTAAGTTGCATTGATACGGTCTATGTGTCCAAGTATGATGTGGGTGCGAGGGACATCGAGACACGGCACCATATTTAAATATGTTTTTGTCTAAACTTATTTTAAATGGAACAAGGTGCAAATACAACACAAATAGAAAATAATGTAGTAGTTTTACTCTAAGCAAATAAGTGACAAAACATATGAATATTCTAAATAGGTTTTAAGAGGAAAAGGTGGTGTAATATTTTTGTCATCTTGGAAAACAATGTCAAAAGGTATTAGAAGAATCCCATGAAGAATAGATGCAATAGTTTGAGATCGGGTGGGAGTGTCCAACAAAGGTGTATCATACATTTTGAAAAGTCTGTGCAACATAGTGTATTGTGAATAAATTCTTTAATTAAAAAAAAAAAGAAACTGTTCTGGTTTGTGTCAATATTACCAACCACAAGAAAATCTACATTGTTAAATTTTTAATCTTCATTATCCATTTGGTAATGTTTTACATCTGACCACAATACAGCTGAACCACCTGGAGGAAGAAATAGCATGGAAGGCCAAACACATCTAGCCATTCTCATGACTCATGAGAAGGGTATTTTCAAAAAGTATGGAATTTTACCTTTCACAAATATCTTCACCTGAGAGGCTTCATGCCCTGAAAAGATGCAATGTAGGTGTTACTTTGTGCACTTCAGGAATGTAAAATTCTACTAGCTAAAAAATTCATATTAACTAGCATGCCAAGTAATTGTTACAAAAAGAAGAAAAATTAGGCTTATTATAGAAATAGTTTTCTAAATATCTTAATTAAGGTAAGTCTTAGAGCTAGGTGAGGTGAAAAATAAGTTTGGAGCCAGGGTGCAACCAAACTGTGCATTTGACCATTATGCTAGACTGCAAAAGCAGAGCCAAGTGGAGGATCTGAATTGAATTACCCAGCAGAGTGGTTGTAGGGTGGGCTAAATGACAGCCAAGTTAGTGGAGTTTTGTCATGAGAGAGAGAGAGAGAGATGGCATTCAAAAGGATGATTCTATAATATGACAATTAGATTGAGATCATATATGGGCTGAAATGCTGGGCAACAAAGGGAAGACGAGCAGACAAAGTACATGTAATGAAGATGCATGTGCAAAGATGGATGGTTGGAACAACATTAAAACATATAAATAGAAATAGTGCATTAAAAAACCTTCAAGTAATTCCAGTTTACGTGAAGACCAGGAAAGGGTGATAAAAATGGTTTGGGCATGTTCATAGATATCCATGAACAGCCCTAGTATGAAGAATTGAAAGGTTATAGGTGGCACGGACCACAGGAACAGAAGACCTTTATAGGCTTGGAACAATGGGATAGAGTGAATTACATGCTGGAATATGGAGCAACAAAGTATATGGTTTTTGAAAGAGTGGAAGGGAAATGTAGAACTCAAAAAATCAATGAAGATAGATAGGAAAATGGCTATTGATGATTATAAAATACTAGTAATATGAATAAAAACAATGTAGCCAAAATACTGAGTTCTAAAGAAGTTTGTTTCATCAAAAGACCATTTTGAGCCCTTACAATGATATATCATCATCATCATCATCACCTAGCCGTTTATCCCATCAATTTGGGATAGGGTTTCATATTTGGAGTTGGCAAATTCTTTCTATAGACCGAATGCCCTATTTGATGCCCATGGGACTTGAACTCATAACATATAGACTACAATCATGAGTCTTGACCAGTTGTGCTCCAGGTTCTTGTCTTACAACAATGATATATGTTATACATAGATGATATGGTGCTAATCATTTCAATAAGAAGTCGAGTAAATGAGAAGTCCACGAGTTAAATAGTTAAAAAATAGCAAAAAGAAAACAAGACCTAGAAACTTTCCATCATTTCCAATTTATGGTGGGAAGAGTGGGAAGGATGACCGAGTTAAATTCTTCGTGGCAGATTGTGAAAGATTTCAACACTCATTATAATCACCATCATTGAAGCCTTATCCCATCTATATAGGGTCAACAATGTGAAAGATTCAAATACCTAGGGGTAAATATAGAACCAAGCAATGAGCTTACAGAGTATGTTACAAGAAGGGCCAATGAGTAGTCAGTAGAGTAGAAACAAGCAAGTACCATCTGATCATCAAAATAGTTGGCTAAGAGGAAACAAGCACGTAGAAGACACTTGCAAAGATGGCTATGTAGAGTAATAAGAAAGGACAAAATCTTATTTTTAGAAATAACTAGAACTTCTATTATAGAAGAAATAAAATTATACAAGATAGCTTTTCAAAATGTTAGTGGACAACAAGGTAATAAGTCATATCGTACATAAGTTCTACAGTTAATATCAGGAATGTCATTTGAGCTAGAATTAAGAACGAACGCCTGCATTGAAGTTTAGGTGGCTCTAATTTTTTTTCCTTTTAAAGTTCATTTGACATGGTTTGGGAAAGCCACACAGCCCCCATGCGAAAAGAGGGATGGCTATCTGTTTTAAAAAGGGATTTTTTGGAGATAGTTTGAGCAAGCACATATAGAAGGTCAGAAAGAGCATCTATACAAAAATTGAAATGGTAACAAGGAGCTAGGAGAAGGGAGAACCGACAAAAACTATGACAAAGTAGTAAGTGACATAAGATTTTGGAGAGATGGGAGTATAGCCCTAAATAGAGATGAATTAAGAAGTAGAACTCATACAATCTGACCAAAATAGCAAAATAAGGCTTTAATGACCATAATGACAACATATACATTCATCATTAGCAGGCATCAATTAATGAGTAGAATTGTAGAAGTAACTAAATGATTATATTTATGTTACCTTAGATGCCCTCAGATCATTTACTTCCATTCTGAGAGAGTCATCAGATAATATCAACCGCGACAAAGCACCTGTGCTTAACCTGCAAGATTCATGGATGATGTGGAATGATCAACATCTTGAGACTTACATTTGTTTTCATGTATTTCAAGGTTTATAAAACAAAAATGTGATCACATTGGTTTCAGTGACATAAATTAGTCTTTAACAGTGCTAGATTATGGGGAAAAAGTAAACATTTACCATATCCTGTAACGTTAGTACACAAAAAACAGAAATGTAGAAAATATCTTAAATGGAAACTGTTCACCTTAATTGAATTATTGACTGAATTTAAAAAGAGTAATCTCACAACTCTTTATTCATCCAAAGGCTTGGATTGAGAGTTCTTATCAATTTTTGTGAACCAGTTCACAAAGGATAATTTCTTATCTGGAACTCACATTACACACTGTACTGAATCCCCTACAGACATGTCTCTATAGAGGATCCTGACTCCTACTTATAGGTTACCGAATCATGGTTAGTCGGTAGGTAATCATAGTGGAAGACAACCCAATCAAGCACTGTGAGACCAGCTACAGTTATTGACCCAGGTGGGATTTTAGGCTGGTAGTTCCAGCTTTTAGAATTCTTATTAAATGGGATAAAGGCAAAGTTTGAAATTTTGAATAATTGGTTGTTACTGAGTTTGTAGGAAAGGTAGCTAAATTATAGGAAAAATGTATTGATACTTACGTAATGGTGTTTTCCAAATGAATGAAGATTTACCCAATTTTCTGTAGGAGGCTGGAACCACCTCAAATTGGTTCAAACCCAAACCTTACAAAATTGTCAGATTTCTACTGTAATTTCAGTTTTATTAGGAAATAACCAATCACCTACTAGGACACTTTCTAGTTGGGCTATCTCAGCCACCTTGTCATATATAAGAACCCCTATCACTGGTCAACATTCTGTTCTAGATAAGTCAGAAGAACAAGGTCACACCACTTCCAATACAGCAAATGGGTGTGATTGTCTACTGCCTCTTTTTGCCTAATAACAAAATAAGATATTACTCCGTATTACCAGAAAATTCTTCCTTCTATACCTTTAGAAACCTCAAGCCGTGATAACATTGAGTCACATATTGTCTGGGATAAATTCATTTTATCAATATAATCTCTAGAATTTATGTATTTAGCTATATTCAACTACTCATTTGATCGTTGCACTTAGAAGAAACCGAGTTCAAGAACCATGTATCACATACCCCAGCAGTTTTGCTGCATCTGCAACAGATCCATCTACAGCATACATAAGATCCAACAAAGCTTGCATTCCCTACATAAGTACATAGAATTAAACTAAATATCTTGAATATGATTAAAATCTAAGCCATAATTCACACTCAACTTCTAAATATTGAAGAAATCAAACTACATTGAATATTGAATAAATTACCAATGCAAACTTTGGATTATTTGGTCCAATCTGTGATCCAACATCTGATCCTCTAATTGTTGACTTTGGAGGCAAAATCTGAAGAAGCTCTGGAGGAGGCATGTATGCATCAAGGTTTACTGCATTTCTGACTAGTTCAAGCAAAGAAGTGCTACTTATCAGAACCAGTAAATAAATATTCCCCATTTGACATAGAGAAATTCAGAAGAACCTTGATAGAAACTGAGAAGTGCGGTCTTAAAAGCATCATATTGGCTTCAAACAAATTAACATAATGGGATGCTGCAAACATGGTAATAAAATAACCAAACAAGAAACTGAAGCCTTTCTTCGACATGTATTCATGTTAATTACACCAGGGTGTACCCAAGGAGTGGAAAGAGGGATGTCCCCCCTTTCACTCTGTGTCAGTGTTGGTGTGGGACAATATGCATCTAATAAGAATGGGGAAAAATGGGTCTCAAACACAACTAGAAAACTAAACAAGTAACATTTGCAACTCATACAGCTTTGAGCTCAGGAACTTCATTCTGCACAAGCTATTCATTGATAACATATTTATGAAACAGGAAGAAAACAATTTAAAACTTGAATGCAACCTTTAAGAGCCAGAAGAGTGCGTAAACGTGCTAACGCTGATGCTCTATTTTTATGTTGTGATCGGTCCTCAACGGCCTGCAAATAAGATAAATTCATGGAACACAACATTCTAATGGAAGGGCAATGAAAGATACAAAGACTAAACAGCAAGTACACAGCAATTATGTACAACAGTGACAGAAAATACAGAAAACCACATTGTGAGGTCTCAACGGCCAAGCAAAAAGCATAGCAGTGCCAGCAGCAATCTGATTTTCCTTTTGGTGCAGTAAATACATTCAAAATGACAACTATGTGCCACCTGTCATAATGTGTCACTTGTCACAATGCCAGTGAAAGCCACATGTCCTCATGAAGAGGATGCCACTTAAACACCTGTTACGATCTCAAATGTGTCACTAGCGAGCTGCCACCTGGCATGAGTTGAGTAAAAAAAACTCCATGTGCTACTCTACTAAACCTTGTTTTGTAAAGTCCTCATACTTGAGCATTTGCCACGTGCTATCATGATGCTGATGCCACATGGCAGTCATCAGCATGGAGTGGACCCAAATGCCACATTGAACAAGTGAAACAGTACACAATTGGAAAACTAGAAGAACAAGTGACACATCCAGGCCTTGTTTAGTAGATTGAGATTCGTTTGTGGAATTAGAATTCTTCAAAAAATTTATCATCATCTTGTCTATCTGGAATTAGCTTCTCAAGTTCTACTTTTCCATTTAACTTTACAATAAATTATAATGTTTGTCACTCCACAATCTAACATTCCTTTCTTTATTTTTTTCTCTCCATATTTTCAATGGTAGACCATTTAAAATATAGAGGGAAGGAATTCTGCAAAATTTTGTAGTTCTTTCACGTCAAGTAGTGACTCAAAGTTTCAAACATGTGATCTCAAGCCTTTTTTTTGAAAAAAAAATCACTAAAATGGTAACACAATTTAAACCCACAACTTGAACCGTCCTACAGAGCCCTTATCACTAGTGCTAAGGGCCTTGTCAATCTACAAATTAAAGTTGCAATGAATGGTGGTAGCTTCCACTGCACTGAAAAAAAAAAATCTGAATCTTTTGATTTTTATTTTAAAGATAATGTGACTTGAAGTTTTATCCTTTATAGCTACAATAGTGTGTACTTGTCAACTGAGCTAAGGTGTTTTTTTAAATCAATTTTTGTAACTTTATTTTTGAAAGATTACTATTTTTATTGATAAAGGGGAAGCCCCCAAGTAAACAGACGAAGAGTTAGAAAGAAACCAACTGCTAAGAGCCCAAAACAGAGGAACAGGCAAAAAAAATACAAGCCTAAGATAAATAACTCTCAGAATCCTTTCTTGCTGCAAGAAAACACCATCTTTAGCTAGGAAGTATGCTCTCTCCTTAGCAGAACTGGGAATTATAGAGAACTGAAACTGCCAATCCTGAATGATAGACATAATTTCTTAGACTTCATCTAGAAAATACAAGGACAATCACAGTCAATTTTTATAACTATGGTTACTTTAGAAATTCCGTGCTATCAAAGTACCAAGCAGCCCTGCTAAGATTCAAAACACAAACATTTCTCCACATGAACTTGGGACATGAGTAGAGGCAACCCAAGGCCCCTAACAAGGGAGACTTCGCATTAATTTTTGCGTGAGTTATGTGCATTTGGGTGAAATATAGAGAACATGACATATACAGTTAGTGAAAGAAAATTTGACCCACATTTGATCATTATAGCCTTTTGATATGGGCAGGAACGAGTCCCACTTTGGTTGCAAAGGGGAATATTTAGTTCACTTCACCATTTGGGTTAGCCTTTTGGGCTGGATATTCAATCCTAACAAGTGGTATCTGAGCCATATCCTCAAGCCAATGCATGTGGACACAGGAGATCTCTAGTCTGATGGGATGGCAGTAGCGTTCTATCTACAGGAGAGTCTCGTTCGAGAGAGGGATTGTTGGCCTGTAAACGAGTCCACACTTGTTGCGAACGGGGAGATTTAGGGATTTATAAACGGCTGGGGTTACTCCACCTAATGGAGTAGCCTTTTGTGCTGGATACCCAGTCCTAGCATAATATTGGACCTTAAAAAATTGGCCAAGATGATTGAATGGAGGTGTTTCTCCACAATCCTGTAACTATGTAGTCTTCTACTTTTTCCAGTCTCTGTTAAATAGTCAGCTTCTTTAGAAAAAAATAGCTGCCTCAGCAGAGAGAGAGAGAGACCTGGGCAACGATGCCAGTGGGAATATGCTTGAGGCGGACAGCAGTCTCGCGCTTGTTACGGTGCTGGCCGCCGGGGCCTGATGCCTTGAAAGTGTCCATCTCGCACTGACCCATCAACTGCTCGTCCGGCAGCATAAGGAAATCTCTGCTGCCGCTGCCGCTGCTATTGCCAATACTAGCAGCAGCAGCCGTAGGAGAAGAAAAGGCGTTGATTCGCAGGTGAAATGGATTGTGATAAGTTGCTGCTCCCAATTTCTTTCTTCCATGAGAAGCAAACAAGTTGAATCTGAATGAACCCACAACCACTGATTTCATCAAGTATTGGGCCATCAACTCTCTCTCTCAGGCTGCGTTTGGATGAGGTGAAAGGTTTCCCCGCCCGTCGGAAAACAGGCCTCGTTTCCTCTCTCCACGGAATTCATAATTCCACTCTTTTTGTCGATTCAGATCGAGTCGGATCCGAATTTTGCATTTACATTCAATTATGAATAAAAAAATATATTTTAATTTACTTATATATATAAATTAATATATTATTTTTTCTTTTTTATAAAAATAAAAATTATAAAATAAATTATTATTTAAAATTATTTTAATTGGAAAGTTTGTAATTTTTACATAAGTTATGTATTTATCTAATTTATATAAAAAGTTTAAAATTTGATAAAGAGTTGAGTTTTCTTTCTACTAATGAATTCAAATGTTTTATTTTGTTTAACATGAAAATTGAGTATGATAAATATTGTTTTTATCTGTTGATTATTTTAAATAATAGTTGGAAATATTGGCTAAATAAAATTATTTGGAGATTATGGATAGTTATTTTTATTTGGTGGATATGTCAAAATATAAAATTTGTTTATTTCTATTATATACACAATTATTATTATAGTGACAACAAATTAAAATTTTCTACACATATTCACCAAAATAATTTTTCTTTTTGTGAAAAAAGAAATGTTCTCTTCATCCTTTAGCATCAGCCGCAGTGCTTCTAAAGGTTGATACATTGTGTGTCGGCTTGTAAAGGTTGATACATTGTGTATATTGCGTTGTGCCGGTACAAGAGTATTGGTGCTCGTAGTGGGTTTAACGCATTTTTTATTCATCTTTCACCATATCTTTGCATGAGTGTCTTTTCTCTCTTTCCAACTTTTTCTCTCTTACTCTTAAATTTTGATCTCATGAAATGAGGTAACTTAGATTCAACTCGACATAATTATGTGAGATACATAATTATTAATAAAATAATTAATTTTTTCCATCTAATTATCATAGCTCTATAGAATGAATTTTGAAAAAGTGACTATTTATAATAATTAAAATCTTAAGATCATAAGACAAAAATAATTAAATGGTATTCAAATTTCACTCACTTAATATTCTTATCATTTTTTAAATATTTGAACAAGAGATTTGTAATTCACTTATTTTAATAAAACAAACTTTGTAAATATTGGAAACTTTGTTAGTTTCCTAGAACTTTTAGTACTCTCAGTGATTTTCGTCTTTGTTTCCCCTCTGTGTAATCATAACAAAATAATAAATAAACTCTTTTAATAAGTTAAATAATCTATTAATTTATTTTTTTTTCTATATATTTTCTAGAAAGTAGAAGAATTTATAATTTTTGTTCATGGTAAGGGCTAAGATCATCCATATAGAAGGCTTGGATGAAGTTATTATTTTAAAATAAAAATGTCAAAAATACCGATATGTTATTGAAAATTAAATCATATTCTTTAATAAAAATCATGTTGATTAGTTTGTTATAATGTAACATAATATATCAAAACATATGTTGTAGCATTGATTTATTGTAAAAAATAATAAATGTTTTTTATTAAAAGGATTTAAAAGAAATATTTGTTCAACTTTAATTATTTGTGTACTCTATACACGTGGTTTGATAAGAATCCATAGTAGAAATTATTAAGATTTATTTTTATAGTTTGGAAGTTTATAAATTTTAAATTGACAGAATAATTAACAACCACGGCTATAATTTTACGAGATTAAATCCCTAATTTCAGCTAAGGCTTGAGAATAAAAGGGGCGATGGTTGGCTGCCAAAAGGGAAGACGAAGAGACAATGAAGAAGAATGGGCTGTTCTCCTTCGCCTCACTATTTGATAATTTGCTACCGATGCAGTTGCAGACTCAGTACTGCGGATGTCGTCATCACATCTGGCCGCCATCGCCCGTCAGCTGAAGACCTTGAACCAACTGAAGCAATTCCATGCGCGCATCGTCCTTCTTTCTCTTCATCGGCACAACTACTGGCTTTCCACTCTCCTTGCCCACTGCGCTCGCTTCCGCGCTCCACTTACTTATGCCCGCCAACTGTTTGATTCTGCACCTCAACCAAATGCACACGTCTTCACCTCCATGCTCAAATTGTACTCTCACTTTGGCGCCAACCATCAAGTCATCTTGCTCTTCCACCGGATGCAAGTTGTTGATGTCAAGCCCGATGCCTTTGTCTTCCCCCTCCTGATCAAAGTGGCGGGGAAGGCGGGTGTTGTTGTCCAAGCCCAAGTTTTGAAGTTGGGTTATGGTTTGGATCGATACGTTCGGAATGCAATAATGGATATGTATGCTAAACATGGGCCGATCCATGTAGCCCGGAAACTGTTTGATGAAATGCCTGACAGGGCAGTTGCAGATTGGAATGCAATGATTTCTGGGTATTGGAATTGGGGTGATGTGGTTGAGGCTCGTTGTGTCTTTGATTTGATGCCGGAGAGGAATGTTGTCTCTTGGACTGCAATGGTAAGTGGGTATTCCAAGTGTGGTGATTTGGAGAGTGCGCAGAGGGTCTTTGAGCAGATGCCTGAGAGAAGTGTGGTTTCATGGAATGCAATGCTGTCGGGCTATGCACAAAAGGGGTTGGTTGCAGAGGGGCTGAAGTTATTTGAGGAGATGATGGATGCAGGATTCCGGCCTGATGAGACAACCTGGGTCACTGTGATCTCAATGTGTTCTGCACGTGGTGATCTTAGGCTTGCTGAGTCACTTGTTGGGTCTCTTGATCAGAGGAAGGTAGAGATGAATTGCTTTGTTAAGACAGCATTGGTCGACATGTATGCAAAATGTGGGAGTCTCGTGACTGCAAGAAGGATATTTGACAAGATGACAGTTCGGAATCCAGTTTCTTGGAATGCAATGATATCAGGCTATGCAAGGAACGGTGATTTAGCATCAGCAAGAGAACTCTTTGACAAAATGCCGGAAAGGAATGTCATTTCTTGGAATTCAATGATTGCAGGTTATGCTCAAAATGGGCAGTCTGCTACTGCAATTGATCTTTTCAAAGAAATGGTGGCAAAGAAAGATCTGATGCCAGATGAAGTAACAATGGTGAGTGTTATTTCTGCTTGTGGGCATCTAGGTGCTTTAGAATTGGGCAGGTGGCTGGTGAACTTCATTGCTCAAAACCAAATCCAATTAAGCATTTCAGGATACAACTCATTGATTTTCATGTATTCCAGATGTGGGAACATGGAAGAAGCTAATAAAACCTTTTGGGAAATGCCATCAAGAGACTTAGTCTCATACAATTCATTGATTGCGGGATTTGCAGCTCATGGACATGGCCGTGAAGCTGTCAAAGTGTTGACGAAAATGCAAGAGGAAGGTGTTAAACCAGATAGGATTACATTTATTGGTGTCTTGACTGCATGTAGCCATGCAGGACTTTTGGAAGAAGGTCGCCAGATTTTTGAATCCATTGAACATCCAGCAGTAGATCACTATGCTTGCATCGTTGATTTGTTGGGTCGATCTGGTGAATTAGAAGAAGCAAAGTCACTAGTAGAAAGAATGCCAATGAAACCGCATGCAGGCGTTTATGGGGCCCTACTCAATGCTTCCCGCATCTACAAGCATGTTGAGCTTGGGGAGCTTGCTGCAAGTAAGCTTTTTGAGCTTGAGCCTGAGAATTCAGGCAACTATGTTTTGCTCTCAAATATCTATGCATCGATAGGGAGGTGGAAGGATGTTGAAAGAGTAAGGCAGGCAATGCAAGAGATTGGGATCAAGAAGACAACTGCGTGTAGTTGGGTTGAATTCAATCAGAAAATTTATCGGTTTATAGTAGGAGATAGGTCGCACGAGCAGACAGACAAGATTTATGGTGTCTTAGAAGAACTAGGGAAGAGGATGAGGGAGCTTGGGTATATGGCCAATAAGAGCTGTGTACTAAGAGATATTGAAGAGGAAGAGAAGGAAGAGATCGTGGGGACTCATAGTGAGAAGCTGGCCATTGCATTTGGGCTTTTAGTTAGTGAACCAGGAGCAGTTATAAGGGTGGTGAAGAACCTTAGAATATGTGAAGATTGCCATATAGCTATTATGATGATTTCGAAGCTGACAGGAAGGAAGATTATTGTGAGGGATAACAACAGGTTTCATAAGTTTGAGGATGGGCAATGCTCCTGCAAAGATTATTGGTGAGCAATGCTGTGTCTGGAGAAAGATTATCAATTTCTTGTGATGTTGGAAAATATTCGTTTGTGCAATCACAAGAGGTTGTGCATTCGAATCACAGCACTTACCCATGATTAAAAATAATAATGATTATTACAAACATTAAGGGTATCTTGACCTCTGCAAAATTGTAAAGCATGCCGCCTTGATTGAATTTTAGTCATTGTCGTTGTTAATGGGCTTTAAGGAGGATCTGGTTCTGCATTCTGAAATGCTATCAAGCAGTTCAGGTTTAAGAGTCAATGTAGCAAAGAGTGTCATTGCGAGAATCATGCCTCCAGATGGTCGAGTTGCAAGGTCAGCCTTTCATTGGATATGCCAAGGTATGGTTTTCTTCACCTTATTTTGGTCTGCTGCAGAAGAAGGATCTAATCAATGGCTGTATATTCATTTCTTCTCTCTTAAAAGAAATAAAAAATGCTTTTTATCTCATCTTAATTTTCGATGTCTAAACTGATTTCCTATAAGAGTCTGAATTGGGTGAAAATGCTAATGGTGGATTTTTTTTCCCTCTAAAGAGGTAGAAAAAAATGGATTTGGAGTTGAATTGTGTGAAAATAATGTCCATTTTCCCCTAAATTTATTACCATCCACCGGTTTCCTTATGGCATTCAGATTTTAGACCTAATCAGAATGCACCCTTATTTCCAAATCTTACAATTAGGCAGACCTACGAAAGTTTTGCTCACTTCAAACCATTAGAAAAGTCCTGCAAGTGACTATTTTTATGACAAAGAAATCCAAGACCTCCACCCCTCTCTCTTAGTACGAAGGCATTAAATAAAACTCCAATTGCACGTGAAACAACTCTCTATTTAAAGGTGTTTTCTAAATATTAAATTAGATTAAATATTTTCTGATTGAATATATAAAAATAATAAAGACATGGCTTTGTGAAAATTAAACACCTTTTAATCATTTTAACATCATGATTTTAGCC
The DNA here is from genome assembly GCA_013350335.1 of Chimonanthus salicifolius. Lineage (NCBI taxonomy): Eukaryota > Viridiplantae > Streptophyta > Magnoliopsida > Laurales > Calycanthaceae > Chimonanthus > Chimonanthus salicifolius. The sequence goes on along the minus strand of CM023542.1, from coordinate 46,341,139 downwards.
TATAAAAATCTGATTGTCACAAGCCATTGATTTCATAGCCCATTTTACAAACATATAATGATCAAATTAAAGAGTTGCCTCAAATTAAATCAATGAAGTCCTCCATCGGTCCCATTCATCAATGTTGGACCTAATTTATGAAAAATGTGCAGTCTTCGCACTAAAAATGAATACCCTACTTGCTGTTGAGTTGTTTTTTTCGAGAATGTACCTCTTTTTCTTTTTAATAAAATCTAAACTTTTCTTCTTTTTTTGAAAAAAAAGGTCAGGATAAATCTGGCAATCTAACCCAGCACACAGAATGAACAGTCCAAACATCTGATCACACATGAAGACATTTGACCTAAATAGACTTTGTAACAATGAAGTAAAGTTTCCCTAACAGATACATGTATCAAGAGGAGAAAGAAAAATCTAAGGCCTGTTCCCTCAACTTGCAAGAACATGGCTGAAAGCACAAACTGCAAAGTCATGAAATTGAAACCCTGACTTGAGCCAGTAGATTCATTCATATTAATAGTTCTATACACAGCATGCATGTTGCTTCGTGCCGGTCCCCCCAGATTTCTGAACACATAATGATTGTTCCTGGCCTTTGAAATGCCCCATCTAAACTCTTGCTCTCTTGTTACTGCATGCTGGGCACTTGTACTGCTTAATATGCTCGGCCCTTGCCGGTGTTATCTTCACACACTTGCCATGAAACCATCTTTCACACACATCACAGCCGATCCAAAACTCATCAGTTGAATAGTTCTCCCCACATGCTCCACATAGTGTTAAACCCTGCTCTTCCTCTTCGTCACCACTCTCTTCATCCTTTGGGAGTGGTGTCTTTGATGCCTTCATCTGTGACTCTGAGTGCTTGGACTATCAACCAAGCATCAGCAGAAATAGACATCAGTTGGGGGTTTGAGATAAATTACATTCAAATCTTACAACTTGATGCAGAAGAATCATTCAAAAAAAAAAGAACATACAAAATCACATTGAAGCTGGTTCCATTTTCAACTGAATACTGATAAATACAACTACAAAAATAGACAAACCTCAAAAAAATATTCCTGCCAAAGCTTAGATGATCATCACTTATTTACCAGTTAATGAAATAAAGTAAGAAATAAATAAAAGCACGCACCACTTGCAATGAAAAAATATAATTCATTTGGTCTCGTTACCTTTGAGTTTGTTTTACTCTTACTGCCGCTGTTGGTGGTGGCTGTTGATTTCTCTTTCGGCTGCTTCTTGGAAATCCCAGCCACAACCTCATATATGGTAGGGAGGTCATTCATCATGTGGAAAAGCCTCTTCCTGTAAATTCCAGTTAACCAAATCTGTCAACGTTCTTTCTTGAGCTTGGTCAAATATAAACACAATAAGAGAACATCCACAGTTCCACTGGAAAACAGAAAGAAAGAAAAAGACTGAGATCCACTTAACGGATTATTTTGTGGAAGATTAGTTGTTCAACATCAATCACAACAATCCCTAGTATACTGTATGCTATAACAGGTGACCGAAACGAGACGATGGTACACAACCCACACAATCAATGGAAATGCAAAATTGCAAGATCTGGAAGGCACCCTTCCAAGCTTTTTCATTTGCTAGCCAACATGAGAGAGAGAGAGAGAGCATATGATGTATAAGTTCCTAAACTCATTTTGGTTTTTCATGAGAAGGGCTTATTGCAATGATGCTTATCAGAAAAAAGACTATTGCAACGACAGTAGGTCCGCATGATCATTGACAGTTTATCCATGATAAGGTGCCAATTAGGGATAAAAAAGAACCCCCAAAAGCGAGAATGTAAGATGATGGCTCTAATGCTAGGATGCAGAGAGTACGGTGAGTGGTAAAAATCTAACAAGACATTCAAAACAGCAGTAAAAAACAGCAAAGTATGAAGAATCAAATGATTACAAGTAGAAGGCATTTTTGGGAAGGGAAGGCTATTAAAAACTTGTGACTGATAAACAGCCGAGTACGAAGAATCAAAGGATTACAAGTGGAAGCTATTTCTGTGTGTACCCGGGGGGAAAAAATATCTAGATTAGATAATTTCGGATATCAGCTGATATCATTCTCTCTCCTCTTTTTTTTTTTTAAAATATCAGTTTACTTTTTTTTTTTTCTGAATTAAAAATAAAAACAGCCCTTTTTTTAAAAGAAAAAGAATCTGGAAACCCAAATATTGGCCAATATTCTGGCCGATATGCACTCGATATCGGCCGGGCCCATACCGATATTCAATGTATTTTTAAATTGCCAATATTTATTCATATCAGCGATATCATGACCGATATCGTCGATATAAATAATGTACGGCCGATACCTATCGTATCGGTCAAGATTTCGTCCCCTGGTGCGTATAATAAAAGACATCATATTTGACAAATTCAACATAAAGAAAAGGCATGCATAATAAACCAGATTTCCAGCATGAAATGAACGTGACATTTATGTCCAAATTGTAAAATCATCGTATTGCAAAAAAATGACATTTCTGGAGCAGGCATAAGGAATCCCCTTTTTGAAATAACATAGCAGTCACAATGAACCTCCTTTTTTGAATGATAGAGCAGTCATAATGAACCCCTTTTTTGAATGATAGAGCAGTCACAATGAACAGGGCATGTAAGACAAAGAAATAGGGAGTTCATTCACGGCAAGCATTCATGAAACAAGAATAACACAAACCATCATTAGATTGACTGGGCAACAAACTCCCAAAAAAAGGATTTTTAATAAATAAACACCTCATTAAAAGTAAATGGGAAGGAAAATCGGAACAGAAGTTGGGCATCACTATACAAAGAGGACAACCACCTAAAATCTCAAGCACAAAGATGTCTAACACGTATTACTAACTATGTTGCATGGACTTCAAGATACGTGATGCAACACTTCCGCTCGTTCTTCATGGGATACTTTTTAATTTTATTTTTCAAGATGACTAAAAATTTATCACACCTTTCTCCTCTTGATATCTTTGTCACTTGATTGTTTACTGTAACATTAGTATATTATTTTCTATCAAGTTTAAATTATTTAATTATGGTGTTGAGTCTAAAGGTTGTGGGTTCAAGCCCATGGGCATGAGATACAGACTTGGCCCATGGAAACATTTTGCCAAAACCAAATTAAAGGTCAATCCAAATTGATGAGATAATTAGCTTAGATAATTATGATGATGATGACGATGATGATGAGTCCGCTTTTTTGATCTACTGATTTCGACACCTTACTCATGTTAGACTGCAACACTTGGGCCCATACTTTGCAACTTAGCATATCAAATGTTTAAAATGGAAGGTACAAATTCACTTTGTAGCAGTACCCCAAGATTTCAAATTTCAAGTTATAAACTTTAGCGATGTAAAATGAGAGTAAATGCCAACAATATCAAAAGGACACAGAGAAGGCATCAAAATGAATTTGCATACATATAATTATGAACATGTCATATTATATATGGAAATTAAGAGCAAAAGAAATATGGATAGAAAGGCATACACTATGATATACCATTGCCAGCTAGTAGCCTAGTATGATAGAAAGTTAGAAACAATGAAAAATACATTACCTGTCATTTTTGTCAAAACCAAAGCGTGCACCATAATAAAATGCAACAGCAAGTAGCCATGCATCACTGTGAACAGCAACTAGTGTCAACCAGTCCTTTTCTTGCATCCCATCTCGTGCAAAATTAATTCCAAGTGCTGGTTCAGGAAGCTCGGGAGGTACTTCCTCAGCAGGCAGGTTAACTTCCCAAGTTTCATTTGGATGCCCGTACAGACACAAATTCTCTTTCTCTGGGAGCATGCAAATGTCAACAAAAGCAATGTTACAAGCATTCTCCTCATCAATTGACTTTAGTGAGCCAAACAAAAAATAGCTCGAGCTAAGAGCTACACGGAATTATGAACACAACAATAAACTCCATCATTTTAGTGGTGCACACCGTGCTGGCCCCCAACGCTATTAACTCGACCCAATTCAAGCTCTTGGGTTGTTAAGGCAACATTCTTGAGCCCAATTTGGTTTATAGCCTCAGGCCTTGGGTAGCCTAAGCCCAACTTGAGCCTAGGTGACTGTAATCACACATGCATATAACGATAGTAAAAAGGCAAAAATCCTAACCTATACTCTTTCTCTCTCTCTCTCTCTCTGACAAGCACGAGCACAACCTTTTTCTTCAACTTGGTAATGATAACGAAAACCCTATGTGCCTACCTTATGATCTTGACAAAATGCATTTGGATTAGGAGGAAATTGTCTAGGGCATTCTCCCAACTAAGGGATCCTCCTCAACAAGGGGTTCACCTGCGGGCTGGAAAGTAGGGAATAATGGTTGCATTTGGATGGGTGAAAGAAGGGGATCACTAGGGAATGGAAAAGTGGGGACTCTCTTGGGGTTGTGACTTCTTGGTGGTGGCTCCCCTCTAGGTAGATTGCTCGTGTTGGGTATCTACCAGGGACTACCAAGATAACGTAAAGAGTCAAAACACAACAAGGGAGGGAATGAGTGAAGTATCTATCCCTTCAAGGTTACTGACATTAATACATTATACCTTAAATTGGGGGAAGGAGATTCTTATGGACCCACCACGCCACTCCACTAAAAGAAAATCCAAATAGGGGAACAATTGTTTCCCTAGAAAAATGAGTTCCACCACTCCCATTCTCATTCAAACACAACAAAAAATGCTGTCAAGGAGATTGTGGCAATAAGGTGCTTGAAAATAAAGTACATTAATCATCTGGTGTAGTATCATTCTTTGTAGTTTCCCCACCCAAAAAATTACTAACAAGATGCTTGATGGCAATAGCATGGTTTCCCATCCTTTCCTCCACATTTCCCAATCAAAACAGACCCATGGTGATGATCTAGGCTAACATGTGGGACATTAGTATGATGGGATTTGGGGATGTTGATGCAGGCCGCTGAATGTCTGCTTGTGTGGAGCCTAACCAGATTATCTTTTCTTTTTTCCTTGTGCCTAACCAAAATTGTCCCAACCTGAACCTAACTAATAAAGCTAGGGATAATTATGTTAAGGTTGATTTTTGGCCATTCACAAATTGCAATTTGAACCTGACTCAAACCTTTCCAAGTTGCACCCTACTAAAAAGTGATGAAGAGAGATTGAATAACTTAGAAAACATACTAGGTATCACGGTACAATGTAGTAACAACTTCTTTGAAATGTTAAATCCATTCTGAAAGATTCTGGCAGTAAGTTGCCATCAATTTTAAAAACAATTTAGAGAAGAAAAACAAACACCAAGTTACCAACGGTAAGAAATGTTAAAACAGTAACAAGAGTTATTATGTTACCTTCTTTAAGAAAAGATAAAAGGGTTTCCACAATGTAACAATAGAAGCATATTTCCATTTCAACGACAACAAGAGCAATAATAGAAACATGATTGCCAACAGTCAAACTTTTTAAAAAGGTTAGTTGTAAACTCCGATGAGTGTGAAATAAGGATTATAACAATTCCTTTAAATACTAAGTTTTTTTTATCTTCAGTTACTAAAAATAATCAATATGAAGAACAACAAAAGGTGGTACAGATTCAGTCACTAGACAATCTACACACTCACAGAACAACAACTTATAAGCAACCAAAACCACAAATATATCCATTTTAACATGATCGCAGACTTAGAAAGAGGGACAAGAAGAGATAGAAGTAGCAAAAAGAAACCCTCAAAAACAAGGAAATTCAGAAAAGCTCACCCGGATCACATTGCTGATAGAAGCTTTCCACATCTGAAGCAAACATCGAACATGAAAAAGGTAAAGAAGTTATCTAAAGAAAAAAAAAAATTTACAAAGCTGTAGAGAGAGGAGACTAGTGATTTGGACACCATTTGTTTATTAATAAGGAAAATACAACTCTTCATCTTTTTGTAAAACCGTAACAGCTTCAACCATGAAAATGCAAACAAGTTTTTCCTTTACCTATTATTATTTTAAATGAGGTCTGTTTGGATTGGAAAAACAGTTCCAAGGTGATATGTCCTAGCGGGGGATTCTCCTCAAGTGCTAAAAAGTAGAGGATACTGGATTCCAGCAAAGTGGGTGCATTGAGGAGGAAAGAAAAATATAGGGAATTCGACGGAATAGTTTATTTCATGAAGAAGGATTCCAAGTGAAAAAAAAAAAAAACCAAACGGCATGCGTGCATAAGGGGAAATTCCTAAATCCAAACAGGTAACAGTGGTGTCTAAATCACTAGCGAAAGAGAAAAATAGAGGAGAAAAAGAGGAAAAGCGAGAGAACCGGAGGTGAGAGCTTTGATGAGACCGGCCCTTCGGCCCTTGAAATCCTTGAAAAGATCTTCCACCGTCCGCGGGTTGTAGGGACCAGAACCTCCTTCCATTTCCCCCCAACGGATGAAATGCGACGAGAAAGAGATTGATGATTAGAAGAATTTTCTTCCCTTTTCCTTATTTTGTTTGGGAATGCAATAAAAGGGAATCCGCTAGGGTTTAGGGTTTTCTACTTTTGTTCTGGAGCCATCTTGGAAAAGTAACGGAATGTATGTTTTTCTCCTCTTCGATCCAAACAAAAAAAAAAGGGAAAGAGCAAAGGAGAGAGGAAGAGGAAATGATTTCTCGTTGTAGTTTTCCTCATATGGAAATCTTAAAAATAGAATCAATTGTTGGGTTTTATTAAAAGGTAAAAGAGGATTTTTGAAATTAATTATGTTTTAAAATAATAACTTCATTAAAAAAGATAGAAAAAAGCTTAAAAGAATTAGACCGTGGAGAAAGAGAAAAATCATGAAGTGAAAACAAAAGAAAAAACTTAAACAAGAAAAACACCTTTCCAATAGTTGTCTAGTACAAGCTTAGCGAAGAAATCTATCACGCCGTTAGCTTGACAAAGGAGACGCCCATCCCACTTGTCAAGTCTCTTACCTCCCTAAACACATTGATCAATTTCCAAGGTGGACGTTTCACTCCTGAAGCCCATTTAAAAGCATTAACTGAATTTCCTTTAATAATCAAATTAACATAAGATATTACCTAAGTTAAGACAATAAAACAGAAATTACTTTCTTTGTCTTTTAAACATTCATTTTGCACCTTAACTAGACACTTGGAATTGACTTTTTTATATATTCAATCTAAAAAATTTATTAAATTGAACATTATATGTAAAATATTTAGTCAAAAGTTCTTAAATCTAAGAAGTTGGATTGGCGGTCAAGACGCTTACCTCATGAAATGAGGTATTGAGTTTGACTCAAACTCAACTCTAATGAAAGACCACTCTTTTGTAAAATTACACAATGTGTAGATCGAGAAGTTTTTACATTCCTTAAAGAACTAGTCGGATAAGATCCCTCGACACCTTCAGTAAAAAAAAAAAAAGTTCTAAAAGGTTGAGATAATATGATAAATTCTATTTTGGATATTTAAATAGTTCATGTGATAATATATTCAATTAGCTTAATTATAAAGTAAATCTCGACCTCTAATATAATCTATCAGAACCTAAGTGCAAAATTTGCTCAACTTGCTGCATAGTCTCTCCTTCCCTTTTCACATTTTTACTCCCAGTGTCAACTCTCGTGTGAGCCAGTGTTGGACTATTGAACTGGACTAGTAGCAGACCGAATTAGATTTAGAATATTTAAATGATAAAGGACATCATTGTTTTTAACTTTTTTATAATAAAATACAATAGATTCAGTCTTTTGTTCACTCAGGTTATTGGGTGTGAACGGGAGTTCCATATCGGTTGTAAGAGAGAAAAATTAAAAAGTAGTCTTTTGGGAGGAAGTTTAGTCCCAACTCCCAACAATGGTATTAGAGTTAAGTTCTCAAGTCGACATGTGGACTTAGAGTTCTCCTAATCGAACGAGATGATTGACGATGTTTTATCGACTGAGAGCTTTTTTAGAAAGGAGATTGTTAGATGTGAACGAGAGAAGCCATCTTCAACTAAAGTGTCTTTAGAAAAGATTTGATCAAGTGAGTTTATATAGCTTACTTGAGTTGATTCATTTTTAACGTCATGTGTTAAAAAGAATCATTTGGCCGTTACTTTTTAAAAGTCAAAAGGTTAAATATGACTCAGTTGAGTCACAATTTATTAAACAAGGTGAGTAGAATAAATATATTATCGAGTTTTTCGACCCTGCAACCTCAAGTGGGATAAGACTTTCAATGTAGAGGAGCAGTTGCCGGAATGCGTTTGTTGTTGACATCTACCACTGTACATGCTCATTTGCTGGTTTTTAGATCAATTTATTTTTATTAAATATATCTTATAAGGTTGAATTTGGTCCTATTTTTATTTTATAAATTAAAATTCTAACTATATAACTTGAAAGTAGAATTAAATAGTTACAATATGTTTTTTATCCACTCGATTTTAATAGTTAAAATCACCGTACGCCAAATTTTTTGAAAGGCAAATGTCAACTTTAATGAGTAGAGATTGAGTTTCAAACTAAAATTTTGGTGCTCTTTCTTTAAGTATACATTTCAATTTGTACAGTTAGATTTTTCAAATTACAAAACAAAAATCTTTAAAAAAGAAAAATAGTGGAAGATAATAAACGGGCTTTAAAAAGCATGCTCGAACTTTGGTTTTAAAGCCCAACGGGCTTATGACGGGCTCATACTTTTGTACATATAAGTAGGCTTGGGCTTGTTTGGACAAAGCCGGGCTAAAGCCTATCTATGATGAGAAAGTCAAGGACAAGTTAATATTTTAAATCTCTGTCAATTTCGGTTCAATTTTAACCTTTATGTGATGCAAATTTAATCATCTTTAAAATACTTTTAAAGTTCAAAAAATTAATAACTTGCAAAAAGTGTTACACTTACCATATTTTTAAAGACCAAGTTATACAACGTTCAACTTGACTAATCCTTGGGGCATGTGTAAACCTTTCAATCCTCACATGTCAGGTACAGAACTAAAGAGAGTGACCCTTTTTTATTCCAAGACCTCCAATAAATAAGAGTGAGAATTGACCGTTGAACTAACCCCTCAATGCTACTTATCATGTTTAATTGTTGAACTACTTCGTTATCTATACGGTAGTTAGTGCGAACAAGAATTTTTTTATGAAATTGTGATTATTAATTATCTTATATTTTACGTGCTTTGTATTTGATATTTGATATTTCATAGTTACTAACATATTGTTATATTTTTAACAATATTTATTACTAATTAGTTGATTAATTCTAATTAATTGATATTCCTAATGCCATCACATTGATATCACTAGTTTTCCTGAGTTTGACTATAATTGATCTTTGATGGAACCCTATAAATGATAATGAATTAATGATTTTCAATATCTCTTTGGAGACTAAAAGGGGTAGGAAAAAAATCTTAAGTCATTTTCAATATTTTGTTTCATTTCATTGGGTATCTATTAAATACATTAATTTTTTTAGAACCATTTCTATTTTAAATAATTTTTATTATTTTAAATGCCAAACATTCTAGTTTCCTTATTTATGACAAGACCCAAAATAGCCTAATTACAGTAGGTTTTTTAAGAACATATTTTATTAAATTACCACAAACCCCCTAAGCAAAAAGACTTTGGTCACTCAAATGGTCAAATCATATTTCTTCAACGGCTCACGTTTTTATAAAAAAAAAATACCATCAGTAAATAACACCATTTAATTATAGCCATTTTCCTGCTTTTATTGACAGTTTTACTTTTACCGAATAATGCCACAATAATATTATGATAATATCACAATATTTCATGACATTATTAGGTTTTTTTCCTCATACCTATATAAACTTATAAACCCTTTTATACGAATCCATCATTTCTTTTAACCCTGGAAATCTGCCGACTCCACTTTGTGGTGATTATTGAGAAAATTTTGAATCCATGACACCACCCATAAGTACTATGTATCTTGGGTAAAGAACCCCAACAGATCGGGAATAAGACCTCCCACAGAAAGTGGGGATATACACTCAAACATATAAAGCGGTGGGCAAATCCATCATTCCTCAAATATTAGTGGTTATTTCAATTTTAATTATTATTTTCATTTATATATTCATTATATTTTTAATTAGTTTCAACCAAGGGTCGAGATATCGGCCGATACATAGTTATCGGCCGATATGTAGCGGTTTTTTAGGACCGCACTATATCGGCCTTACATAAAGGTTATCGGCCGATATGACCGATAAACGGTAGGAAATATCGGTCACCATATCGGCCGATATGTATAAATATCTGTTTTTGAAATTTATTTCCTTTTTTTAAAAAAAAAAACCAATATCGGCCCGTATATCGGTTCACATATCGCTCGATATTGGTTGTATCGGTCTGGGAAGAGTGATAAAAAAAAAAAATCTATATGGGTTGTGGGCCCCACACGATATCGGCGATATTATGTCCTAATATCGGCCGATATATGTACCGTTTATCGGTTTGAAATATCGGCCAATATTTCAGATTATCGGTCTGTATCGGTTTGTTTTTAAATTAAAAGTAATAATATATGTCCTGGGGCCCACAATCCATTAAAATCCATTAAAGTTTTTGCCTCTAAGATTAAGAATTAGAAAAATTAGATGAATTTAAAACCACATATCAATCACACATAAGACACAAGGATTTTATGTGGTTCCCTCCAATAAAAATTTTTGCTCGGGGGCGGACAAGGGGGCGCTGCCCCACTTTGACCCTCGGCGAGCTCAACGGGGAGTTCAACCCCCGAACAAGTTCAGTGGGAATGGGATCACAAATAAATAGCTTTTAAATGAGATCTTAAATATCTATTATTAATTATTTTATCTTAAATTAGTATAAAAGTACGTAAAATGCTTAATGCCTTAATTACTAAATTTATCAAGAATTTCTTACATATTTTTTCATAATTTTAAATTTTTTTTATCATTTCTCTTCATTTTATCGTTAATTTTAATATTAATCATATTCAAAACTTAAATAAATAATTTGAATATGTATATGACCGATATTTAATGAAAAAATTACATTTTTAAGAAGCTCCAAATTTTCTAAAATTACCATAAAATTTTCGGACCAAAATGCAAATAAATGGAAATATCGGAAGTGAGAGAAACTTATCATATCGGCCGCAATATTGGCCAAGCCGATATTTGGACCCCTGGTTTCAACTATTATATCTTCCATGAGATTTTTTTTCGGGTAATATCATGGTAAAAACTTCAAAATATGAAAATATTCCAATACTACTATTAACCAATGATACTCCAAAATAAGTATTTATGACATTTATTACCAAGAATGAAGTCAATTTACAAGTTGTGCAGCTCAAGGAATAATAAATTGTACTCTCTCTGTCCCAAATTAGTTGTCCTATATGGATTTTGAAACTGTCCCAAAATAGTTGTCTCATTTAGGATAAAATGTGTTGAAAATAGATGAGATCACATGGAATGTTAGCCTTAAATAGAGAGTTTCTTAAAAAATACAAATTTTCAAATGAGACAATTAAAATGGGACGGAGGGAGTATATGATTCAGAGGTGAACAAATGGCCAAGAGTATTCGTTTTATGCTTCGTCAAATGCCAATTTAAATCATAGTTTAAAAAACAAGAAAAGCCTCAAATGATTCAATTTAAGTTGACTCAAGCCTCAAATGATTCAATTTAAGTTGACTCAAGAGAATAATGGAGCGAGTGAACTAGATGTTCTGAGTTTGTCCAAGTCGAGTTAAAAAACTCAAAAGAGTTAGCCAACTTTTTGAGTCTGAATTTTGAATATTTAAATTTGTCCATGGTCCAATTTCCAAACCTATTTTGACATTCTTTTGAAATGCTTTGGCTAAGTGACACATTTTCTAGCCTAATAAAATCAGAAAGGTGGAATGATGAAGGTTTTTGAGACCAAGTTTAGAGAAGGGGAATTTTTTGGTGGAGGTAGGGAGAATTTCACCAGTGATTGGTTTTAGGAGTGGTAAAAGATTAAGGTAGGGAAGTGGTAAATATTGCGGGGAATCCTGAGTTTGATTCCCACACCACTCCAAAGGGTCACTCCCGTAGAGTTACCCGGGTGTCTGGGTAGGGAGACTTGTACGTATCCCGAGAAATAGTTGGGTGCCCTAAGAGACCTGACACCTTGGTCATAAAAAAAAAAAGTGGTAAATATATCTGATGGAATGTGGGAGAATCCTTGCTTATTTAGTTTAGCAATGGTCACCCTCACAATTGTTAGGATCCATGGAGCCAGATTATCAGAGATGTATTGACAGATCCGTTCGAGGGAGCCAAATTTTTTATTGGAAGATAATTTTGTAATTTCACATTACATCTCATGTAAACCCTGATTAGGGTAATATATATTTTCGTTTTGTGAGAGACAGTAATAGATCTGTAACGAGAGACGCCTCTTCTTCCATCTTTGTCTTTGAACATAGTGGATCAGTTTGAACCCCGTGGACGTATCGAAAAGAAACCATGTTTGTACTGTGATTTACTTCTTTTTGTTGATTTCTCTTCTCTATTTTTGATATTGCTGTTTTCGTGAGGTAGGAAAGACGTTTTTTCTCCCAACAACAATCAATGTTTGAATACTTTATGATCAACAGATCCCAAGTTAAAAACCTGGTTTTTACTTGTTCCTGACAACCTAATCGTTGGCTTCGAGTTTCTTGATACTTTACAACATGATATGGTAAAGCCAGTCAATAGAATGCAACTCACCTTAAGAATACAGCAAAGTAAGTTCATAGGATCTGAACATAAAATCTGAATACAAAATACTGATATTAGTACAACTGGTTATACTTGTTAGCATGCAGAAACATATTCTGTACATCATAGAAGGAACCATATTGAGTAAACGATCCATAATTGCATATACACATTGTATTCAATACATTGCATCAAATTCCTAAATCTGAGAAGCTTCTTTCAACGTGCGATAGGTACTGTTATGTTTACTGATGGGAATTCATGGATTCCTAAGTACAGCTAAGGCATTGGTGCGAGCCCGATTGTTGATCTTACAGTGAGAGTACAAGCATGAGATTTGATGCTACAGATCAAAGCTGTGGCTGTTGAAATGGAAGAGAGGTTGGTTCCATCTGCCCCTTGTATTCTGTGACCTGCACTCTTTAGCAACACTGGTTTGGAGAGTTGGAGGGCCGCATACGATTACACCGATATCCACGTGTCCCCAACTCTCTGAAACAGACTCGAAAATTGCTGAAAAAAAAGCCAGGATCAGAATGAAATAGAGGAAGCACAATGCATGTGAATCAGGATATCTAAATATAGCAGTAAAGAAATTTAGTCTCTAAGGATGCATGACATGGAGCTGATTTGAGTGGAATGAGTTCAAAACTTGGCCATGAAAAGATCCATAAACATCCCACTCCAATGAGTGTACCAGTTCTCTGCTGTGTGCATGATCTTTTTACCTTGGAAGTTAGGTCTGCACCCATATTGTATGGTGTTCAAGTCGGCAAGATTAATTCGGCGAGCATCAGTATGCATTTTTTCTACATTATGCTCTGTTTCTGTTGAATTGCTCTTGTTCTCATCACCATCCATACTTTTCTCACTGATTATAACATTTCTTTCCCAATGATTCCACAGGAAAATCACAGTGCCTCCAAATATAGCAACACCTGCAACCATGCAAATGACTAATAGAAGCCCCTGGAACCACCAAGATGATATATTAAACTTCTTTATGTAAAATGTTTCTAACAAGCCCAATAAGATGAGGAAGCCCGCTGTAGATAGGATGACATAAGCTCCAGCCCATATATTGTTCCCTGTACCGACCAAGTTGGACATGCTACTTCCGCCGGTCATGGGAAAAGAGGAACATCCCACACTCTTGTGAACTATACCCTCTTCCTGCATTTTTAAGTATGATCAAATAGTTTACATTCATCTCTTGAACCAGAGAAAATATTTTATAAAAATGGATCTATTTATAGAAAGTTAACACCCACCAATGGAGGCTCTGTTTCTCGAGTGACGTAAGTTTGAATCTCTAGATGCAGATTATTAGAAAGGGATGGACAAGGTGATTCAGCATTGACCAGTGAGAGAAGTGAAAGCTCATTGGTTTTTTTCACAGCCCAAACCACTAATACATTTTTTGGCAAGCAAGGTTTGCTATCCCCAATCCGGTGCAGGATGTCGCTCAAGATGGCCAGAAAGGGTGAAATTCCAATACCTCCAGCTACCAAAATGAGGTGTTCATAGCTGAAAGTGAAGAAAGTGCAGCCAATGTCAGTTAGTCTATTAAAAGTAAGAAACTAAAGAGAAACATTATGAAAATAGGGAAATAAAACATGAAGTGATCCTACAATCAAGTTTTCAATTGTTTACTGCCATACAAAGAATAGGTTGAATGTTCAATTCTGGTCAAGTAAATTGTGTGAACCCTATAGACCTTGATTGGTGAATTTTGGTTATGGATTAAGATCATCAAACTGTCAAAAATCATACCCACTAGAAGCAAAACAATCTACTTACCGCCCATTCTCAGAGAGTGAGCAGTGGTCAAAAGACTGATCAAGAGAAACCTTACGTAGATCAAATGATTGGAAACATCAAACTGTCTCATTTCTTCTAATTTGTCCTCCATTTTATTTATGATTTCTTTTTCTGAAAATTGATTAGGTAAGTTAATAATGGAAGAACTAAGAGAAGTATAGCTATGGAACAGAAGATCTTGACGATATGGATTCCTGACAAGAAACCAAAAAAAATTCAAGAAACAATAGTAACACAGTTGGCCAATAAAAATTCAGTCACTCTTCCCAGATAGACGTACCAGGTCAGGTCTGTAAGAGTCTAAAAGAAAATACTTGAACCTGTCAATGATGCTGAAGGTAATGATATCCCGAATTCATTTAAGATATGAACTAGCCTTCATGCAGTGTTGGATTACCCTTCATCCTTGGCACATCGATGCGTGGCCGGTTGGTTGGTCTAGATTGATTTACATATACTAATTATATGAGTTCACTGTTGATTAGATTTACTACAAATGATGTTTGCTGTACATTGGAACTGATATCTACCAATTTAACCACAAATCAATAAATCAACCACCATCTAGTATATAGTGAAAGGCAGTCTTAAGATTAGAATACATACGTCAAGTGGTATGCGGCTTCGTGCCCGTATGGCCCCTCAACTGAAGCTGTTATCCTAGGACAAGGTTGAAATGGAGTGCCATTTTGAGAATGCTCTGAAATGTTAGAAATACTATCTCTCAGCTTCCCTGTCCATCTCCCAAGAACTTTTATAAGAACTGCCATATGGTGATTTCCATCCAAAGGACTGGAAGACACACTGAAGGGGTGCCACTGAAGCCAAGACAACTCCCTGACTTGAAGGAAAATAAAACTAAGAGCATTGTACCGCATATCTGTAACATGAAATGACCATTAGAACACAAGCTGCCTTGATAAGAAAGAAACTACCAGAATGCAAATTTTTTGTTCAATAACTTTCTAATATTTGAAAGTGCAGAAAAAATGGCTCAAAGGGAAGCAACTACCAGAATGTAAATGTTCTGTTCGATTACTTTTTTAATATAAAAAGTAAAGAAAATGACTTAAGAGGAATTAGTACTTTTTGGCTTTGAGAGAACCAATTCAACTGTTCCACATGGAAAGCATGAGGCCGAGATGAGTTTGACAGTTTTTCGTGATTGCCAGAATCTCAAGAAACGATCGAGTATGAAAAGGAATATCCCCCCAGCAGCAAAGCTGAAAATGAAGTCTCCAACATGCAACGCAAAGAAGATGACGAAGACTATATATAGTTGATGGGTATAGAAGAACAATTCGAAATAATTCTTCCTCACTGGATGAAGCGACGTGACCCACATCAGTAGACCAGCTATCAGGCTAATTACTCCAGGAAGATTGGCAATACCAATATTTCTCCATTCTAGCAACTGCATGTGCAAACAAATTGATGAATGGAAGAGATATGTCTGTGTGTATAATCTGAGATTGACCGGTTAAAAGTGACTTTTGGATTGAAAAAGTTTTCAATAGAGAAATGGAAACTTCTGTCTGATTTCATTTGGAGGCCATTCTCACCAACAAGAGCCCACAGAATCATTGTTTGTTTCACAGATTCTTTGAAATCAATGAGGAACCTGTGTCGGACAAGTCTCTGTGTTGGACTATGGATTTCAGTATTATCGTAACGATTTTCTAAGATAACACACTATCATACCATCTCCTTTTAGAATCTAACTGAACTTGTGAAAATGTCCATTACTTGATTGCTCTTAGTGAAATTTATACATTATTTTTAGTGATGTTTACACTTTATACACTGTTTCTTTGATATTTCATTTTAATTTATATTTGTAAATGTAACTATGAATCCATGAATCCTATTTTTCGGGATTGGCCAAATCTGACCCTTCATAGCTGTGTTAGATTTTAACTCATGTACCCATGCAATTTAGCAAAGTTGCAGGTTCTTGAATCATGTCCTCATTTTGAAAAATGTCACGAACTGCACTTTTAATTCCAAGAAAGGAAAATATATGCATGAATATATATATTCAACTCACTTCCTTTAGGAGGCGTCCCTGCAAAGCCCATGCAATTATGTAGAACAGGCCATGTAATGTGAAGAATGCCATTGTAACATGTCCCAACCACACATGGTATCTGGTTGCATGCTCGAAAGGAATATCTATGAGGCGAAGAAGAATGGACCCCCTTGCCACTGGTAGAAATAGAAATGCTAAGCAAAATAATCCTATTGTACCCATACGAAGCCCGAAAACCTCCAATGCAAAATAACTGCAACGGTGAAGAATACAGTTCATTATTCCACAGATAAATAAATCGACTTCTATATTACTGTCCAAACATGCTTATCCTCGCAAATAATATGATATAAGCAACAGAAACAACAATAATAATTTGTTAATCCTCAATAATTCATTTGGTTTGTCGGAAGTAGATCAACTAGTGTAATACATCTCTAGATCTAAAATAGACACCCAAAGTAGTAAGCTTGAGAAGATGAAAGAGTATTTGAGTGGGTTAAACTACTTCTAGAACAGAGAACTAATGATTTTCAGCTTAAAATATACATAAATGCATAGGAAAATACATATGGGAATCAATCTTCACCAGTCAAAACAGTAATGAATGCAATTGTAAGTGGGAAAAAGAAAAAGTAGAGCAGGAATTCAATTGATCTATATGAAAGTTTTAAAAAAATATGCATGTAGTCAACCACATAAACATTGAAAGTTTCATTGCAATTCATTTGGCCCATTGCATTGGAAACTATTGTTCATAGATGATGTTGGAAATTGTTCACTTGTTAAGACAACATTGCATTGGAAGTTATCGATAAATAGATAATCAATTGAAAGTTTGAAGTCAAATGATGGAGAAACAAATACTTCAGGGGTGTCAATATTTTTCATATTGAAGTCCAACTACATGATTTGGGATGAGCGTCACTATTAATCTCTGCATGTTTCTGCCCTTTTTTTGCAGATGTTGTTGATCTAGATGGGTTAGAAGTTGATCATATAAAGATGTCATAACTCATAACACCTGTTGCATTCCTTCGATTCTTATCCGACTATTGATGTCTCCCAATTAATAGTAGAGTGATGGCTGTTGTTCCTCAGTAAAGTTTGTATTCAGTAGATTTACTAGCACTTCAATAATCCCATACAATAGAAGTAAATGTTTTTTTTTTGAAACATCAATAGAAGATTGTCTTGAAAAGAAAGACAAGCTTGACATAGCATAAAAGCTTCAAAATGGTGGAATTTATACCAACGAAGTATACTTTCTCCATGCAACAAACAAAAGTCATGACTGACCATCTCTCATTGAAAAAAGAAAAAAAGAATCATGGCCAATTCTTCCAAGCTAACAATACCTTTTCTCTTTAGAAGGCAATGGAAAGGAATTTATTATATGTTGTATTTGAATTGTGTAAGCAGAAACTGCCCAGAGAATATATGCAGAGAACAGAAGTATCCCAATAATTTCTGCAGCAGAGACAACACCGAATGGACCGTCAACAAGTACAGGGAATGTCCACAAACGAAACGTTGGAAATTTTGATTTCTTCATCCTGGAAATCAGATGCAAGTATATGACAAGAAGTGTTAAAAGAGATTGGAGTAAACAGTGACAGATTTCATTTCTTTTCATGACAATTCCAAGTCATAATCTTAACATTAGTAGTACTTGGAAAAGAATTTCATGTTCAAGTGAAACCACAAAAAGACCTACCCATATTGTCTAGGAAAGGCAGTCACGTACACAAACGATAGAAATGCAATAATGAGAATTGGGGCACTGAACATCAGAAATATACTTCCTGCATTTGCAGACACAGATACACATTAAGCATCATCTCTTTCTCAAAATGATGAATTTTGTGGAAAAAAAATTGCTACCCTGCATACCCGTGACTCCATAAACAGTTTTTTCAGAAGCCGATGTCCATTTCTGATACAACTGTTGCAAGAACTCGCTTGGGTATAGAAAAATAATGACAACCCAGCAAACAAAGATTGCCCACATTAAAATTTTGAGAAACCATTTCACTAAACATGCTGAGAAGGCAGTCGTCTTGGCAAAACCATGATCAGTGCTTCTATTCAGAAGTGGTTCATGAGTTGTGAGATCAGCCATTTGAAGAATGATGGACTGAAACTTGGAGAAGAATACAGACCTGCATCGCTTTTTAAGTATCTCAATACAGAACAAAAGGAATTCCTAGGATCACATCACTATCACAGCAACAGAATTTTGTAAAATAATTGAAGGGTACGGGCTCTTAATAGCCTAGAATAACTCAAGAATTTTAAGTTAAAGAAAATATTACATATGTAAAAGTTACATGTACCATCTAGATAGGTGAATCCTAAAACTTTTTTTTTGTTAAATGAAAAAGTTAGGCATCTTGATGTACCCAAGGTATAAATTTCCAAGAAAAAAGAAGGCCACTCATCTTCTTCTCATCTTTTTTACCTTAAGATTTTGTTACGAATGGAAGCGCACAAACAATAGTTAGAAGAACAAAATATAGATCAATCACACACAAAAACATAATGATTTACGTGGTTCCCTTTTGATACGTGTTTGTTATAATTTTCGATCACTCGCCCCCCGCGAGCTCAGCGTGGAGCTCGACCCACGACTGAACCAGTGGGGATTAGATCACCCATAAATATCTGACAATTAGGGTGTGATATCCTGACCCATGAGCCAGAGATTAAGCCCTAGATAGGCTGATCCAAGTGAAACTGGTCCTTGTCGGACGGGCCAACAAAGTGGGCCGATCGAATCCGACAGCACAGCAGTGGGTGGGAGTTGTGGAAAGTCCCATATCGGAAGTTGAGGAGTTTGAGAGGGGGTTTATAAGTAGTCTTGCTCCCTCAAACCAGCAAGACGTGTTATTCCGGGTCCGATCAAAAAATCGTGCGGGCTCGCATATGTGCACGTGTGTGCTCGTGTGGGCCTAAAACGGGCAGTATCTTGATGGGCCGAGCCCCAAGCCCTTTTTTATGGGCCAGGCTGTTACATAGGGTCCACAAAACCTAACAGATTTGAGGTCCAAAAGCTACAGATTCAACAATGAATCTACTTTTTTTTCTTTATTCCCTAATTGATAGGGCTGAAATTGGCCCGAATTACTAATATATGGAATTCGACCCGACCCGAACTTTTGACTAGATCCAAATTATAACTCGACTTTACCCGAAACCCGACTTGACCCGCATTTTGAACCTACTTTAGCCTACTTTTTACTGGGTCGGCTCGGGTTGGGTTAACTTAAAAATCTCTCAACCCAACTCGACCTGAATTCAATGCGGTTTCTGACTTTTAAATTCGACCCGACCCGCTGACCCGACTTTCATAACCCGACCCGCATGATTTTCGAGTCAGCTCATGACGGTTCGGGCCAAAACCCGACCCGAGTTTCACCCCTACTAATTGATATGTACCCATGAATTACTTCTAAGGTGTTTCTATCCAAAATAAATGCACACCACTTATTTTATATCACCACCAGAAGTTCTGAACCACATGAAACCAGAGGATAAGCATTTCCACCATAATCAAAATGAAATTAATAGAAAATGGGTATAGCATATTAAATGGGCAGTCATATTCATTCTGATGTCCCAACACTCCTGTGATCAAGGTTCACCAAACTGTGTATTTCACACATCACTACTACTTCAATGGAGATTGGGACTAGCGTGCTAAGTAACAACACATGATACATTTCCACTGTCTAATCCAAACCCGTGTTCGAAAACTCAAATCTCGGACTCGACTTGAAATCTCATCGAGTTGAGAAACTCAGCCCAATGTTAGGGACTGACTCGCCCAAGTCATTTCGAGTTTTTAAAAGAAATCCAAACTATCAATCTAATAGCCATCTAAACATAGAATAATGTCCTCAACCTATAATAATATATATCCTAATCATCAAATCATATCTTTTTTTTTCATTGGGTGTTCTCTCTTAAAACCCTATTAGCAGAGCACCAATCAGGGGGATTTGGACTTATTTTATACCAATTAAGGGCAAGGATTACAAAATTATTTCACAGAAGATAATAAAAGAAGAGATGAAAAAGAAAAAATCTCTCCCAACTAAGGTACTCATTTGTTCTCCTACTGAGATAGCCTCCAGTAACCAATAACTGGAGACCTTGCATCTTATATTATTTAATAAATATAAATACAGAAAGAGAAGAAAGCTACAACAATGGCAGAAAAAATAGAAATTGGGTGTTCCTTGAAATTTAAAGGGCAAAAATAAAAGCCTCAACCCTTCTAAAGAAATTAACAAATAAAAAAGGAAAAAAAATCTCACCACAATTTAATTCTTATAATTTAAAAATTTAATCAGTAGAAAAAGGTAAGAATTTTAGAGAAGCTAAAAATCTTTTAATGATATCAATTTGTTTAGAAAAAGGACGACAAAAGATAAGAAAAGAAAAAAACATAACTTATCTTTGAAGAAAGACAAAATGTATGTATCCATAAATACCTATTCTTTTTATAAAAATGGCCACAACTCCTTTCACAAAAGCTAAAAGAAACATAACTTATCTTTGAAGAAAGAATATCTATAAATACCTATTATTTTTATAAAAATGACCTAATTTTGGTGTGCTTTAAGGGTAGTGGGCTCATCCATGAGAATTTTAGCAGGACTATATCTAAATTTTCCACACGTTAATCCAGAAAAAAAAAGGTTAAAAGAAATTTAAATGGTATTTTTTTTCTTTTAAATAGTCCAATCGGTCAATAAGTGACAGGAAAAAAAATAAAAGAAGGAAATTGGAAAAAAATAAATTAGAAATGACAAAATCCCTCTATCTTTCAACCTTAAATTTTTATGTGACTTGAGCCTTCTACACGTTGGTTGGCTTCTACTAACAAGAAAGATTGGAGCCTATAGGGCCCCATAGCTTTACTCTCACTGAATTGAAGAAAAAAAAAACATCTTACACAAAAAGAGAGAAATATTGCAAATTTTAACGATTATATTGAATGTCATCAGCCCACGAAATTTTATTTTTAGCATATATTTGCAATATTTTCATAAAAAATAATTTCAAACGTGAGACAAAAAAAGTCCCCTTTTCACATTTCTCACCTCATACTCTATGAAAGGTGTAACAACCCAAATTTGATTAACTTCAAGCTCACCCAAACAAGACCCTGTGAGATGACCCTATCCAAATCCAACCCGTGACCCAACCCTTGACCCAAAACCAGAGTTCTAAAGCTCGGCCGATATGGTGCGTATCAGTCTTATGAACCAAATCTCGGCCGATATCACCGGAATTTCGGTTGAGATCTCGGTCTTGATATCGGTTGAGATTTAGTAATATCGGTCTTGATATCGGTCGAGATTTAGTAATTTCGGTCAGGCCATTTTTTTAAAAGAAAAAATACATATGAAATTACTTAAGATAATCCAATTTTTTACTATTTATTTTTTATTTTTATAATTCATAACTTAAAATAATACTTATTAACTAAGTAAATAAATTATGAAATTACTTCTATAATTTTTCCTCATTTATCTATCTTTTTTTTTGTAATTTTTCACCATTTTGTAACACTCACCATTTCAACCCACGTGGGTGTAGCTTAACTGATTGCCTCCCACCTTAGGAAGTGGGAGGTTGCGGGTTCGAGCCTCCATTGCCTAACCTTAGTGTGCCCTAGGGGTAGTGGACTCATCCGTGGGGGGTTTTACGCTGGGTATCACGCGGTTTTCCACACGTAAATTCAAAAAAAAAAAATTATTTAATTTCATGATATTGTAACTTCTAAATTATATTAAAAGATGTAAATGCCCGATATTTTATATTAAAATGACATATTCAATAAACACATAATTATCTGCATTTTCTGTAATTTTTTTATTTTTTTCAAAATAAATAAATAAAACGCTGTGGACAGAGAATCTTCTCAGCCGAGATCTCAGTGGAAACGTTTTTTGCACCCCTCCCCAAAACCAACTTTCTTTGGAAGAACGAAGAGAACAACCTTTTAAACCAAATTCATTATCTTAAGATTGTAACTTTGATACTAAAATGTTCTTAGATGATTTTTAAAAATATATTTATTTGATCAATACATTAGAAGCTCTAAACTTATAGTTTGATGAATTATAAAGCTTCACGCGTCAATGATTCATCACATAATCATCATAGGACAATTACTCATTCGTGGTATCTCTTCTGCCTTGCTTCTGAGCTACCTGTCTCGGAGATTCAATGTATCAACTCTGGCATATTGTACCAATTATCTCACCATAGCTGTAATAGCTGGGCCATTCGATCTCATATTTCTACTATTCGATGTCTTCTGTTGAGACTCCATTGCACTGTTTCCAAGGCTTCGCCTCTCAACCTTGAGATGCTCACAATTTGGACTACTGATAAGCTCACTCATGATACTTGTAGTGATGGTATTTTTGTCTCTTTTATCTAACTGTCTGGCCCGGACTGTGGGCTCATACATTTTGTTGTTTTTTATGCCCCCTCTATCTGGACTTCTCTTGATGTAATTGTTTTTGGAGACTTTCCTCTTCTCCTTTTCTTGAATGATATTTACCCCTTCGTTAAAAAAAAAAAAAAAAGAACTTGAGCAATTAAGATGAAAAGGATAGAATTTGAGAAATCAAATAAAATCAAATCGTTGGTAGATAAATTCACATTCTATGCTGGGTCCACTAGTAGTAAGACATTTAATGAAATCCTAACTAACGTAGTCCAAACATCTCTCTCTACGAGTGGTCACTTACATTATCCAAGAAAAAGAAGGAAGAATGAAAGAAGTCGGTGTGTACGTGTATGAACTAACCCTTGATATATAATGATGAAAGAAGAAATAATAAAATGGTGACCACATGCTGTATAATTGATTATTTTTTGGGTGAGATGTCTCAATACCAATGCAACAAATATCTTCCACACTTTTAAATGGGCAGTGATTCTTATATGAGATTTTTGTATAACGAGATATGGAAATAAGTGGATTTTTCACTTTATCTTTCACTTTACCGTATGGATAAATTAAAGAAAAATGTAAAAAATCAGCACATTTATAGGTGAGCTAATCACTCCAATACGGCAAGCCATTCTAGTTCATTCATCAACTATGGCTTTTTCCTGCATTTGTTTCGCGTTTTCAAACGAGACTATTTCTCAACCAATTTTTACAAAAAAATTATTAAAAGTCATCTTATGAACTGTAAAATTGATTTTAAGTGAAAATTGTATAGTTTTGAATTAAAAGAATCGTATCTAAATAATTAAGAGGAATTTTTTTTTTTTTTAAATTCTTTGATTACAATTTTTTAATATCAATGTGAAATCCTAACCAAGTACAAACATCTCTCTACTAGTAGTCACTTGCATTGTCCAAGAAAAAAAGGGAAGAATGAAAGAAGCTGGTGTGGACGTGGATGAAGGAACCCTTGATTTATTATGAGGAAAGAAACAATAATTAAATGGTGACCACATGAGTGTAAAAGTGATTATGAGGAAAGAAAAAAATAATTAAATGGTGACCACATGAGTGTAAAAGTGATTCCTATTTGGATGTGATGTGTCGCAGACCCGCGGACAGACACACACGGACACTAGAAGATGTTGAAATAAATGATTTAAATGATAATAATTATAAATAAAATTTAAATTTAAAAATAGTAGAATTTTATATTACAAGTAACGTCTAACGAGTACTTGTGTATGTCATGCCATATGAGATTGGTGGGATTTATTTTTAGATATGAATATAGTGATAAATTCCTGTTTAATTTTATAATTTATAAGACCGTTCTAAAATGAATTTCAATAGATAATTCTAATATTTCTTTTTTTTAATATTAAATTTAAATTATTGAATAAATATTTATAGTAGACAAAATTCATTAAAGCATATATAATGAGATTATTTTCATTTTAGATTTTAATCTAAACGGCAAAATAGTATATTCAATAGTTCACAACTTCACATTAATTTTAAAATGACCAGACTTAATTCTCACCAAAGGTCAAGTAAACCTCCTCTTATTATCGTTATCGGCCGATATATCGGTCGATATTTTTCTCTTTCCTTCTTTTTTTTATTTTAAATATCGGCCGATATTGTGAATATCAGCCGATATTGTGAATATCGGCCGATACGATAAGATATCGGCCGATATGAAGCACTCTGAAACCGATATATATTGGCCGATATGATATATATCGGCCGATATTTCGACCCCTAAACTCAAGTATGATGGGTAAGGGTCAGCTGGGTGGGTTGGGTCAGGCTTGTGCTAATTCAAGATAAGAACATACGACCTAAACTTCGATAAGACCAATATAGGCCTCAATTATTTTAAATTGCTGTTAATCTTAAAAAAACAAATAGGGGCTTAAATGGGCCTTTGGATTTTTGGGCCTTTTCCTAATTTACCTTAGGGTTGAAACTCGGGCGGATCGGGCCGGGTTTTAATAAATCCAACCCAATTCATATAAAAATTTATTGAATCCGATCTGAATTGTCGACCGAATTGCTGACCCAACTCAATCCGTGTATTGACTCGACTCAACTCGAGTGCTGACCCGACTTAACTCGAGTGCTGATCCGACTCAACCCGAGTGTCATATTAAATTTTTTGAGTGAGGCGGTCTGGTCAATTTTAAAAAAGCTTGACCCGACCCAACCCAAATTTAATTCGGATTTTTTCTTCAACCCAACTCGATCCTAATTTTAAAAATGTAACAACCCAACCCACTTGATTTCTCAGATCAAGCCATACGGGTCGAATCAAAACCCAACCCAAATTTCACTCATAATTTACCTCCTACTTCTTTCATTCTTTCTCAATAACATCCTATCATTACTCCTCATTTGATCCACTAACTATAGGCCCATTTGTTCGAAAGGAAGTTGATGAGAAACCTGTTTCTAAATAGGTGAGTAAAGATTGATAAACAGTTTGAATTCTTTATAACCAGCTTCCATGTTTCAAACACTAGTCATCTTTACTATAAAGGTGACGAACATTGATATTATTTCTTAGTCCATGGTACAGACCAAACCATAGCAATCTTATCCTCTTCACATGCTTTGCACCTCTGCTTGATTTGTGAACACACAATGCTTGTGGTCACCAACCTTTTGTGGTTCAGCATCAAATTGATAGATTTAGATTAGATTGAAATGAAGGGCTACAGAACAAGTGAGCTTTTGGCACATCAATTTTGTTGCAATAGACATTAATGCAGGCCAATTAGATAATCCAAGTTATGGGCCCCAAAATGGATCTAAGATTTTTTCTAAAAATTAAATCGGTACTATTACTCGATAAGATGATCCCAAACCTCCAGTTGGTTTCAATCGATTCGCCGTTTAAACGATAATGTATTCGGTGTCGATGAGTGGTCAGAATTCAGTGGTGAAATTGAATGGTTAAGATTGCTAGATGAGAAATTTTTTGGGTCTATCCTCCATCTATGATGGCCCATCATTAGATGAGTAGATACAGTTCAAGAGATCAGAATAGAGGCCTTTTCTTGAGGGATTGCTGTTGTTGATGTCTGCTTTTATAGTTATACGAGGAAAGCTCTATTCACTCTTAAACAATTCTCCATAAACACATCAGTGCAAAATTTTCCATTCAATACCCTCACACATTGTGTGTTAAAAGATATAATTTTGAGAGAAAAATAGGTTCAACTTTTCCAACACTAATCACCCTCTTAAATATAAATAAATAATTCTATAAATGAGATAAATTTTCTGCTCAAAATCGAAATGAGAAATAATTTAATCATCAGTACTGTTGAAAAGGGAGCATCGGGTGATGTAAATATTCAGTACTATTTCATTATAATGAAATGACAAAATGAAAAAGCAAGAGGTGATTTACATCATCCAATGCTCCTTTTTAATAAAAATATCATGTCAAAATAATTCTTCTACATTATAAATATGAACTTTTATTAGGAGGTACCATAATTATTTAAGTTGGACTTTGGCATCTCTTGATGTTTTATAAAACTACCCGGGCATGGGATACACAAACAAATTGATATTTTGAGACAATTCATCACTGAATTGAATTACACCATACAATGATAAGATTTATTGACCCTTCATAATATATTTCAATCATACAGTGAATAGGATAATGTATTTGATATCAATGTACAGCCATTTGCTATTTGTGACGACGTCCTAGTATAATATAATCTACTATCTTAGAGAGAGAGAAGGACAATGCATAGGTAATTTGGAGTCTATAACCTATCATAGAATGATAATGAAATCCATGAGTTACTCATGTTTAAAAGTGAGTTCCATATGTAAACATTAAACACCACTTATTCCCTTGATTAGGATTCCATAGGTACTAATCTTCAAATAATAATTAGAGGACTTCTATGTGGAGCCACCAAGTTTATGTAAATGGGTTGATTGAGAAATTCTTTTCTCGAATAAGGTGCTCATAAAAATGGCTTTGATTGGATAAGTGAAGCCATTCTTTAAAATATTTTAATGATCAAATAGTAGAAATTCATTAAGTTAGACCAATGAACTTTTTAACTCATATTAAGGTTAAATTGGATAAAGATCGAATTCATAAGAGTTAGGTAAGTGTGAGGGGAGAAGGGTTGTGATTGGTGCTATGGTGGGCCCCATTTGGTTGGGGCTCACAGATTGTAATTTAAGGATTGGAGCCTAGGGGATAGGAAAAAGTTAAACCCTGTTGGGTGATGGTCCAGTCTTTCATCTGATGGAGGTGGATGATGGACTAAATTACCGCTTATCACACTGTCCCAGACCATCACCTCATCCTCCAAATGTGTTGAGGAGAGATAAACGTAGCCAATGATATTTGAAGAGTTAGGCTAACGAGACTCACTAATGAGATATGTTATTAGATGGATTGTGTGTTCCATAAATTTAGATTCATTTGATAAGTGATTAAATGGATATAGAGCATGTAAAGTTTCACTATCAATTGATGAGATACAAACAATGTAATCTCAGCCTCTAAATTTTGATGAGTATAGGCTATTGATTTTTAAAAGTTTAAAATAAAGAGATGGAAATAAAACTTCATAGAAGAACTATTCCTATGGTCTGCTTTACATTAGACCTAACAATATGGGCCTTAAAATCCATTTTTACTTGATGTCTCGCCATCAACTAAGACACGGCATGTTTGGGAAGAATTTTTTGTATTTGAATGAAGAACTATCTGATTATCTGTGATCTTTCATTGCTGAAGAATATGGGGTTATTTCTCATCCATGGTAAAGACCACCAGACAAATAGCATTGATAAAGTCGATTTTGGAAAAAAATACTGTTTATAACACGTTTCTGCATGAAGACTTGAGACTTTGTGAGGCATTTTTCCTGATTTAATGTCTTATGAGGTGGGACAATTTTGGGTGGTAGAAAACTTTTTTTTTGAATTTACATGTGGGAAACCGGAGGATATCCAACTTAAAATTTCCATGGATGGGCCCACTACCCCTAGGGCACACCAAGGTTAGGCCATGGGAGCTCGAACTCGCAACCTCTCGTTTCCTGAGACGGGAGGCAACCAGTTGAATTACGCCCATGTGGGACTTAAAGGGTTTGAGCGTAAATCGAACTCAATTAGATGGAATCAGATGCAAGTGCAAAAACTATACTCATATTTCAAACATGCTCTGAGAAAACAATGCCTAAGATACATACGGTAGTGGCTGGTGAGTCAAATGCAGTCTATGAACTCTGGGGAGTCCATACTGCTAAACATGAGGGTCTGTTATAGAAAACACTGATAAAAAGCTTTATACAATATAACTACAGATGACCCCCTCAAATAGAATCCATGCAAATATGCTCGAGTCATGGCGAATTGCATGGTCCAATCTTGGGTTTGTATATCAAACTATGTAAGCTTTTAATGTGTAATTGTACCTTAGAAGGCACTAATTACAGTTCAAAGCTGTGACTATTGAAGTGGAAGATTGGCTGATTGCATCGGCCCCATATGTTCTGTGATCTGCACTCTGCAGCAACACTTGAATTAAGGCTGGGAGGGCCACATACAAAAACTCCCACATCGGCATTCCCCCAACGGTTTGAAACAGAGTTTAAAATTGCTGAAAGAAGAAAGCAAATAGATGTTAGACATAAGTCTGGGGTGCTAATTAACTGGAAATGGTGAAAGAACATCTACAAGCATAAGAAAATTGTGCAGTTTTCTTAATGGTTGAATATCTCATATAAAAGAAAAGCTGCAAGACCTAATAGATATACTAATATTTTGAGACAGATAGAAAATAGAGTTAAGAATTTACATATTCATAGGTTTCGTATTGTTACTAGGACACAAGCATGTCATTTTGCAAGTTTTCTTCCTCAAAAATACTAATTTCAGGTATTTGGCCTTAACCTGAACCACCATGATTTTTTTGTAAGGTTTTCCTGCTGGTCACTCGTGAGGTGGAGGGACAAAAGAATTCTAATAGTTGGAGAATATTGTAAGAGCAAATGAAGAACGTAGGAGGACGAGAAAACTAGTAAAGGGAAAGGAGCACCAGTTAAGGAGACTAGCCTATTACGTAGAGTAAGCAAAGTCCTTTATAAATTCCTAAATCTCCCTCTATACTTTCAGTGTGGGACTCGGTCGCAAGCAGCCCCAACAATCCTCCCCTCGAACGAGGCCAGCCAACTCGTCCGCTGGGGGATCTCCTGAGGTAGTGTGAGACCTGGCTCTGATACCATTTGTCAGGACCTGGGTATCCATCCCAAAAGACTAGCTTATTAGGTGGAATGACTCAAGTCCTTTATAAATCCCTATATCTTCCTCTACACTTCTAACGTGAGACTCGTTCTCAGCCAGCCCCAACACTTTGAGTAGACATGTCAGATAGATTGGATAATTACCTTTTAAGTTTGGCCTGCATCCATACTGTGTAGTAGTTGAATCAAGAATGCTTGTCTGACCCATCTTGATCTGTGACTTCAGCTTGTTTTGTGTTGGGACACTGTTATCATTGCCATCCCTGCATTTTTCATAACCTGAAACTTTTCTTTCCCATCGACGCCATAACAAGACCACTAGACCTCCAAACATAACAATGCTCACAATCATCAATATGAGGAATAGAAGTCCTTGGTACCACCAAGTAACGATGTTGTAAGGTTTTATGTAGAATAGTTTCAGCAGCGTCAATAAGGTGATAAATCCAACTGTTGGCAAGATAACATAAACTCCAGACCATATGTTATGCCCAGTAGCAACTAAACTGGAAATGCAGTTATTCCCTGTATCACGCGAAGTTGGCCGATCCATGCTTATTTGAAGATTACCGTCTTCCTGTAAACAGAAAGGAGGAGTTGGACTTCAATTAATTTGATTCCTCAAAGCATTTCACATGATGAAGTTATTTACAAGTTCAACCTACCAATTGAGGCTCTGTTTCTTGAGTGACAAATGTTTGAATCTCTAAATGTAAATTATCGGAAAAAGATGGGCAGATAAACTCTGAATCAACCATGGAGAGAAGTGAAAGCTCCTGAGAATTCTTCACAGCCCAAACAATTAATACATTCTTTGGCAGACAAGGTTTTTTCTTCTCTATTCGGTTTATGATATCTCTTAGAACTGCCAAGAAAGGTGAAATACCAATGCCTCCTGCTATCAGAATAAGGTGTTCGTACCTATGACAGCAGAGAGTCATTGCCAAGAAAAACAACATGAGTCTGGTTATTAAGAAAATAGAATTTCACACAAGTAAATGATAGACTAAGAACTATTGAAAATTTGATGATCGAAGCAGTGGAGGAACATATTTTAAAATAGAAAATTCTAAAATAGAAAAACCTCCTTTCCAAGACTTTTAAGTAGTCCTTCCAAGAGTAGAATCTCAAAAGAAATATTCTTTATCATTTAGAAATGTGGAAAATGGTATCTAGAAGAAAGAATTCATACTTCAAGTAAGATGGTGATTGACACCCGTATGGTCCCTCTACAGAAGCTGTTATACTAGAATTAGGTTCAAATGGTAACCCTTTCTGAATCTTCTCAGAAGCATTCAAGACATTGTCTCCCAGATTCTTTGTCCATCTTCCTGTAGCTCTAATGAGAACTGAAAGTTGATTTCTACCATCCAATGGACTGGAGGAAATACTGAAGGGATGCCATTGCAGCTGAGAGACTTCTCGCACTTTAAGGAAAATAAAATTAAGTGCATTATACTGCATGCCTGGAATGATGAAATAGTAATTAGATGATAGGCCCATTGAAGAGACGTTAGAAAAAGAAAGTACAGGAAAAGAATCATAATGTCAAAATATTTCAATCTATCACACTACTCATGTTTGAAACTCTTGCAATACTTCCTAATATGTCAAAATAAAATTATAAAATATTGTGAAACTGACAGATTTGAAGTTTGCATAACGTTGCAACGACGTCTCACTAGTATGTTTGTCTAAAGTCTAAACACAATCTTCATGTTAAGATTTGTTTTTCATAAAAAAAAAAATGTGGAAATGATTGAGAAATATACTTCTTGGCTTTGAAAGAGCCAACTCCACCACTCCGCATGGAAGGTATCTCGTGGAGACTACATCAACAGTTGTTCGTGATTGACAGAACCTCAAAAATCGATCAAGCATGTAGAGGAATATTGCTCCTGATGTAACACTGAAAAGGAAGTCTCCAACATGCAATGCAAAGAAGATGACAAAAACTGCATATAGATGATGGGTGTAGTAGAAGAGTTCAAAACGTTGCCTTCTTACTGGGCGCTGCGATGTCATCCACATTATGAGACCAGACAAGAGGCTAATTAGTCCAGGGAAATATGAAACATCGCGCTTGTTCCACCGTAAAAGCTGCATACAGAAACGAACTTGCATTGATATTTGTCAAAGACAATGGATAAACTTTTTCACAGAAGAATCTCTAACTTAGTATTTGGATAATGAAGACCTCTCCAATGTGAGTGATATTCAGAATGTGGTGTTATGATCCAATTGCCTGATTGAAAATTTGTGTGGGTCTCAACTGTATCATGATAAGCATATTGTCTTTCAGTTTATTTCAGTATAATTCTACGATTTCCGAAAGTGTACATAGTCGACTTAGATGTGCATTAAATCAACAATGTAAATATTGCTGGTTTAGCACACAATGTCATCAAGAAATCTGGCTTTTTATACAGGCTAGTTTTTTTCTCTTCTATTTTCTTGAAAATTTGAATGTCTATTTTCATTGGAAAAAAAAATCTCTGTCAAACTCACTCTTTGGAAGAGATGACCTCTTACTCCCCACGAGCCCATGTAGCATAGACTGTGCAATGTGAAGACTGACATTGTGAGGTGCCCCAGCCATATGTGGTACTTGGCTGCATGCTCATATGGAACATTTATGAAACGAAAAAGTACTGATCCCCTCGAAATCGGTAGAAATAGGAATGTCAAACAAAACATTCCAATTGTACCTAGGCGATAGCCTGTATATTCTACCAATAAATGGCTGCAATAGAAGCAGGAATGCATTAGTCACAAAAAAAAAACCCTAGTAGCTCGTATATTCTAACAAAAAATTATTGCAATCAAAGCATTTAACTCTTGTGGAGATTATCAAAGGAAATTATAGTAAGCAAAATAATGTTGATAATAATAATAGAAGTTTGAAATCTATACAGTTCAGTTGGAATTCAAAGTAAACACACTTTTATTTGTGGTACTGACCAAGACAAGTTATAGCTCATGTATCCAATCAAATTTACCTCTTCTCCCTTGAAGGGAGGGACAATGTGGATATGTAATTATGACTCTGTGCTGTATAACCATAAGCGGCCCAAACAAGATATGCAGCAAATATGAGAATTCCAATCAGTTCTGCAGCAGTGACAACGCCAAATGGTCCGCTGACGAGGACAGGGAATGTTGACAAGCGGAACCTCAGAAATTTTGGTTGGTTTGTCCTGAAACCATAGTAACAAAAACAAAAAGATTATAACAAATGACTCCTTTGAAGCTGAAGGACAGAACTATTTGCACTACTGTATAAGAAAAGGGCATACTTGTGGTATTCTTTTGGAAAGGCTGATAGATATATAATTGCTAGAAATGCAATGATGAGGACAGGAGAACCAAACAATGGAAACATACTTCCTGGAAGTTCCATACACAAGCAGAGTGTCAGTTATATATAGATTGAATCTTAATCAGTTTCAGGTGTAAAAGTAATTATACAAAGAAAGAAGTCATCAGTAATGCCTACCTGTGAGTCCATAGAATGTCTTGTCAGTAAGATCGAAATATTTCAGAAATGGTCCCTCCATGTTAGGACTTGCATAGAGAAAAATCACAATGACCCATGTGAAAAAGATCAACCATATTGCAGATTTGAGCACCCATCTGGCCAGAATCGAAGACAAAGGCCTCCACTTGAAAACCCTTTTCTCAGGCATTCTGTTAGGACTAGTTACATCGCCACCCATGCCGTTCTCCATGAGATGAGGAACGCTGGACTGGAAAACAAGAAGACAATCACTTTAATTGTCTCACTTATGTATGACATCCCATGCCACCCTAATAATTTTACAACTGAAACATGAAATGCCTTGAATTCTGTCACCCTTTTTCAAGCATATTAACGATGAGTAATTGCCAGTATAAGTGTCCGACTTATTTCAATGGTCTACTGATAGTTTAAATCCATTAGGTCAAGGAAATTTCAAACAAAAATATAACAACACAAGTAAAAGTAAATATGCAAACAGAAAAGAATGAAATTAACATGAGTTCTCTGACTTGTAAAGTGAACCGATTCAATTGTTTAGAACCCAATACTTTTATGAACTTCCATGCGAGTACATCAGTTTAATCAAAATCTCACTAAATTAATAGTTCAATTTGATCTTTGCAATTCCAATGGAATAAGAAATGCTACTAATTATAAATATCACAACTATCTGGTATTCATTTTGTCAAAAACGATCATTACCCCACTGTTACTTATTCCCAATGATCTATTACTTGCATACATAAATTCATACACACACACAGGGAGAGAGGTAGAGAATTATGATACCAAATCAGGAAACTGTTTTAAGTATATAAATGGATTCATGTGAAAGAACACTGAGAGACTACAAATATAGAACTAATAGTCATTCATCAATTAAAGAAGGTGTGCTGCATAGATATTTGAACATTTGTATTACTTTCAGTTTGTATATTGAGACTTATTTAAGAAGTTAACAGATTAGCTCCACTGACAGTATTCAAGTGAAAGTTCATTAGGAGAAAAATGTGTACACTCAAATTGGAAATGGTTATAGGTAGCCTGGTTCATTGGATTCTCCCTTTATCACCCATAAACTGTTACTGGTCCACTCCACTTCTTGTCAAGGTTTTCAATAAAACACAAATCCTGTTTATTCTTACTGGACTCAATAATTCTTAGATTATGTGATTGAAAATGAACCTTCTCACACAGGTTGCCACAGTGTCTTTTGGTGACTAAGTTTGATCTCTTGGTGAACAGCAGTCCATTCTGAGCGACAATTCAGAAGATCACACTCAAGGTTGCTTTGATACAACAGTCAAATCTTGCTGGAAGAGGGTGCCATGATAGAGATTTTGAGTGGTGATTTAAATGGACATCTAATCATGCGATAACCTGAACCATACAATTGATACCAACAGGTTTAGATGAAAATTTTTAATCCATTGAGGTTTTTAGTCCAAATCCTGCATCCAAATTATAAATCTATTTAGGTTTTGGGTGATGTTAATATAATCAAACTTGAAATTGTTAACCCAAATGGGATTAATGACATATTATAATATTAAAGGTCTGATATATTATTATCATATTATAATGGATATTGAAAACATTCTATCTTAGCTTGTACCTAATTATGTATTGAAAATGATAAGCAGATGCAGCTCATGTTTGTATTGGGTCCTCAAGCTGCAGATACAAATGTGCCCTTGGTCTGACCATGACCTGTTTACATCTCTAGATTTTCTAGCATTTTAGGTAGAATCTATTGCTGAAACTGAATCTATTACTCAGTAATGTTAAGGTAAAAACAACCTCGCATATCGCAACTTTCTCTAAGCTTCCGACTTCAGTAAAATGCTTATGGCCAAAAATCTATCTAGTAAACTTTCTCTGAAACTTTGGTTTAGTATGTATTAGATAGAAAATTTTCTCAATTGAAGATTGATAGCTATCAAAATTTCAATCCTTCAATACCAAAACCAGGGAGGTTAGGTGCATACCTACCAAAGCTTCTATCAATCTACAACTGAACATAAGTGTAAATTCTTGATCTCCTATGTACTAGCTCTTTCATCTGAAGTAATCATTACCCATTGCTTTCTCCTCAATGTTCTCTCTGCTTTTGCACACATTCATAGTTTCATACATAACAATAAAAAATGCCACACGTGCAAAATAAATAAACGTTAGAATTTAAACTTTTGGAACATGTAAACATCACAGATCATCTATATCAGAGAAAAGTATAGAAAAGAGTAGTTTAAACTTGGACTCCTGCTTAAAGTTTACATACAAAACAGCAGATTCAGATATGAGTTCAAAGAGATGTTACAGAAACATGAAATGGAAGATGGTTGTTCATATCTACCTCAGTCAGTGATTGTGGACTGCGGTAAGGTGCCGATGCCGATGAAGGTATGAAGTGAGGAAATATAAGAGCAATGTTGGTGAGAAAATGGCAGAGGAAAATGGTCGTGTAATGTGAAAGTAGGAGTTTGTTGAGGGAAGGAGATGAGTAAAGGAGAAGTGGTGTGGTCCAATCAATGTTGATTCTAGATTTCAGTTGGTGGTGAGAAGGTTGGTGAGCCTTTGTCTTTGCCATGTTGATTTTCATGTGTATGATATATTCCTCAAAAAGTTGATGGGTTTTTTGGGCTCACATATTTGGTTTTGATGATACAAATCGAATATTTGCTAGCTTTTGGGAGCAGCATTATAATCGGTGGGCCAGGCCAAGGAATGGATCTTGACCACCTTTTTGGAAGCAAGAGAGAGAGAGAGAACTATATTAATGGGCCAAGAGCTACTATATGAATGGGCCATCATCATGGGCCTTGCATATATGTGAGGAGATACTGCAATCTACAGAGCTACACATGCCAATTTCACCCATACATGGGCTCCTTTCATTAGGTAGGTGATTCAAACCATTGAGTGTCATGAACTCCACAAGGATGGGAATTCCATAAAGATATTTGAGACAGGAAGATTTCGATCTCTTGATTGGTGGGTGAAAATGGAAGTATAAGAAACACTTCCATTGGTCCGCGGTAAAAGTACATGTCATAGAAGTGCGATCCTTTCATTTGTACATATTTTTTCCATATAGCATCACGTGACATGTTTTTGTATCCACTGTCTTCGTAAAATATGAAAAATGAACTCTATCGACAAAGTTAGCCATCTGACAAAAGGTGAGATTGTCAACTATGAAAATTAAGAGAGTATATTCTTTATAATAATTATCTTAAATTGAATGGCTAGTACGTTGGGTACGAACGAGAGTCCCACATCAGTTGTGAGTGGAAAATATGACTGGGTCACTCCACCTAACAGACTAGTCTTTCGGGCTGAAAGTCCAGTCTCTATTGAAGTTGATTTTAGTACTTGACTGATGATTCACAATCCTCACGTTAGTATGTTACAAGAAGAGACTCGTATCTTATCATGTATCACATATGTGATATGATCTTCGCATATATAGATCTCTCTAAAACATTGATGAGAAACTAACTTCTAGATCTAGAAATTAAGTAATAAATTCAATATCTCGTGAGTTCATATTTTCAGAGAGAAATAAATTAGAATTGAATTAGACTTAAGTTGGCATTTTCTTTTTCTTTTTTTGAATTAACGTGTGGGAAATTCAGACACAGTCTTACTAAAATCCCCACGGATGAGCCCATTACCTCTAAGACACACCAAGGTTAGGACATGGGGGCTCGACCTCGCTTTATGAGACGGGAGGCAACCAGTTAAGTTACACCATGTGGGTCATTTTCTTTTTCTTTTATTGTCAACTTTTAAGTTTTGATCCTTCAACTCAAAGTGAAAAAGACAAAACGAAGGTCATTTGCCATGATGTAAAGTATAAGCAAATTTTACTTAAGCAAGATCTTAAGTGGCCCATGGCCAATTCTAGGATATGAATCATTTAAGTAATCAAACAAATAGAATTCCAATTTTCCATTCCTATCCCCTAATTATTTCATGAGTGATCCCTTAGATCTAGTCATAAAACATCATGGAACTTCAATTCCAATATAAGAAATATTCTTGCATCACACTGTTAAGTCATTCTAATTTGGTAGAAGGGTCCAAATATGGGCCATATTAATGAAGTGGGCTTGGCCCATCAGACCCCTACCAGTTCTGAAAGTTGGAAGTAGACAACACTGTCATCATCATCCATGCATAAAAATAATAAAATGCGTTCATAACTCATCCAAACGTCAGCCTGACGTTACCCATACTTAATTTGATTTTTAGTATTAAAATTTAAAAAGCAATATAAATATAAAATATTTAGAGTAAACTGTAAATTGCACGGGCCCGGCACAAAGGTCTCATGTGGGACTCATTTTATAATTGAATTTAATTTGTTAAAATTATTTTTTAAACTTAGATTCAAGTATTCAACCTTATATAATTTCCTTTTAATCCATTCTCACAGTTGGGTTGAAATTTAATTTTAGAAAAAAGTAAAGACTAACATAATTCAATGGATTCCATTTATTTGACATCAGATGATAATCTATCTTTCCATATATTTTTTTTATTGAGTGAACATCTGAGGATAAAAAATTAAGAAAAAGATCATCAATAGTTATTTAATTTAAATGTATTGAAATTACTTGTTATTTTAGCCACACGTAAAATCCCCACAGATGGGAGGCTACCAGTTGAGTTACATTCATATAGGTTATTCTTTCTTATTCTTTAAATTATTATATTTTTTATAATCAATACCTTCTTTTTCATTAGGTAAGAGTGGGAAATCAAATCAGGGTTGGAAAGATGAATAAGGTAGAGAATATGTATAGATCATACATCTCACTTAAATTTTCTTCCAATTCCAACTTGGTACACAAGATATTTTCAAATAAAATGAATTTTTAAATTTTGTAGGAAAATTACCCCCCCCCCCCCCCCCCCCCCCCAAATTTTAATTTTTGGTTTGCCTCTGATTTTAATTCAAAGCTTTTAAGGAAGAATTTTGAGTTTGAAAAAATGAAAATAATTTTTATTTTTTAATTTTAGGAAAACTATAACAAACCCCACTATTTATTAAAAAAAATAAAAATAGGGAAAATATTTAACATATTGCATAGACAAATTAGAGGTAGAGCTTACAGATTCCATTGGCTACCACAGTTCGGGAGCAGCTTGATGTTAGTTTTGGTAACTCATTCACCTTACACGTTGTAAACGATTTAATCATAGTTTAAAATTTTAAAATCTTATCTAAAGTGAATATTTAATTCATTTGAAGTATGTTTTTGTGTAACTTTTTTTTAAAATAAAAAAAAAATTTACATTGAAATTATTTTCCTTTTTCCGTGTGAACTTTTTTATTAAAAATGGTTTCCACTGCTTTGTCATTTTCCACAAGAGGTGTGAAAAATGAATTCATATGGGAAGGGTTTGAAAAGAAATTTCCCCGACTCGTGGATTTTAAGATATATGATCCAACCCATGAGTTAACTATGGCCCAACCGGATCTATGACCCAAGATTCAACCCAAACACAACTCCAAGATCCAATTCATGACCCATGACCCATTCTATGATCCAAATGACTCAATCTATTACTCAATCCATGACCAACTAATCAAACCCTTGTCTCATTGTCAAATTAACCAAATTTATTAACCAATCCACAGCTTGAAACCGAGTTAATGGTCCAATATAACCATATCCCACGCTTACCCATTGCTCGATCAATGAACCAATCTAATCA
The DNA here is from genome assembly GCA_013350335.1 of Chimonanthus salicifolius. Lineage (NCBI taxonomy): Eukaryota > Viridiplantae > Streptophyta > Magnoliopsida > Laurales > Calycanthaceae > Chimonanthus > Chimonanthus salicifolius. The sequence continues at coordinate 46,302,578 of CM023542.1, read as the reverse complement.
GACCTATCTTATGAATTTCTAGATTAAATTGACGTAGGTCAAGCTAAGATCTAAACTAGTTGTACTCTTTATTATATAATATTATCATTTTAACTTTTTAAGTAAACTACGGGTGGAATCAATTATTTAATGTATGTAATTGTTATTGTTATTATTATTTAATTATTATGATAATTATAACTATTATCATCATAACCATCATCATCTAGAATTAACTAATATGCATCTCACCCACAGTCCTACCTAACAATAGAATTTAAGAATAATTAGAAAAACATTTTATGTCACCAAACTAAAAAAAATTAATATTCATTGAAAATAAAATCTATAAATTTCATTTTCTATTGAAAGAAAAATATATCCTTAAATCTTAACTCAATATCTTATTAAATTGTGTCTGGCCTTTTTTTTTAATCTATGATCCAAATTGAGGGTCTAATACTCTAAACTTAGGTGGAAAATTACCCATTAATGACTTGGGCTGAGCAGTCTTAATCCCATACCTACCAAAAAGTCTTTATCACTCACCTTGATCTTGCACATCTTATTTTATTCAGTGAATGAAGCATTTTTCCTATAATGGTGACCATATGGATGGTGGCATTAGTCAACCAAGTAAGATTTCATGATGCATTATTCATCCACAACAAGACCCATAATTTTGAATTTTTTATTAATAGTGTGAAGCATGGGTGTAAATATCGGCCCATACGAAACGTATCGGCCAATATGATACGGGTTTTCAGTGCCTCATCATATCAGCCAATATGTATTGTATTGGCCGTATACGATAGTTCTCAGCTGATATGGCCAATATATCGGCGATATATATCAGTCTGATATCAGCCGATATCCATAATATCGGTCTTTTTTTAAAAAAAAAAAAAATCAAAATGGTGGTGGGCCGGAGTTGATATATCGGCCGATAGCGGCTGATATTTTCGTTTTCAATTTTTTTTTAAAAGATTTCTTTTGGATTTTTTATTTATTTTTTAATTCAGAAAAATAAAAAATAAAAAAATACCGATATTTAAAAAAAAACACAAAAGAGGAGAGAGAATTTTATCGGAAGAGATCTCGGCCTATATTTACATATCGGCCGATATCTCGGTCTTGCCGAGATTTGCACCCCTGGTGTGAAGTATGGAAGAGGGATTGGTACAGGAGGAAAGCCCTAGTGATTTCATTTCTTTGAAGGAATCATGGTAGGTGAAGTCACCAACCATTTTTCAAGCACTCTTTCAAATGCCACCTATCTATTCAAATAATTTTTTTTTTTAATTTATGTGTGGGAAACCGTAGGAAACCCAGCATAAAACCCTCACAGGTGATACCCACTACCCTTATGGCACAATAGCTGAGGTCATAGAGGCTCGAACCTTACATCTCCCACTTTTTGAGAAAGGAGATATTTTTTTTTATTTTGTCCCCATAAATAAAAAGAAGATAAAAATACTAACAGAGATAGAAAATATCGACAAAGTATATATAAAAAAATTGCAACGTTGGTATGAAATATCGGTAATGTTATAAAGTCGTAGAAATTATTTTAGATTTTTTTAAATCTTATTCTGAAAATTTCATTAATTATTTTCTTACTATTATTCATTAATCAAAGTCAGAAAAAGAAAAGAAACTATTATTCATGAGATCGGTACCCCTTCTCATATAAATGCCAAAGTCATCCGTCTCTGTTTTCACAAACAAAGCAACCAAAAACCTTTTATATATATATATATATATATATATATATATATATATATATATATATATATATATATATATATATATATATATATGATAAAAGTCTATTTCTAAATTCATCCATCGGCAATTAAAAAAAGTAAAAGGAAACTAAGTAAAAGGGTAAAAATTTATCCACATGGTGTAGTTAAACTAGTTGCCTCCTGCCTTAGGAAGCAAGAGGTTGTGGGTTCGAGCCCCCATGGCTTAACCTTCGTGTACTGTAGAGGTAGTGAGCTCATTCGTGGGGATTTTAGTTGGGTACCCCACGGTTTCCCACACATAAATTAAAAAAAAAATGAGATAAAAATCCTGATTAATTTCACTAACACTCTATGCCTTCTCTCTCTTCTTTCTTTTTGAAACTAATTGAAATTTATTAATGGGAACATTTTTACTTAATGTGAAATGAAGTCAAATATTTTCGTTATTACCAAGTAAGCTAATCTTAAAAAGAGGTTCTTTGAAGAAGACTTTTAAGTCTGATCTTTTAGAAAGAAGTTGTTTGAACTTTGAAGGAAGACCTTTTTTTTCACCATTTAGCATTAGAATAACATTTATTATTTCAAACTTCAATCATCCTATATCTTATATTTATGACCTTAATTTTGATTCTATATCTATTTCTTCATGTGTTTACTTAAGATTTGGGCAAAAAAGGCAAATTAAATTTTCAACTAGTTAATTTACTTTTAAGTATTTGAAATTGATACGTAAATTATTTGGTATCAAGTTACTTTCTTAGACACAATGCTTCATAGTATGTTTAATATAGAGGTCTATATATTGACCGATATAATATGTATTATTTAGACTTAATTTATGTATTAGGGATGAATAATATAGCCATGTATTGTTAATATTTTACAAATATTTGCTAATATCTTGGCTATGTATTAGCCCAACACCTTAGGCCCAAACACCAATTTTAAGTGGTTTTTTAACCCACTTTCCCTTGTCCTTTTCTATCTTCTCTGTTATTTGTAGCATCTAACACTCTTGAGAAAGTACCAACAAATCTTTTAGGGCATATTTATTAGTTTTTTGAGAAAATAAATTGTGATAGAAAAATTTTCCGGTTTACCTTTCACTTCCTAATCTAAATTTTTTCCATGTTTATTTGCCAGTAATCTACATCTACATAAAGAAAAAATGATAAATAAATGAGTTGAGTCGATTTGACTTGAGTTAACTCATTTAACAAATGGAAAAAATGATAAATAAATGAGTTGAGTCGATTTGACTTGGGTTAACCCATTTAACAAATGGGTAGGGAAAGGACGGCATCATTTTGGATTTAGGACTATTACTTGGGCAGGTCAAGTCAAGTTTTGAGTTTGCCGGAGCCAAGTCAACCTAAATTAGTCAAACTTGAGTATGACCTGAATTGTATTTGTAGGAGTTGAGTTTGATCTCAAGCCCAACATGTTTAAAATTTGATCAAATTGTAGCTCTTCAAATATATTTTTAATCCATATGATTGATATTTTAATAGGACAAATAAAATTAGAAAGATAATTAGTTGGATAGCATATATATCTTTGTTCAACTAAAGACTCATCTCATTTCTTGTTTTGCTCTATTCTTGTTCTATCATTTTTGTCATTTTGTTTTCCTCCATGCATTCTTATATATATATATATATATATATATATATATATATATATATTATAATGATTTTAATTATTTTGTGTTTAAATGGGAAATCAATATTAGATTGGATCTGTTTCAATTTGATGTTTTAAATCTACAATTTTTAATGGTTCTCATTTTGAGGAAAGTGAATTTTTTATGAGTTTATTGTTGCTTTTATTTGGAAAAAAAAAAGAAATTATATGGAGTTTGGATTTTGAAAATATCAAATGATGGCAACTGACTTTATAAAGGAAGATGTAAAATTCAAATAGCGACTCTATAGATAATAAATTTTCTTTGAGATCATATCACGAGGTCCATTATAATAATACTAGAATTCATGAGGACATTCACACACATTAATTTAATTAAATTAAAAAAGTGTGAGATTTTTTAAAGTAAGAAAACAAATTATAAGTATATGAAATAGCTTCTTTAGTTATTATATTTAATTATAGAATTTATGGACTAGTTAAAAAAGAAAAAATTAAAAAAGATTAAAAACCATTTGACGAAATTGACCAAAATACACTTAGTATAAAACCTAGCAAATTGAATCCCAACTTTATAACAAATGAGGTCCATTTGTTTCTAAAATTGCTACAATTTTTTTTTTTTTAATGAATCGGATTATCATTCAAAGAGAGCTCATAAAAATATACATAGAACCCACAACCTGGGCCAGGCCAAAAAAATCAAAAGGACTAAAAACAAGTCAGTCCCAAGAGGACAAACAAGCAGCTCAAGAGAACCAAGAAAAATACAGGACAAAAAAGCCCAAGGATCAAGAAATAAACTGATCGAAGATTGCCCGAACTATTAGCAAAAAACGCCAGTGCAGTTACCCTTAGACAGAAGGTCAGCAAAAGTGGAGATGAGATTTTCCTTGCAGTTGGAAAACTTCATGCCACCGATAGTAAATTTTGAGAGAATGGCTCTAATGGTATGCAGGTGACCACAGAGGTTCAAAGATCCAGTGCCAGAGCGGGAAACCAAGTAAATAATTTCATCGCCCAAGATGACATGATTGAGGGGGACTCTTTTCCTAAATAGATGTAGTAATATCTTCTGGGTGAAGAGAAGCATAGAAAGAGTAATTTCCTGATGAGTTGGTTGCTCACTTAAGAAACCAGAGGAGTTCGGAATAGAGCACCTGTAATTGGTATCCAAGAGAATGGTTTCTCTTAATGGGAATTTTAAATAAGAGTAAATGGGTAAAAATGCCACAAGGAAGCTATTACAAGAATGGTGATCGTGATTACATTATGCATAAAATGAATTAACAAGAAGTTAAAATGAATAATATCCTCAAAATTATGAATAATGATAACATTAGGGCTGCAACTCGGGTCGGGTTTTGGCCCAACCCGCATGACCCGACCGAGAAATCATGCTGATCGGGTCAAGGATTTTCTGGCCAGTGGGTCGGGTTGGGTTGAGAAGATAAAGCCCCGCATGAAATTCGGGTCGGCCTAGGTTGAGGATTTTACAAGCTAACCCGATCCGACCCAACCCAACCCGATTCGATCCGACTAAAATTAGGCTAAAATGGGTTCAGAAGGTAGGTCGGGTAAGAATTCGGGTTGATTTGGGTTAGAATTCGGGTCGGGTAGGGTTCTAAAGTTCGGGTTGAGAATTCGGGTCGGACCCCATATATATCAACTCGGATTGGGTTGGGTTTTAAGAAACCCGACCCACCCGACCCAAGTTGCAACCCTAGATAGCATTAGTGTAAAATGAACTAATAGTAAGTTAAAAAATGAAGAATATGAGATTTTAGCTCCATTACACTACTAGATAAACAAAGAATTTGTGTTTTACACTTTTTAAAATTTTATATTTATAATTTTTTACTATGAAATGTCAAATATATTTTAGAATTATAATATTATTACTATTTGTCGACATGGTAACTTTTTTGAATGGGCATCTTTTTTAACTTTTAAATAGTCAATCAATTCTAGCTTATTATATTAACAGTAGAGTATTAAAAAATTATAATTTCATTTATATATATCATCTCACTGTTCTTATTGATCTGACTTTAGATGTGATAAAAAAGTTAATGAAAACTAAAAATTCTAGTTAGGGCAGTAAACGGACCTAGATCCAGTCCGATCAAATAATCTTAATAAACCGTTTGAAGCCTGACCAGTAACACGTGATCTGATAAAAGTTGGATTTGACTCGAACCAATTAAGTTTAATGGACCGTTCGTGGCCCATTAAGGATTCGATCGTTTGTTTAACCCATCAATGGACCTAGTTCCTGCTGTTAGGCCCAATATCAATTTTTTTTTCAAATTTGTTGGTACCAGATCCAATATCACTCTAAAATTTGAGCTCAATATTCATTTTTTAATCTAAAATTTTATAATACCATATCCAATACTTTAAATATTTATTTTATCAAATCCAATACTCTAAATATTTATTTTATTAGGCTGAAAGGATTATATATTTATATCCATTTAGAAATCGCTTCGTTTGAAAATTTGAGCCAAACACTCAAAGGTTACAGTGGGCAAAGAATAGATAAATTTCGATATATTGTTTGTAGAAATGGATCGAGAAGTAAACTCGTTTCAAAATCCCTCTCTACACTCCAAAATGGCCAGATCGTTCGAACGATCGTACGTGTGTTCAGAGGGTTGAATTTTACATTGACAGTTCGAACATTCGCATGTATGTTCGGTTAATGAGCTCAAAAATTGAGGAGCAAGATAATAATTTCACACTGTGGGCACCCCATTTGAAAATATAGTGAAGAGAAAAGTTATAAACTGATATCCATGATACCATTGGTCCTTTGTGCCTTTTAATTAAGGGAGATAACACTTACACGGACAATATTTTTCAAGTTATACGGGTGTAAAAGGGAGCACTTACAAACATCTTTTTCAAGTTATACGGGTGTAAAAGGGAGCACTTACAAACATCTGGATTTTCTGCCTCTACACACCTGAAATCAGATTTTTCGAGTAAAATTACAATTTTACCCCTGCATTTCCATTCATTCGAATGAATGCCCAGTTCATTTTGGCATTCATTCGAATGAATCATCAAGTGTATTTTCAATTCATTCGAATGAATGGGCTAAACAGTAACACGGAATACTGCTCAGCCCCATTCATTCGAATGAATGGGCCTCATTCATTCAAATGACCCATTCATTCGAATGAATGAGCCCATTCATTTAAATGAATGGGTCATTAGAATGAATAGCTCATTCATTCGAGTTCCGTTCATTTCGAATCATTCATTCGAATGATTCGAATGAACCTTCAATTCAGTACATAATATTTTTTTTTTTAAATTTTAAACTTATTTTTTAAACATTGTGTATTTCTAAAATTTTTCAAATTGAATATCCAGACTAATTACAATAATCTGATAAAAATACTTTAAGACTTTAAGGTCTTTTGACACTCCTAAATATTTAAAACACAGTGTTTTACAAATAAGGATATCCCTAGGGTGTGCCAAAAATATATTTAGGAGTGTCAAAAGACTTTGAAGTCTTAAAGTATTTTTATTAGGTTATCGTAATTAATCCGGATATTCAATTTGAGAAATTTTGGAAATACACAATGCATAAAAAACAACTTTAAAGTTTTAAAGGAGATTTTATTATTTAATACACTATGCACATTATTTTTTAAGCATTGTGTATTTCCAAAATTTCTCAAATTAAATATCCGGACTAATTACGATAACCTGATAAAAATACTTTAAAACTTTAAGGTCTTTTGACACTCCTAAATGTATTTTTGGCACGCCCTAAGGATACCCTTATTTGTAAAACACTGTGTTTTAAATATTTAGGAGTGTCAAAAGACCTTGAAGTCTTAAAGTATTTTTATCAGATTATTGTAATTAGTCTTGATATTCAATTTGAAAAATTTTAAAAATACACAATACTTAAAAAATAAGTTAAAATTTAAAAAAAAAAATTATTATGTACTGAACTGAAGGTTCATTCGAATCATTCGAATGAATGATTCGAATGAATCGAATGAATGATTCGAAATGACGGAATGAACGTAACTCGAATGAATGAGCCATTCATTCGAATGAATCGTCCATTCATTTCGAATGAATGGGGCTGAGCAGTATTCCGTGTTACTGTTCAGCCGATTCATTCGAATGAATTGAAAATACACTTGATGATTCATTCGAATGAATGGAAACGCAGGAGTAAAATTGTGATTTCACTCAAAAATTTAATTTCAAGTGTGTAGGCAGAAAATCTAAGTGTATGTAAGTTGTGTAGATGCAGAAAATCTAGTTGTGTGTAAGTGATCGGCGTGTAAAGTTGTTTTCCACTTTGCCCTGATTCAAGTGATTTCTAGAGAGATATTATTCCTTCTTTTCTCTGTCTAGACAGGAGCCTGGCTGTCCGTCTTTCTATCTCACATGTCTACCTCTCTCTCTTCTCTCCCTTCCCATCTGATCACAGCGATCAAGCAGCAGGTCTGTCTCTGTTTGGACAGACCAAGACCACCGTCGCCGGTGCCTCCCCGTTTTACAGTCCTGGCGTCGCCCAACCGTCGTCACTGCACTGGTTGCCTTCCAGCGTTCGTCAGCCACTCCGACGCCTCACCGTCATGCACTCTTGCTGCCAGATCCTCCATTGCCATGGACACATCTTTATCGAATCTCATACTCACGACAAAGAAGCTCTCTTTCTATCCCATATAGCCCAAATCTATGCGACATACACATGAACAGATCGAGCAGAGGGCACCAAAAGATATTACGTACAATCTCATACCCCAAATATTTATATCCATGTTAAAACTACATCTAAACAACAAATAAAATAAAATAAATAAATAAAAATAAAAGTATAACAGAAATGAGAAAAATTCACAATTAAAGATTGATCGCTTGATGCAATTTGATGGCCAGCCCCACCGAAAATGAACGGTTGAAAGAAATAGACCCAATAGATCTGGATGTTCAACTTGTGGGATGTTGGTCATTGCCCAAAAATCCAACGGCAGCCAAACCAAGAAAAGTTTATTGCATCCCCATTGTAGCCATTGACATGAGAATGTATCACGAGGAAGGAGCAGCCCACTTGAGCTTACATTGAGATTAAACACAATATGCATTCAGAGATTTCTCTCCACAGTTCAAAATAAGCTGTTTGCAAACCGACTGAGATGAGCCCATTTGAAGCCACAAAGATTCAGTTGATCAAATGAATGGATTATCTGTGAAACCCGAAAGATATCAGCACTGTAATGAATTGATATTAAGAGTTCAAGACCACTATGTCTATCTTTTGGTTTATGAATGTAGAAAATATTTAAATTGATTTTTCTCCGAATAGATGGTAATCAGATGTCTGAAACTTCACACTGCTGTGGTTAGAATTATGCCTCGTCAAGTACCTAGAACAATACCAGAAATCACCTGGTCTCACCATCATACCTGACTCTGTCTGTAGACGAAGTAGACCACCGCATAAGACCCTTAAATAGATAGGATCTATCTTCTATTTGTCTGTTTCAATGTTTGTAAAATATCGTCAAATGAAAATGGCATAGATGTGCCGTTGATTGATTCCATCAACTAAGAATTGCGATCATTCAACTTTTTGGACTGAGTGTTACATTTTCTCTCTCATATATGTTCTTCTCATATGATTTCCTAAGACATGAGTATCATAATCCACCCACTTAAAATTTTATAGATCTATTAAAACACACAGAAACATGGCCAGATACATAAACAAAGAGTTGAATCATTCTCTTATATTATTTTTCGATTTGTGCTATCATCCTTATATAGAAGGAATGTCTCGAAATAAAATTTTTAAATTTAAAAGGGTCTTGAAATATGTGTGAGACTTGATAATCTATTTTCTACATTTTTATATCATAAAATTAAAATAAAATTTTAAAATCTTATTTTTAAAATAAATAAATATGATTTTTAAAACTCATTGAAGAGACACGTAGAAAAAATGTAACTAGGTGTATAGTCGCGAGAGAGAGAGAGCATAGCAGTACTCAACTTTTTCTTCTACAGATACAAATTTTGTCTTCCTGCCAATGTAATCATCGTCGTCATCATCATCAAACGGTTGGGAGGTCCACCTATCACTGTCACTTGCCTGTTTTTAAAGCCGGCGATCGGAAATTCCAACGACAACCCCTAATGGAGTCGCTTGGCTGTCCTTTTCGCAATTCCCGTCATTGTAAGTGACTAATGATAAGCTGCTTTAAAGTAAACAATGGGCCAAACCAACCCTCAATCGCAATCGTAATGGCTTCCGATTCAAGTGCGGTGCGTTTTTTTCCTCTCTTTTCTTTTTTCCTTTTCTTTCAATCTCATTAATCATCGATAATGAAAGATTCGATACGGTAGAAATGGTTCTGAAATCTTGTTTTTGTAACTATTCAAAAAAAAAAAAAACTTGTTTTTGTATATTTCAGATGATTTCGGACGATTGTGGCAATACGAAGCTTCAGCTGTATTCCTTCTTCCGAAGCTCCTGTTCCTGGCGTGTTCGGATCGCACTCCATCTCAAAGGTCCCTCTTCTCTTCACCCCACCCCTTTCTTCTCCTTCACCCAAGAAACCAAAAAAAAAAAAAAAAAATTCAGGAAAAAAATTGGACGGGGATAATCTTGGATGGTGAACTTGTATTTTTATCCACTTGTCTTCACCAAAAGTAAATCCAAGGTTATTAAAAAAAACTGAGATTGTAATCAAATTCCTTTCTGCCAAAAAGAAAACCCTCATCCATTGTGAACCAGTTTACAGGAACAGGTGAAAACTTTTAATAACAACCCTTAAAGCAGTAAAAGATGTTTGATTTATTTTTTAAATTTAATTAATAATTCAATTGAATGGTTCACACCAATTTAAGCAGTTCACAATGGATAATTTCTTGCCAACTGCCACCTTTATAAGTTATAACTTACTTATCTAATATCCATCACAAGTTTCGTCAGTAAATATTTTTCACTTTTTAAATTGATCAATAATTCATTTCAAGGACCAGGAATAAAAATTCACACTAATTTATTATGAATCGACTCAAAACGAATAACTTCTCGCCAACTGCAACCCTTACAAGTTACAACTTACTTAATCTAACATCCATCACCAGTTTTGTCATTAAAAATATTTCACTTTTTAAATTGATCTATAATTTGATTCAAGAGCTAAGATTAATTCACACCAATTTGTTGTAAATCGATTCACAACCGATTAAATTTTTGCCAACTGCCTAACATCTATCACAAGTTTCGTCGATAAATAGAAGGTAAAACATGCTAATTTCAAGGGCTGAAATCTTTCTGGAGTTTGGATACATGAAATCCTCTCAGTGGGCCACTCGATCTGACCTGTTCGGGTGCCCTTCTCTACCTTTTACACCTCAATCAGCAAGGTCAATGCGTTGTTGACCTGATCCGGGCACCAACCACTCCCAGAATTTTTCTTATTGGTCATGGTCCTGTTTGCAACAAGAAAATATCTATGGAGAACGATATACTAAAGGGAGAATGATCTGTGAGATATCCTTATATGCACATGTTGGAGACCATATGAATGGAAAAGAATGATTTTACCCTTTTAGATCTTTTTAGTCTGTGATATCAGATATGAAATGTTCATAACCTTAATGGTTAAAATTTAGGAATCAAAGCTACTAGATTTGGTCATTTCCTATCAATTTGGTCCCTAAGTATTTCATCCACTCATGTGGCACATTATTCTCTCTAGCTTGGCTCCTAAAATAACATACTTTTTCCATTTCACTGAAGTTTTGGAATGTTGTTTCTTTCGCTTATGAGATCTGATGATGTCCCAAGGTATTTTACTGTGGGATCCTTAGATTATCCTTCTACTCAAAATCAAGGCCAAAGATCATCACTTGCTATTTAATCTTAATCCTAAAAATCACCGATCTAGGTGAACTGAATATGATTGGCTGTCTTTTAAATATGTTGGATTGGATGGCTAGAAAATGACATTTGGCTTTGTGTTTTTGTTATTGAGTGCTCCAGTGTCCTCCCTATGATGTGATTCTTTGTCTTACTGGATGCCAAAACTTTGAATCATGTCTCCTTATCTATAATATGTGTGAGACCCTATGAAGCACGGATACTCCGAAACCATTCGAGTATCTGTGTCAGGTACGTTTCCGACACGGATACGGCTGGATACGACTCAGATACGTGTCGGATACGTATCCAATTAAATAAAATATTTTTAAAATACGGATACGTCACGGATAAGACAACAGACACTGAGGGACACGGCGGGATATGGGAGGCGGGACACGGTACGGGATACGTCAACAAGGGAGAAAAGGGGAAAAGAAATATATCTTTTCATTATTATTTTTTTAACCTCAATAATCATTCACATATTATATATTTCTTTTCATAATACTAAATTGCTAATAGTCTAATCTTTATAATATATATCTTTTGTGATTTTTACTAATATATATCTTTTGTGATGTTTACTAATATATATATGTGTGTGTGTGTATTCATTATAAATATAAAAAATATAATTTTTTAATAATTTTTATGTCATAATAGAATTTGTGATATTTTTTGTAAATGTCTGAATTTATTTTGTTGATCTATATATATATATGTAATATATTTTTTTTTTAATTTGGCGTATCCCGCCGCACCCGTATCCTAGTTTTTCAAAATTTGCCGTATCCTTGTATCGAATACGTGTCGTATCCGATACGCGCGTACCCGTATCGGTGCTTCTTAGGTGAGACCAAATTGTTTGAATTCACCATCACTGAAGCCACTGTCCTTGATCAATTTTTTGAATTCTATTTTATTAATTGAACCTTGTCAAAAGTCATGTTCTCAACTTCTTTGTAATCCATCCTTTCTTGTTGTGTTAGTCCAAGAGATCCAAGTAATGTAAAATTCTTTTCGGATTTGGGTATATGTCTAAAATCAAAACCATCTTGAACTACATTTCTTGTCTTCTAAAACAACCTTTAGGTGTTTTCTAAAGCATTCAGTTTTTATTCTTCCTCATGGGCCGAATTGCACTTCTTGGAATTTGCAATTGCATTAATCCCTCTTGTAACCCTGTGATTTGTGTTTTCTCGGTTTTAGGGCATGCATCGAAATCATCTTCTTCTAAAGCAAACCTTTTTTTTTTTGAAAGATAGGATGTTCATAGTAAAGCAAAGTAGCAAGCATTAAATACCCATTTATGCACTTTATTTTATTTTAATTCTCATAGTTATTATTTATTGTGGCTTTTGGTGGGCCAATGGGCCCATGACATCTGATTTATGATTTGCCATTTGTTAGGGCATTTTGGTAATTTTGTTGGAGGCTGAATTTGCACACCCTTGAGATGTATAAATATTTAAAATGAGGGTTAGAAATGGACATTTTTCTATTTGTTGTTGTAGATGAAAAGAGAAGAAAAAAAAACAGAGTGAAGAGAAGGTGCTTGAGAGAGATCACCTCCCTCACTGGGGAAGCTCTAGGATTAGTTGTTTTTTTTTGTCCCTTTTTTTTTTTTCATATGAATCTTTATTTGACCATAGTAGAATGTTGGGCCTAGTGGCACAACCCACAATTTGCATTGATTGTATAATGTCAACCATCTGAATATGATCTTTTGCTTGTTGAATTGAAGCTGATAAAATTCCTTTTTCTGAATGTTCATGTAATGGTTATAGATGCGTAGGGGTACAAGTGAAGTCAGGTAAAAAGCGACCTGCCTCAACATGACCCAAAAATAGCTAGGGTTGGCCAAAGGAGAAGAGTTTGAGACCTGACCCAAAAGATATTAATATATTATGTAAACATTTAAAAACCTTAGAGACTATGATGCCGAGGCATGGCATAGGTGAGAGATGGAGACACAATGGACATAGAAAGGATAAACTGTTAAAGATTTTATACATAAAAATGAAGTATCTAATATGATGTGACACAGAAGCATTACTTACTTTTAAGTCTTAAAGCCTTTTCCCATCTTTTATTCAGTCATATTCCTTTTTGCACCACCACATATCTACCCTCGTTGTGAAGTGGCAAGAGAGTCCTACATCGCGTAATTTGAGAAACGGATGACTCTATATAACACTTGAGGCACCCTTTTTTCACTGGCTAGCTTTTGAGAGTGAGTTCTACCTCAAGAATATTATAAAGTCATGGTTTTCTAACATGGTATCAAAGCGGGTTCCACGTGCAACCGCTACACGTGAGGGAGGGTGACCAGCTGCACGTGAGGACGGGTGTGAAGTGGCAAGGGAGTCTTGCATTGCCGAATTTGAGAAACCAATGACTCTATATAACACTTGAGGCACCTTTCTCTCAATACCTAGACTTTTACCTCAATAATGTTAACAAGTCATGGTTTTCTTACACTCGTCACCTCATCTTCTCTAGTGGATCTCTCCAATTTCTCATTCTTTTCATCTCAAGAATGTTATCTAGTCATGGTTTTCTTTCTGTTTTTCATTTTTTTTCTATATTAGAATTTTCTTTATCACTATGCAGTTTCCTATTTTTATTTCTTTTATTTTTAGTATTTTTCTTTCTTTTCCATGATTGAAGCCTTTGGTTGTAATTTATCAAAATGGTCCACTTCTCAGATCTTGAGTAAGTTTCTCTGTTCAAGTTGGGTTGGTTCCATGTTAAAAAATCTCAGTTCAGGTTGGATTAGTATAAACTGAACTGACTTGAACCCCTATAGATGAGCTCAAAGGCTCATATAATTATGTGCTGTTCTTTTGCATGTCACATCTGTGATGGGCTTCATGATTTGGACAATCCATGTTATTTCATGTGGGTGCCTTGCCTACAGGGAATTTTTGCTTGCAACATTCATTCTGCTGGAGGGACTTTTTTCCTTCCCCCATTTTTCATTTTTATTGCAGGAAGTCAGGAACTGATTTTGTTGTTTGTGTTTCTTTTGGGAAATGAACTGCTGAAGGGCTGAAGTATGAGTACAAGGCGGTAAACCTATTGAAGGGAGAACAATCCAGTCCAGGTGAGGGGAACCTGTGGTCACTTGCCTCTCTCTCTAGGGTTGTAGAAGCATACATATGTAATCTTGTAAAACTTTGGCACACCCACAATGTATACATACAGACTTTGGATTAGTTGCTCTTGTCATAACACCAAGGACTTTCAACCAATGGGAAGGCTCCAAATCGCATCATTGGAGGACATCTTTGTAATTTAAAGAGAAATAGATGTAGGCAAATTTATAAAATGCCCATTGAGTTGGAGCCTTCTCATTAGTAGCGAAACAAGTGATCTATTTTCATCCAAATTATTACTTGGACATTGTATATAGGACCTAAATGCTTCAACATGATTGCTGCAATTACACTAATGCTTTTATTTGAAAAGAATAAGGATCAACCAAGATGTATACACACACTTTGTAACATGGATACAAGCCAGGTAAATGGTCTACCAGTTAACAAGCAAGTTGAGCCAACCCACTGTTGAAAGGCCTTGTCCGGGTATCAGAGTACACAACGACACAATATTGTCCTTTTTGGGCCCTTGGGTAGAGCCTCGCTCCATACCCGGCAACCCTCAAGGTTTTGTTCCTAGCACATGGTCCATACACGCCCATTCTCGCCTAGGAGGTCTTGTGCTAGAAGGAGGAATGCTACCACTTATATACCAGAGAATTTCTAATGCAACTAGAAATGTGGGACTTTTTGGGGCGGGTATTACGATCTACCCCCCTTGAAGCCAGAGCCGTCCCTGGCTCTGCACACACAACAACCAAGCTCACACCCTCAGGCAGAGAGTTGAACCATGCTCTGATACCATTTCTTACGACCCGTCTTACTAGCACAATATTGTCTACTTTGGGCCTACATACGGACCCGCACGGCTTTGCTTTGGAGAGCCAACCCACCGTTGCTCCCAAAAGGCCTTGTGTTAGAAGGAAGAAGACTACTACTTATATAACAGGGAATTTCCAATGCAACTAGCGATGTGAGACTTTTTCTTCTCTATAGGCATGGGGTATTACAGGTACAGGTGCAAGTGTCGGAGTCTGACATGGATATGAGGTATCGGACTTGGCAAACCAAAAAACTAGGACTCAGGGACTTGGCACTGTATACAAATAAATTCAATTTCAAATTTATTTAAATGAAAATCAGGTTTGAAAATAATAATGGTAGAAAATAATATTCTAGTCTTACTCTAAACAATTAAGTGACAAACGTATTAATATCTGAATGAGGTTTCAAGAGGAGAACTATGGTAATGCTCTGGTCATCTTGGAAAACTATATTAAGAAGTATTAGAAGAGTCCAACATCATGTGTCTTACTGTCTGACACAGGTGAAAGTGTCTAAAACAGTTGTCACATATTTGAAGTGTCTTTGAGATATACTTTTGCACCAGAAGCATCACATTGAGTCTTTTTCTCTAAAAGAATGCAGCATCAATCAGTGCTGTATTTAAGATAGAACATGACGGTGTATTGATTTCACCTGTTTCAGTTTTGTTTGAATACTTTATTTCACTTCTTACCACTGTTCGGATTGGCATGGATTTTTAGAGTCCTAGCTCAGAAAATTCTGGAAGTTGGGGTTTCAAAGAGTTTTAAGATCATGTGGTAAGATCTTATGATGGTGATTCCTAGTTGTTTCAGGAGGGAGGAATTATGATGTACTCAATAATGATGCAATGTTGAAGAGGGTGCAAGAAGCACCGTGTTTTTAAGAGAAAGCAAGAAGGTTCACCAGTTTTTGACCCGTTGCAGTTTGCTTGAATGATTCTATTCACAGTTGGGATTAAAATGGATTTTTAAAGTCCACTGAAATTTTTGGAAGTTGTAGTAAATGTCTATTTCTAAAGAGAGGCTGGAATATATGACACGTACATATGCTGGTGATCTTTTTGTTGTTTTGGAAGGAATGAAGTTTGATAATGATTCTAAATTGTTGGAAGAGTGGTGGAGGCAATAATCATAAGGTTGAGAAATGGATCTGTTGAGAAAGGAGTTTAAGGGCATTAACTTGATGGACTCTTATTTTCACAATTTAATGTAATGACTCATAGTAATATTACATACTTTTTCTTGAAAGGTTAGTAATAATGTAATATTATGTACTTGATTCTTATTTTGTGATTGTTAAGGCCGAATTAGCTTTGATTTTTATTGAAAACTCTGAAAATCTTCTCTCTCTCTCTCTCTCTCTCTCTCTCTCTTTTAAATTACTTGCAGGTATTGAAACATTAAGGAGTTTCTATAAATAGCCCAAGTCACTTTCAACTGGTCAATCTTTATTCATCATCTAAGATACAAATAAAGTATAACATGTACATATAGCTATTTCATATTTGTTATCTGGGATACTGATGCAATAGAATGCATTGTACAGAAAGCCATTGTGTTTGTTTTCCATAATTGATTGGTGTAAAAATAGGATAGTTTAAAAATAGCCCTCATAGATGAAAAATTGAGAGACTTGTTTGAGGTGGTTTGGTCACGTTAGTAGAAGACCAAACATGGTTCCAGTACATAGAGTAGAGAAGTTACATATTAAAAGCATTAGGAGGAGAGGCCAACCACTGAAAATTTGGAGGGAAGGAATAAAAAAAAGGACATGCTAGATTATAGAGTGACTGATGGTATGGTTTGATAGAGTTAATTAGAGAAGAAGAACTTGTAAAACCGACCTTAGATAGAAGAGATTCTGGTCTTTTATGATGATGATGATGATCCTGCAAAGTTCAGATCTCAGGGAAAGGTAACTTCTATGCCATGCACAGAAGTAAGAAGTAAAGTGATATAACGACAATATTAGAAGTCTATATCATGTTTGCGACTAAGAAACATAATGATGGCTGCATATTCATGCACATTATAGGGGCACTATCTTTTTCATCGAAAAAATAATTACATGAACACTTTCGTTTATTTATTTTCACTGTTTACATCACTTGCTATGCATTTGTTTTCATGCAAAATGGAACCTAAATATTGGTCTCAGAGGTTAAAAAATTAGGATCATGGAACTAGTTTTGGCTTATTCTAAGAATTTTTATTTATATGAATATTGATATCTCAGCACTTTGTCATGCTTGAATTGTAGAATTCTCAAAGCTGAGCCCTCTTAGTTATGTGCCGGTATTGGTGGATGAGGACATTGTGGTTTCTGACTCTTTTGCCATAATACTGGTCAGTAACTTTTGTACTCATCATGCCTATTAAAAAGGAAAAGAAACTCATGTTTTTCATTCATCATTGTTTTCCAATATGGGGTAGAATCTCCATACCTTTTTTTACAAGCACATCAGTAGAACATTACATCAGGATCAGGTGTATGTGATTATCTCGTGTTTGATTTTATTGAATAGTATTTGGAAGAGAAGTATCCTAAGCATCCACTCCTGCCCTCTGATCTTCAGAAAAAAGCTATCAATTTACAGGTAAAAGTAAAACTGCAATGCTTGTAGCCTTTTATATCATATTTTTAAGATTTAGTTCTTTCCCATGTATCATCACAATGCACAATGAAGTTGTAAACCAACAAAAATCTGTGAAGGTTTATATATGACATTGTGTGGCTTTGAGAGTATACTACGAAAGTGTACTTGCAGAAGCTTATGTGGGGAAAAATATTTTAGCATTATGATCTGCAGGCCTTTAATTTACTTGGTTACTAGTAGGAACTTATTGTCCTCAAGACGCAATGGAAGTGTTAACTCATGGCATGTTGCTAGTTCCTCTGTCCCTTTATGAAGAATTTGGCCAAAAATCACCAATGGACACCAAACATGCATATTGGTTTGTGTATTATATGCATATTTATTTTGATGAAGTTGATACCCTAAGAGCATGTCTAAATTGCCCCCCAAATCACATTAGTATCCTGATGGAAGAATTGTCATGTATTATATTCAAAAGAAAAAAATGGGAAAATAACTCATCATTGCCTCAGAACCACACAGAGATAGGAAACTACATTAGATTGGGATGTTGTTTCCTTTGGAATCTCTATTCCAAATTAATGATGATGGTCATCCTGATATTAATATGCATGGGAAAAAGTTTCCCATTGCGTTTTCCTTTCGATTTTTTTAGTATAGTAAAATGTCAATAGTTTTTGATATTAGAAGATATCCCATATGATAGAAGGACTAGAAAGAGGAGATGGACTGGAGTTGAACAAAATTCTGGATACTTTCATGCTCTCTGCAACAAGAGCTGTGCATGTATCTACAACTATAATCCCATCTAAAGATATCCAATTTGGAAACCTAATCACATGCCAATACTTATCTCAGTAGATTATAGGTAAAACTAATATGACAGATTACAGAAATTATTATTTTTATTAATTAATTATTTTTTCTAGGGATCATTGCAGGCATTATGTTCGTATGTAATGGTGGAGCAAAATGAGGAATTAATATGTGGTCTGTGGACCAGACTGAGACAGATTTACCATTTGTTAAAAATGAAATCATACTTTTCATATAAAATCGTATGGAGAATATTCAAGTCTGATGCTTGAAGATTCTCCTGAAATCCAATTATTTTGTTCAATTCTTGTAACTTATTGAAAAAGGCTAGGATCATGGTTTTGACTTTTGTGCAAAATGTAACCAATACAGATTATTTCCTTCTTATCATTCTTTTATTGAAACTTTTAAAATCATAACATCTTTTCTTATTTATGTTTAGCAATTATAGGAAAGTTATATTATACTTGCCATGGAAGGAGTCGAAAATAAGATGTTGGGACCCTTAAGATGATCCATCGTATACCATGCTCAAATTAAGACGTGATTAATGCAAGAGCATTTGAACACCTATAGATTTATATTAAAAAGTTGTGGAGTTTGACTTCTCCTGGAGTAACACTATTTATGAGGCTTGCAGGCAGGTTCACGTATCTATGAGATTTGTCTCACCTCCACGTGGGTTGGGGATACCCATGTTATTCCAAAAGAAATTTGTAGAGTTCCATCGTCTCACTATCAATTTACAGTTTTAGCTCTCATTCAATTTTATAATCTGATCCAACTTTCAGAATATAGAATATTCAAGCTAATTGAGAAGTTCATAATTTATATAAATCCAGTGCAACCTACATGTATTGCATAGGTTTGGATTTTCTTCCCCAGATGTTACGTCTATGACATTCTTTCTGTATTTTAATGTGAAATTATATGTTTTGCACCATTGTCGTACAATCCCAATGAATTATTACTGTTATTCTTGTTCAGGTCGCAAATATTGTTGCTTCAAGCATACAACCTTTTCAGAATTTTGCTGCATTGGTAAGTTGTTAATTATTAGTGCTATTTAAAAATATTACTTTCATTTCTGGAATTTACTTTATTTTTATTGAAGTTGCATAAATAACTAAAGGACCCTTTTTTGATATTTCTCAATTTTCAGAAGTACATTGAGGATAAAGTTAATTCTGGTGAAACGCTTGTGTGGACACAATATCATATTGGAAAAGGTTTTGCTGGTAAGCTTGTATTACCACTGGATGTTTTGTTAGCTTTTATAACTTCTAATATGCTTGTTGTCTACTGAGTCTTTATTTTTTTTTTTTTTTTTGAGACGAAGACAGATAAGTATTTTATTAAAAAGAAAGTGAGATAAAAAAGCATAAGAGGCCTTGTATAAGAGAGTTATACAAGGCCCGCAACAAAATCAAAATACACTGGGGATGTGAAGAGAAGTAAAAGTTTAAAAATGCCATGGCTGTAGAATGCAATAAAACCCTGGTCCCATGCATCCCTAGTTAAGCCAAAGTCAGAGAAGGAGAGGGGACAATGCTCCTGAAACAAAAGAAAGATAAATCCTGATTCCCCTCCATCCTAAGTAGTCTGAAATCAAAACACCTTCACTGTCTACTGTTGCTTCTGTACTCTAACCCTGGCTAGGAAGTTTGTGACGTTGTTCGCTGAGTGTGCAACATGCATGAATCGGATGACTCCATTCCTACGCAATCTCCTTATGTCCCTAACAATGACTAGTTTCTAGGGGGGGTTCTTCCTTCCACTAGCCCTAGCGATTGCATTAATAGAATCACTTTTGGTAATGGGGTTGTCATTCTCAAACCTAGCCCAAAGAGGGATAGCTCTCCTAATTGCCCCCAGTTTTGCTTTAATGGATTCCGCTACCACTAAAGGTTCTGAAAATACTAGTAATATCCTACCCTTACCGTCATGAACTACTACTCCTATCCCTGCCGGACCAGGTTTACCCCTCTTTGCATCGTTGACATTAAACTTTTAGAAGCCTTCCTCAGTCTTCTTCCACTCTGCCTTGGTCTTCTTACTTCTTCTACCCCCTTTTGTACATCCTTCCCATGATAGATAGAAATCTTTGGGCACAACGATGATTTCTTTGCAAAGTGAGAGCCAACCTACAAGGTTCCACTTTGCCTTTTCAAATACCTCTCTTACAACCTCCGACTTACCTTCAAAAATTCTATTATTCCTTTCCTTCTAAATTTCCTTTCACACCCTTTTGAAAGTGATGGACCATTGAGGTTCGCCATTGGACTCGCTATAATAATTCATGACTTAGGCATCCTTGTTGTCTATTGATTCTTTATTTGAACTGCTTATCTGGTTCCTTTGATAACCATATTAACTTGGGGTCCAAAAAATATTTGCCCAACATCTTGTTTCCCCTGACTAATACTTATTTCTTTCTTCCACTTCCACTTTTGTTCCAAAGTTCAATATAATGCTATGACAACTTTTGCTAATGGTGGTTTCTTCATTTCTCATGAACTCAACCATGTAGCATGTTAGAGTGACATCATTGTCAATCATTGATAAATGTTACAGTTCTATGCTAGCTTATGTTTTACTTCGCTTTATTCTTCAGTTATTACAAATTACATTTGTCATTCTCAATGGAATAAATGTGGAGGCTTATTGGTCTTCTTATTTAGTTTCCAATCTCTAACCTGATCTTACTTGTTACCATTTTTCAGCTCTAGAGAAGCTGCTAAAGGGATTTGCTGGAAAATATGCCACAGGAGATGAAGTCTTTCTGGTTTGTTTATCCAACTTGGTTTGCTTTCTTATTGTGCTTATTGTTCTCCCTGCACTAACTCATTCATAACTGTCATCTTTCTTTAGTGTCTCTCCCTTAAAAAAATTTAAATTATAATTTGTACTGTCAAGCTGATTTGTTTGTGTTGGATAGTGGAAGTAGGTTATGTGTAGTGTACTACTACTTCTATCATTATTTGATGATCACATGAAACTGCATTATCTTAAAGATGGTATGGAAAATGTGCAGTTTTTGGCACCTCTGTAGTCATGTATCTGGTTCTCATGATTTTTTATATCCTGACTGCTGCCCTAATTGTAGCCTTGTCTATCAGTCAGACTGGCAGATCCCGGCCATATATTCTTTTGCCTCTTTTTCCCTTTCTGGTCCTAATACATAATCCAATGTTACCTTTAGCCATCTCATTTCGGAAATTCATTTATATAAAGCTTCCACATTATGGCCCATCATGTCAATGGAATGGACAAGTACATAATTGATCCCTATTGAGAAATTGGACGCACTGCAGATTGTACACTTGTTTTCTTTTTGAGCGGTAACAGAAAAGATTGTATTAAAAAGATTGTACACTTGTTTCAATACAGTGTCCTGTATTTCCTCCATCTTTATTTTCAGGTTCATTTGAAATAGAAAACGATGGAATAAAAAACATCCAGTTTCAGATTACCTTTTAACCAGGTCTATTCTTTATGCATTTTTCTGTTCCCTGTCGAAGAATGTGGGTCATTATTCCATATGATTGCAATTCTTTGTGATATGCTCTACTGCGATTAGACATCAAATAGAAGTTGACTTAATTCAGATGCTTGGTACTTGCAGGCAGATTTGTTTTTGGCCCCACAGATACATGCAGCAGTCAACAGGTTCCAAGTTGATATGGTAATATATGATTTATAATCTTTGAAAAATCTTGTGCATCAATTTTTTTTTTTTATGTATTGGTTTGGTTTATATGTTATATTCTTTATCAATTAGAATTAAAAAAATGAATGTCTCGATCAAAATATCAATTATATCTGGATGGTGGTCATTAAGATCTCATTGTCACTTATTTTCAATGTACTTTAATCCACCTGTAATTTGTTATAGATGAATTCCTATCTCATCGTTTTGAGGCATTTTTAGTTGCTATTAATCCTCTGCTGCCAATGCAACTCTCTCTCTTTCTCTGTCTCTCTCTCTCTCTCTCTCTCTCCCTCTCTCCCTGTCTGAAGTTTTCTTGTTTTCAAGGAACTGTCTTTTGAAGTTTCTTTTTCCTCCTCTTACAACTGTCTTTTTTATCCCTCATTTGTGCAGTCCAAGTTCCCTCTTCTAAGCAGACTGAATGAAGCATACAAAGAACTTCCGGCATTCCATGCTGCTTTGCCAGAGATGCAGCCAGATTACCAGGAACTATAAGTTCAACTTCACCAACATATGTATGTTCCTAATGGCTTCTTGTTGTAAAGTGATGACTAAGTATACCCTGTTGGGGTGGATCTAAGTATGAATATGAGAAGCTGCCTATACATTTCTGATCTTTAGATGCACTTATCCCATTTTACATTAGGATAACCTTCAATTTAATATCCTTTACTACTATTTACTCTATTTAGTCCTTACAGAATGGCTGCTTGTACACAAGTTCTCACTTTCAACGAGGTATTTTTGAACTTGCTGCTGTCAAGCAATAGTGATATCCCAGCCTATTTTGAGATATTGCCTGTACTCAAGTATCTTGTAAGATGTGAATTATCTGTTCACTATCATCCCTTCACAAATAGACAGGAAACAGGCTCTGAAGATAATGGTTATGAACTGATGATGAACCATTATATATATTTTCTGTGAGTAAACATGTTTTTTTCTGGGAAAATATTTGTCGTCTGCTAAAGAAGTTTGGGCAGCTAATTTTTTAAATGACTGTCACCCATTTCTACATAATCGATGGCATTCCAGTGGTTAGGATTGTTGTACTATCATTTACTATATAGCCTATTCACATTGTTTTCTAATGAACCAAAGATTTGGATCTCATTTGCCATTCATTTGTTTGGTTTAGACTATGAAGAGTGCACCCTGTACATTGACACAAGCACATCTTGATACCCACAAAAATATCAAGACTGTCAATAGACTGGGCTGCGCTTGGGAAACTTGAAATTTTGAATCAGCCCTGCTCTCAAGCTTAGTCCAACTAGTTCAATACCAGTCCTGAGCTAATCTGAACCCGGCCTGTTGATATTTCTTTTCATTATTAATGTCATGTGGCCTCATTGACAATCTGGAGATGCAACTCGGAGAAATCGATGACCCAATGGAGATTTTTTGAGATTCTGCTCGAATGGCGCTGAAATCCGGTGGTTTCAGGTCGGAATCCTTCTGGATTTTCAGAGAGAGAGACGTTAGGGAGGAGAGAATTAAGAGAGAGAGAGAGGAGCGTTAAAATTTAAAAAGGAGAGGAGAGGTTTTATTTGAGAAGGATCTGGAGGGATTTATTAGCAGATGAGTCCAAGGGCTATTGTTTTTTTTTTTTTTTTACTTATTTTTGGATCTTCCTTCTTTCGTATATATTTATAAAAAAATTATAATCTCAATATTAAATAGATAAATGTGGGACCCACACAAAATTACATCTAATCAGATTTGGGTGCAATGAATTTTTTTTATTAAAAATGAAAATGGCTAATGGTGATGATCATTGGCAATAAAACATTTAATCATAAATTAAAAATCCATAAATAAAAATCAATCAAAACTAAGCATTTGACAAAATGCCATAAATTGATAAATGATAATTTATAGCACATTGTTATATACTAATTTGTGTGTTATAATTTTAAAAAATATAAAAATTACTCTCAAAGTACACTATTTTTCCTATATTGATTTAACATTGAGTTAGTTTTGACCCAACCTGTATCACTCGACCTAAAACACAAATGGGTGGGTTAAGCATTTTTTTAATACTAGGGTGGGTTGGGTTGGGTTGAAGGACTACAAACCCAATATAATATTTTGCTCAATATCTCGGCCGAAGTCTTGGCAGTGCCGATTTTTCGACCCATGCCAAAAACCGAACCTACCCAACCTGAGCTGCAACCTTAGACCTAACCAAATTAAGGAAATAAATATATTACATGTTACTTTGATTTCAATCTATCATTTTCAAATATAAGAAATTGAAAAGAACTCCATGATTAGCGAAAATATTAAAACTTGTAGATATTTAATCTATGACCATGGAATTAATTATTGAAGTTGACATTCAAATGGTTAGAAATATTAAACACCTTTAAAATGTTCTATTTGACAAATTTAAAGGTCTACTTTCATTTTATACGATAAAATAGGATCTACAATAATCTCAAACTTTAATTTAAAATAATATATTTTAAAATTTATATTGTTTATTTATAAATAAGAAACAGATGAGTTTTCCGAAAATAAAAAGTTTGAAATTTTTAAGAATGTAAAAAGATTTAGCTTTTAAATTAAATTATCAGAACTTTTTTTCTTTTTAAAAGAAAAGCCACAAAATGAAACCCAGATTGAAACCCAAGTTGATCGGACGGAGCCCTCCCGTGCCATTCTCGAATTTGAAATCCCCACCGAAGTCCGTTGGACCTGCTATTTCTTGTAAACTTCAAATCCTTCTATTCTTGGATTTGAAATCCACTTGTTTTTCGACCGACTAGAAATCCAGCGGTGGTTTCAGAGTCGGCTGTCCCTTTTAAATACATGCGTAAATTCCAGTTTCTCCCACACTCTGTTCTCCAGTTTCTCCCACACTCTGTTCTCCTCTCTCCGAATTCTTTCTGTCTGTCTGAGTTCTACAAACACCTCATAGCGATGGCATTGATGTTTCCTGGACCTATTTTCTTCCATCCGACGGGTACGTGTGTTTTTCGTTTCGATCTTGAGTTGAAACCTATGCCTCCCATCAATCCCAACGATCCATATCGAAGAGCAACCGTCCAAATCAACCACAACGATGTCTCTGGTCCTCCTGGTCGAAACAATTGTCATTCTACTGCTGTCTTCTCAGTCACCCTTGATGATTTCCTCTGTCCTTTCATACCCCTAAGGACCGTCGGACCCATTGTCTCCCGTGTGCGAGTCGATCGATGGACCCAATCGACCTTGCTCCGCTATATGGTGTCAGAGCTGCGCAGGATTGCTACCTATCCAATCAGGTCGTGTAAGATCATCTTCAGTGTCAATTTCTCAACGACTGGGATAGCAGCGAATGACGACAGAGAGGAGGCAACGACGCTGAATCAGATTCTGGGTGAACCTGTGGCTCTCGCAAGTTCCCATGGACTTCCTGCATCAATTTCTGCGGTAGAAGCATTGAAGAAGAAGAAATTTGCCGGTCTGGAATCCAGAGAGGCAAAATGCGTCATATGTCAGGATGAATTTTCAGAGAGCGAGACGGTTTCGGAGATGCCCTGTTCCCACATCTTCCATGGACAGTGCATTCTTGAGTGGCTGAAGCAAAGCCATTACTGCCCATTGTGCCGTTTCGAGATGCCCAAGGATGAAAGCGATGATTGAGTTTCTGCCCAAGCATATATTGTTCTGTAATTGTTTTTTTTTTTGTTTCAAATTTCAATCATGTATGAACAGAGCACATTTCATGTGAACAGTTTCTTCCATCTATCATATATTTTTCTTTCTCTGTTCTCCACATTTTTTAATGGTTTCTCCATACCCGCAACTTCTAATCTTGTGATGGCCTGCCTTCTTGCTCTTCCTGATTTCACTTTGCTTTTGGAAGCTTTATTTATGGTTTAATGGGCATTAGAGGATCTACTTGTAGCAAATATGCAAAGCTTGCTGAGTACTGGTGTGGGCGAAAATGGTGGTTTAGGCTTCAAAAACACAATGGAGTGAAGGTGGTTCCTTTTAGCTAAAATATGTTAGAAATTTGGAGAGAAGAATTCTTGGTGGAAAAAGGTTTTAAGATTAAAATAATTAAACCGTTGGATTTTCTGCAATTTTCTACACGAAAATTTAAAAATAAAAAATAAAATAATTGGAAGTGGAAATTGGATGGTTTTGTTATGACCCAATAAGAAAGTAAGAACATAGAAAAAAAATAAAGAAAAATAGTGATAGTTGATTTTAATTTGAAGAGAAATCAAACCTCATAGACAATATTGGTTTCCATTCAAAGAGAACACCTCCAAGCTGATGTCTACAATTAAAAATGTAAAGTATGGAATTAAAATAATTCAGAAAACAAATTTATTTATTTTAACAACAGATAAAAGAGGAAAATAAATATTTTAGATTAAAATTTTGACCTTGACTTGGTTGACTCGGCCAAGCCAACTCCACATATTTAAAAAAAAAAACAGAAGAAGAAAGAGTTACCTGTCTAAAACTTAACCGAGCATTAAAATTTTTCCTTGTCTCTTCATTCTTCAATTTTATTTCATTTTTATTTTTCTTCATCCTGTCTTCCTTTTATTCTCTGATTATTTTTTTACATTAATTTATTTTATTTTCTTTCTTCTATTTATCATTTCTTTTTTATTTTTACATTTTTCTTCTTTGTTTTCCCTTTGTTTTTCAGCTTTGTTTTTTTTTTTTTTCTTTTATTAATTTTCAATTCAAATGTACTTCTAACAAAATCATATTTTTAGTATTTTATTCCAGGCACTATCGTTTTGTGGTTGTTTTATAGTTTTTCATATTTTTATAATTTTTAACATATATATGTGGATATCTAATATTATGAAAGTAATATTATTTTAATGGTTTTGATCGGGTCTTAGACTTTTTGACTCGGTTAAAACTTGTTCCAAGTTTAGAGTTGACTAGATCCAATGAAAAATCAAGTTGAGTAGAATTTTTTAGTTTTCAAACATTGGTGGGTGCTATCATTTGGTATCAGAAGTATAATTTCATAGAGGATTTCATTTTTAAATTAAAAATAAAAGAAAGAAACATGAGATGCAAATGAAATTAATGGAATTTTAAAAATTACAACTTTTCATTAAATCAATATTAGAAACTTGTTTGATGATATTGCAAAACTGACATTAATAATAGTAAAAATATAAAATATAAATTTTTTAATAGAAGAATTATTTTCAATTTCAATCGTTCATTTTAAAAAATTAAGGAATTCAAAGTTTCAAACTACACAAATGGAGGTCTCATATTTAGAAAGAGTTAAAAGATCATCATATTACCATTATACCCTTTATCTACAAAGAGAAAATATAAGGGGAGAGAAATGGAGGGAGCCGTTGAGGGGGGAAAAATAGCAGGAAAATGGCGTTGGCGTTGCTTACCTCCATTTCTTCTTCGCCTCGTCTTCCTCGTTTCATTGCCTTTCCACCTCCTCCTCCTTTTTCCTTTTCCTCTGGTCTGAAGCTTTGTCGCTCAAGAGGGGCCCATATCGATAATCGGCCCACCACCCATCATGCCAACACTGTAAATCTCACCGCCTCCGTGGAAGAAAGCGGCGGCCTTGGCCTAGAGCTGAAAGAGATATATGAAAGCTGCAAGACATGGAAATGGAGAGGCCACTCAATTAATTTCCTCCAGAAGGGGAGTGGCCCTCCTCTGCTCCTCGTACATGGGTTCGGAGCCTCCATCGCCCACTGGCGCAGGTCATTCACACACTTCTTTCTTTTTGCTGCCTCATTTTATGATGCAGCGGGGATCGGGCTAAATAGGTTTGGAAAATGGTTTGGGAAAATTAGATAAAGCAATTAGAGCTGAATGGGTTAAAAAGGGGAATGGGTTCCACGTTGGTGAATGGAAATAGGGAAAAGTGGATTATGTATGAAAGATGGGGGATGTATCTGGGTTTGAATCCGGTAACAGAGAGGGGGAAAGAGAATAGAAAGAAGATTAAAGAAATATAAGAAGAAGATAGAATTAGAAGAAGGTAGCAGAAGTCGCAATCCACCTACCGGAGAAGAGAGGGACGGGCGCACCCGCAGAGGGGAAGGAGATAAAATCTCAAAGTAATTTCATTATCAATAATCTGTCCATTACAATACTAGAGAAGGGTTTTTATAAAAACCCAAAACTAAAACTAGCAATAAAAATAAAAATGAAAATAAAAGAAATAATATCCTAAAAGAAATAGGAATAGTATCCTAAAAGAAATAGGAACAATATCCTAAAAGAAATAGAATTCTAAGCAAATCTAATCTTACAAATAAAGTATCCTAAAAGAAATAGAATTCTAAGCAAATCTAATCTTACAAATAAAGCAATGGAAATAAATAAAAATAGAAATTTTCCAGATTTCTTCGATTCTTGGTCGGGTTTCCAATTCGGGCAAGATTCTGATTTTCGGGTCGATACTCGTGCTACATCATTTTATAGATTTGTTTCATGGATTTGTTCAATTTTTACCCATTTCATCTTTCTTCACAATGACATCTATTCCGCCATTGATTTTGATGCGTTTCAGTTGGCTGGATGGCAATCCCATTTGGTCTTTCATTTTGATACTGGGGGTACTCCATAGCCTGCATTTAATTTTGTTTGGTGCATTGGTTCACCGGATATCGCGCGTTAATAAAATGCTTAGTGTTATTTTAGTAAAAATGACATAATTATTTCACTATAGCAAGCTCCTTCAGTTTGCACCTAAATGTGACAAATGATTATGTATCCTCAACGTTATTTTAAGTTGTCATAAGGTGCATGAAATCTTCAATGTGGATCTAATCCAGAATTCTACTTAAGGCCAGCACAATTGGCCTTCATGGGTCTATAGCTGTTTAGGGTCAAGAGATATCCATTAATTCAAGAAACTTGGACCACCGAAGCAAGTCACTGGACAGTCACAGGACAAGTGATGAATGCTTTCCTCCCTAAGTCAAGGTGCACCAGACAAAGGATTGAACCCTATGAAGAGCAACATCTAACCAAGCCAAAGAACTTGAATTAGAAACCCTAGAGACCTCTTTAAGTGTGACACCTCTTTAAGTGCTAAATTAATCCCTACTTGAACAGAAAAAGACCCGACGAGTCCCCAATCCATACACATTCATCCTCCTCCAAAAAAACATGCAAATTCCCCAACAGAGTCAACATCTCCTCATAGCTTCTTTCTTCCAATATTCTTAACTCCCCACTGAATGCTACTCACCAACTATCCACCACATTCTCCACCGCATAACACTCGCTCACCCTAGCACTTCTAATAGCTCTATAAAGGCTTGGAAACACTGATTTAAGGGTTCTATCCCCTACCCATAAGTCATCCCAGAAAAGAGTACTGTCCCCTCTCCCAACCATCAATCTCAAAAATCTCTAATATATTCCACCTACCTTCCTTGCCCCCCTTACCTATTCTCCACAAAGTTCGCACAACTGCCGAACCCTCCCTTTCAACCCTCTCCCCTAACCTCTAAATCCCCTCATCCTCCAAACCATACCGTGCAACTAAGATTCTTCTTCACAAATCTGTTCTCTCCTTACCAAATGTCCAACTCCATTTACACAACAAGGCGTGATTTCTAATTCCTAAAGGTACAATATCCAAATCCCCTTCACTCTTTGGTTTGGTGATTTCCTCCCACCTTACCAGGTGAATTTTCTTCTTTTCCCCACTATCCCCTTATAAAAAACCCCTTTGTAGCTTCTCCAACCTTTCAATCATTGCCTTTGACATTTCAAACAAGGACACGTAGTCGATGGCGAACATATTGTGAGAAATTTCAATACTTGACTGCAATTATGGAACAAAATAGAGACTATGATTTGAATATAGCTTATAGGATGGGTGCATGGTAGGTTTACTGTAGGTAAGCTAGTGGAGTTTTATGTGGTTGAAGAGTGCTAATTCGATTAGAAGGGTGTTCTTTCCTTACCAAATGTCGTACTTCATTTACACAACAAGGCGTGATTTCTAACTCCTAAAGGTACAATATCCAAACCCCTTTCACTCTTAGGTTTGGTGACTCCGACCTTACCAGGTGAATTTTCTTCTTTGCCCCACTATCCCCTCATAAAAAAATCCCTTTTTGTAGCTTCTCCAACCTCTCAATCACTCTTTTTGGCATTTCAAACAAGGACATGTAGTAGATGGGGAACACATTGTGAGAAATTTCAATACTTGACTGCAATTCTGGAACAAAATAGAGGCTATGATTTGGGTATAGCTTATAGGATGGGCGTATGGTGGGTCAAGTGTAGGTAGGCTAGTGGAGTTTTATGTGGTTGAAGAGTGCTAATTCGATTAGAAGGATGTTCTTATAAGATGGCAATTTTAGCTACAATGCTAGATAGAACTGAATGTTGGGTGATGAAGAAAATACAAGTAGATAATTTTTTTTTTTCATTTTTAGAATGAAATTTTAGTAGATAAGGTTATGGTGAGAGAGATGCATATGTCAAGATAGATGTGGTGTACAATAAAACATAAAGTTAGGAATGAGTACATCAAATAAAGCCCAAAGGTTGTTTGATAGAAGAAAAGATGAGGGAGTGCCATTTAAGATCGTTTGGGCACATCACTTAGAGGCTAGAAAAAAATTTAATGCAAAGAACTGAAGTGTTACAAGTAGAATGGGTTAGGTGAAAGAGGAGGCAGACATGAATAGAGGTGTTAGAAAGGACATAAGTAATATGTGGTGATGGAGACATGATTGCCAATGGGGTTGAGTGTAGTGGTAGTAATTGTAAAGTTGATTCTAGATACATGATGTAGAATGCTGAGCTATTGGGTTTTAGCTACCAAGGAATATTGGATGATTAGCTAACCTTTTGATAACTCAGTATGGTTATGGGGATAATTTCTTGAGATCTGTTACATATTAATTTGAGTCATGTATCTCAAACCATTTTACATTCCATTTACATTTGTATTAACTTTGTATTCTATCTAATCAAGTTCAGGAATATTGGAGTATTAGCTGATGACTATACTGTGTATGTCATCGACCTTCTAGGCTTTGGTGATTCAGAAAAGCCAGAAGGTTTTTCTTATACAATGGAGACATGGGCTCAGGTATTCCAATCTTCATCTCAGTAAATGTTGAAATAATGTTGTAAAACTGCTGTGCATTTCAGGCCTTTCTTTGTCAGTTCTATCATAATTTTTCTTGTGGCTTTAATGGTTTTCTCACACCAAACATTTTTAACAGTTGATTTTGGATTTCTTGGATGAAATTGTTCAAAAACCAACTGTTTTAATTGGGAATTCAGTTGGAAGCCTTGCTTGTGTCATTGCTGCTTCAGGTTGGTCATTGATCCTGTATTTATTTGATTTACTTTCTCGCTGGATCTTGGACATTCGTTGTTTTCCCAATCCTCGTGAAATATTTTGTATTGATACTAGTCTGATTACCTCCACATTCTTGCATGATTTCCTTCAAACAAGAATCTGTAAACAACCTGATTCGGGGGCTTGTATTATTAAACTGTGCTGGTGGCATGAACAACAAAGCGATTGTTGATGATTGGAGAATCAAGCTTCTATTGCCATTACTTTGGTTGTTTGACTTCTTATTGAAGCAACGGGGAATTTCATCAGCACTTTTTGATCGTGTTAAACAGAGGTGGAATTTCTACTCTCTCTCTCTTCTTTTTTATTTATCAATCCAAATACAAAAACAAGATGATCTCATGCTGTCAAGTTGAAACAGAGACAATCTGAAGAATATCTTACTATCCGTTTATGGAAACAAGGAGGCTGTTGATGACGAACTGGTGGAGGTATCAGTGTCTTACTCGTATATAGTTATATTTTCTATTGAATTTTGAATAAAATGGATTATATTGCAGCAATATCTCTGCTATTCTATCCTAAACTCTGGTTTTGGGAATTGCCAAGAATACAGATTATCAAGAAACCAGCAGATGATGAAGGCGCACTTGATGCATTTGTTTCTGTTGTAACAGGTCCTCCTGGACCAAATCCTGTATCCTTGATGCCAAAAATATCACTTCCTGTTCTGGTTTTATGGGGTGATCAGGACCCATTTACTCCTCTTGATGGACCTGTAGGAAAATATTTTTCTTCACTGCCTTCTCAGTTGGCAAATATTAGCCTTTTTGTCCTTCAAGGAGTTGGCCACTGTCCGCATGATGACAGGCCTGATTTAGTGCATGAAAGGTTGCTCCCTTGGTTAGCTAGCCTTCCCTATTCATGAGTGGGATTTCTACCTCAGGCTGCTAATAATATCAGTTCACTCATATTCTTGATCTTTGAAGTGTGACCCTGGACCAGTGCTTCAACTCAACAGTCTGAGATCTTACAATGATTCATGTCGTCAAAACAAGGGACATTGTATCATGAATTTGAGCAAAGATTCCCTGAATTTGGTCGCATTTATCAGGTCACAGTCGAGTAACTGCACCCTAAAGAAGAAATTTGTTGATATCTTCTGATTGTCTATTTTTGAAGTTGTAAATCCAATATATGCTGTTGCAATGGCTGCTGCCACTTTGACCATTGAGCAGAAGAGAAAACATGTATATTTCCTTTGGGATTACTTGCTTAGGTAGGTTGTGGTGTACTTGAGTGAAAAATCTTTAGTGTTTGGCATTTAGGTGACATGTAAATTATAGATATGTAAATTGAAGTCCCATCATTTGATTAGAGTTATCCTTTGAGCCCATCCTAGGAACAATACAACCTTCTCTTTTTCCCTAGGGAACTTGATTTTGTTGGTGGATGATACAGAATTTTTTTGAACATGTAGGAATGCAGATTTACATCTCTTTGCATAAGTTCTTCAAAAGGACATGGCATTATCATGTAATGGTCATGGATTTAAATGAGGTTGTAATGGCCTCAATGGTGTTAGGTACACCAATATACGAAAAAGCTTTTAAATTGATGGAATGTGGAAAATCAAACCCTTTATCATATTCTCTACTAGGTTGGTCCAACTTAACACCTTCATTTTAGGTTGTGTTTTCCAACTCTCCTTCAAATGATGTGCCACAAAACATGGTACCATGCTTCCCTTCCAATATTAGAATTACCCACTCTACGGCGGCTCACAGTTCAGATTAGATAGCCCTTTCTACTTTTGTGGTGGCATTTACATTGGCACTAGGTTGCCCTTCCTAAGATTTAAACACGAGACACGTTTGCATTGATACCGAAGGTTAGGTATCTGATCAATATGCTGAAAGCTTCATAGTTGATATGAGATGAAGAATCAGGCTCCTTAATCATATGTTGGACTCCACCAGATATGAGAAAACTCATCAATGAATTTCAACGTACTGACATGACAATATGGTTGTGAGCTTCATCCTTTGCTGGGGACAACATTAGTGTTCCAACTATTGATATAATTGAAAAACTTGACTTTATATTTCCTTAAATGTTATATGAAGTATCCTATTTGGATATTATGTTAGAATAGTGAAAAATAAGAAGAGTGTTGTTTATGTAGCTCCTCACCAAAACAAACAGAAACTTAGTCCATTAGATGGAGTTGTTTTAAGTAATTGGCAAAGCCATCATGCAACAACCTTCACTTAATGAAAGTTGGAGTCATGAGAAAGAATGGTTGACTCTCACCTAGCAAGCACCTGAAGCTTGGTATGCAGATTTTGGTTCGAGATGGACCATTCACATCAAAGTAAGGTTGATTTGCTTCCATTTCGTATAGAAAATCAAGTTGTTGACAAAGATTCGTCTTTCGATTCAGACTTATACTTATTTGGTATCTTGGACTTCCCGTTCTGCAAATTCAGGAGTATATGAATTGGCTCGTGGGGGTATGACTTTGTTGTTGGAAATTGTTAATAATTTTATATAATTTTCAAGGGTAGTTTCTTATTATTTTCTGTTTGGTGGCTGGCTCTTTCTGTCTGCTTAAATTTTGTATTTGTTAACTCTCTTCTTTTATTAATGAAGTTATTTTTTTTTTAAATCTTTACAAAGGCTTTATCAACAATGAGGAATGTTGTAATTTAGCACGAGTTTTACAATTTGGTGCTTAGGTGGGCGTTTCTTGTTTCCTATTTTCCTTTCTCTTCTTTCCTTTTCTTTCTTTCTTTCCAATAATTTCTTCTCTAATTAAGCTTCTTTGGGTCACTTTTGTTTGGTTATAAACTCATGTAATTTGTTCAATTAAAATCAGTGCAATTGAATACAAAGTTTTCTACAAGGTCTCGACGTGTGTGCTTCTTCTACTTGTTTATTTTATCTTTCTATTTAAATTAAGGTATTTTAAGTTAGTGCCTTGATTTTCGAGCGGTCTGGTTTGATTAATTGAAGGTCTGATCTCATGAAAGTTATGGTGTGAATTTTGATCTTTGACATCTCATTAATTCTATAATTAAGAATTAATTTGAGATTTAGTCGAAATTCGACGGTTTCAAGTTTTCAACTCTATAAAATTCACTCTCATGTCTATCTGGTTTTGGTTATTTGCATTAAAATCTTTATTTCACTAAACATGAACCAAGTATTATCTTAGCGAGAGAGGAAAACTTCTCATTTTTCCTCAATAAATTTTCCTATTCCTTTATAGGAAATAGATTTCTTTGAAGGAGATAAAAGCGTCACATGTTTTATAGTCTTGGCAAAGAGATCTCATCCATGTCTCACCAAGATAATGTTTCATTCATTTTCAAAAAAAAAAAATTTTTGATACAAATAACAAAAATATCAAATTTCTATAGAGCGACACGAGACCAAAATGTTATCTTTAGAATGTAGATTAACAGCTCCAAATACTAAAAAAAAAAAGTTATAACTAATTGTCTAGTGGAGCTAAATCATATTAATTTAAAATATTTGGTAGACTTCCATTTTCTTCCTCACCATCTATTAATAGACATAACTATCAATTGGACGGCTATGATCATTTGATCGGTATTATAGTGATTCAAGTCTTAACTTGCACGAACGTATTTCTAGAAGAGTGAAGATTATTAACATGCATAAAAATATTCAAAATTGATGTAAATTAATAAACTCAATTGAATGCAAGTGATGGATTTAATAAGGTATTCCATCATTGTCCAATTGAATTTAAAGTTTTAGTTTTTAGATGATAATTTCAACAATCTCTCACCATTGGCTGTAGTTGTCACAACTTACAAGTCATACCTGACTTCTCCAACATGGTTAGACCAGACCATAAAGTATTTTCTTTTTCTTAGTCTCAGGACTATCTACATAATATTATATTATATTATATGGTGAGAATATACAGTATTTAGCTATCAATTTCTTCTTCAACAATGTAGACTGCGCTTGGATTGGGGTAACGGTATAACTCTTATTACCCTTGTTTGGTAATTAAAGAGAGAGTATGAAGTCAACTTTTGGAAACCCTTTTCAAAGAAGACGTTTTTATATTACTCTGGGTAACTCTTCCAAAAGTTACCTCCCATCTAAACGCAGCTTAAAGTAAGTTTTATGGATCTCATAGGAGTAGTTTAATGTCGGTAAATGAGTAGGTATTTTGAATGAATTCTTAATCTAACTCTGAGATCAACTAGAAATGAGTTTAATTTAAGTAGATACAAGCCCTTCCAATAATACCACTCGGCGGATTTGCAACTACTGGGAGTGACCAGTTGAGATTGAGCGTGAATTAAACTCAAAATTTTGTTTTTCAAAGCGGGCATTTTCACGATCAGGCCGAAGTATGACTGCTTTATCAATAGTTGAGACCCTTGTCATAAATATCGACGGTATTTTCAAATTTACAGTGTTTTTATCGGCAAAATACCATTATCGCGTTAAAAACGCGTTTTTATCGCCAGACGATAAATTTCCGGTAAATTCCTGATAAAATCGCATTAAAAACGCGATAAACGTTAATAATGCGATAATATCCCGGTAAATTCCCGAGAAATTCCCGGTAAATTCCCTATACCATTTTTATTCCATTAATTTTTTTATTTATTCTATTTTTTTTATTTTTTAAATATTATAATTTCAGCGAGATTTTCCCGTTAAATTCCAGATAAAAGTCCGAGAATTTAAAAATATTCTGTTATTACCAATTGCGGTTAATATCCCGAGAACGGTATTTGTCACAATGGTTGAGACTCAATCTGGGGACATTTCGACTTATATACCTACTAATGTTATTTCCATTACAGTTAGATAAATATTCTTATCCGTCGATCTATTCAATGCCAGAATCCGTCCTGCTATTAATGTGAGTATTTCTGTCTCGAGAGTAGGATCCGCAGCTCAAATTAAAGCCATGAAACAGGAAAATCAAAATTGGAACAACCTCTTAAGGTTATTTTCTTCTATTATTTACTTGTGGACCCTTTCATCATCTACCAATATAAATATATAATATTGAATAATCTTGGATTATGAATATTTTTCCAGTGACTGACTTGGTTCTTGGGTCGACGTAGGAAACTTCTTGAGTTTGAATTTGTCAAACTGTCGTGACTTATTCAGGTATCAGAACTTTATTGGATTCTTCTCAAACTATCATCTGTCAGAGGAAAAGTAAACCCATCTTATCCTAATGTCTGATTGATGAAAGTGATTTAAAAGTCACTACAATTACTGCACATCGGTTTGGCAAAAGTTAATTTACGCTGGCATCCTTTCAACATCATATTAGCTAACGGTCTTAGATTGGTTCTTCATCATCATCATGACGATCATTTTTAAATTTTTAATCTCATCTAATAAGAGTCGGTCTAACCAAAGGTTTTATAACTTAATACATCACAAAAAATCAATTTGGTAAGAGTTAATTTACGTCGGCACCGTTCCAACATCACATCAGCTACCGATCTCAACTCAATTAATTATTGTTAGATTTTGTGCAGTCTGATTCTTAGATTTTTAGTAGTGATCCCATTCCCACTGATCCAGTCGTAGGTCGAGCTCCATGCTGAGTTCACAGGGCCGAATTTTTTAATAGAGGGTAATTTTATACTTTTTGCATTACATATTTTATTGTCCTAATCAGGGTAATATATAATGTCTCTTTTCGTGAGTGAAAATTGTAATAGACACGGTCGACCGGCCGTCCAAAGGAAATCATGTAAATTCTTGTATCATTGTGTGTGATTGAACTGTGTTAAGTTCTTACGACTTTGTTTGTGCGCTTCTATTCACAACAATTATTATTGTGGTCATCATCACCATTAAAGTTTTTATTTCATCTATTTAAAGTTAATTATTAAATTTTACTTTTTCACTCATCAATTGACAATTGTGTTCTCTATTAATCACTCTTTCCCATATTTCATCAACTCTTACCTCACCACTTCAATCCATGTTTTTTAACAATCTCCACATTTTCACATCATTTTCTACCATCTTAAGTGATTGATTGGTTGGTTGGCTCTTGGCTTGGCAAATCTCTTTTAAAAAAGAAAGGATGCTGTCTTCTTTCTCTAACTAATAGATGACTTTGATTTAATACTGTCATTAGTGGTAGGGAAACCATAGATAAAGACTCAGTTGATATCGAAAGAGATTTACTGATGCGCCTTGGCCGAGTTCTAAAATTATGATGGTCTTGGCGAGGAGTCGAAAAAATGTTCTCGGCCAATATATCGGCCGATATGATGGGTCGAGATATCGACCGATATGAATCATATCGGACGATACAATTCGTATCAGCCGATATTTGGACTATGTGTCTTGGCAAGGCCACCTTGTTGGGTTTCTAGGTATAAATCCACACATGTTGTTTGTCATTTTCTATGAAAAATAAAAGTTTGTGTAAAATGACTCTCGGTTGTTCTTTCATAGAAGGAGAGATCTTTGTCAAAAAGACAAGAAATTTAACAATTTTCTCTACTTTCATTGAATCCATTTCCAGCAGGGGATATGAAAATTTATTGAGAAAAAATAGACGTTTTTCTCGTTTCCCAAAATCAATGCTTTATTCATTTTCGATAAAAATAATGATTTTTGATGCGAACAACTAAAATGTTGACTCTTTACAACTTTACACCAGGCTGAATTTCACAACATTTATTGATGAATAGAGCCTTATCCTACTTTTTTCCATAGAGTTGTTTTCCTTGAAGAAACTGACAAGCGGCCTTTTAAGATAGTCAATGGGAAAAGGCTTAGTTAAATCAAGCCCATGAATCCAACTTGACCCATTCAAAATCTGGACCTAAGGAGAGCCACATCTTTGGAAGATTGACATAATGACGTCATAAATAATAAATGAGTTAAGTTAATGAGATTATAGATTTTGCATGTTTAGATTCATTGGATAGGTAACTACATGGATATTATTAAGTGTGAAAAGTTTCACTATCAATTGATTGTCCTAGCCATATAAGATTGGACTCTTTAAGTTTCGATAATCATAAATCATTGGTTTTTAAAAGTTTTAAATGAAGGAATACGACGATCTAATAAAGGTGAAACTTAATACGAATATTGTTTTTTCACATCACACTCAACTATGAGGACCGCAAGACTCATTTAACAAAAACTCTAATGGACTAAGCTTCCCTACAAATGGATCTTGGAGCTTTTATAGTTGGATGTGATATAAAGAGAACCATATCAATAAGTTATTTATGAAGTTTTTACGTTCATCTGGTCATTCTATTCCCTAATTTCAAAATTTTAAAATAATAACTTATATACATCAAAATTTAAAAATCAAGATCATATAACTTAAATTATCAATTGATAGTAGAATGTTTATACTTCATATCCATGCAATTCTGAGACACATGATCAATTTTATAAGAAATCTTATTATAGAATCTCACTTGTGAAATCTCACTAGCTTAATTCGACGTTTAGAGGGTAGTCTCTCTATCACATCTCGAGAAAGTCTTTTTTAAATTTATATAATAAATAGTGTACAAGACATTTTTGTGCCACGTGTCATCTAATAACTGCACCATGTTGTAGTCATGCATGATCTGCGTTAATGGATGTTAAAATATATTTTAATATTAGATATACATTATCTAATATTTAAATATATTCTAACATTGGAGCTCTTCGAAGCCTACATGGGTTCTTCTTGTGAGATTTGACATTAGCTGATTTGCATTGGGTGGGAATGAAATATAAATGTTTGCCGGTTTCTT
Organism: Chimonanthus salicifolius; assembly: GCA_013350335.1. NCBI lineage: Eukaryota > Viridiplantae > Streptophyta > Magnoliopsida > Laurales > Calycanthaceae > Chimonanthus > Chimonanthus salicifolius. Next base: position 46,263,166 of record CM023542.1, on the reverse strand, counting down.
CGAGAGGTTATATGAGAATGACAAGTTCTGCAAATAAAATCATCCACTTGTGGTAATGAGTTTGCTCAAATCAATAAAGAAATCATCAAAACAATAATAAGTTTGTGATTAAACTTAATAACAACCGAAGGTTGACCCTTTGGAGTGCTTGGTCCATACTCGATACTATTGGGAGTTGTGACCAGTAGTCCATAGACGTGGCAATAGCTTAGGTCGAGTCGTCTATTTTGGATTTAGATTTATTTTAGGTTTTGTTGTTTGAGTTAAGTTGGGTCATTCAGGTTTCGTTTACTCATTTATTTAATTAAGAAATTTTTTCTAACAAGATTTGTACCAAGACTGCGTCTTAAACGGGATGCAGATTTCATGTGGATGGTTAGCTTGTATGTGGTGTTGGGGCTACGAACAAGTCCTACATTGGAAGTGTAGAGGAGGATTTAGTGATTTATAAAGGACTTAGGTTACTCCACCTAAGAAGCTAGTCTTTTGGGCTGGATAAACAGGTCCTAACAAGTGGTATCAGAGTTAGGTCTTACGCTAACTCATGTGGACTCAGGAGATCTCCTAGGCAGACGGGATGACAGGCCTCGTTTGAGAAGGGGATTATTGGTGCTGCAAACAAATCCCACATTAGAAGTGTAGAGAGATCTAAGGATAACATACCATTTACAAATAGGTTTGGATTACGTCTAGTCATATATTAAACTTGTGGGATCAGATCTACTTATTTATAAATTAGTCAAATTAGATCAGACTTTATCAAACCTACTAGTCTAATTGACTCCAATTGTGACAGCAAAACGATGGGAAAAAGGTAACAAAATAGGTTTTAAAGGTCAATAATGTGCTATTCGTCCAGTCTAAGTACTGGTTCATATGAACCCTGCAGTTATATAAACATGTTGGAACCAAGACAGCGGTTTGAGAGTCTTAAACCGGCCATGCGAGACATCGTCAACTTTGTTCTGGTCTTTACATAAGACTTACAGAAGTTCTAAAATGCAAGCTTACTACAGTAAACTTTGAAAAAAAATTGTTTGATAGTGTAAGAACTTGCAAGTTTTTTTTTTGGCTTTCAACATCATTGATTTGTGATGACAGTAGAAAAATTATTGAATGCATTGCCCCGCATGATGTTTGTAGTTTTATACAACCATGTTAGTTTATTCTTGAGAAAAGTCTGACGCGGTTGGTGGGTCATTTGAATTTCTGTAATCTTGATGTTAGGAATACTATTTGGTCATTTATTCTACAAAATTTTGAAGAATTGCAGTGATTCCAATTGGAATCCTTGTTGTTTTCTGTGAAGATGGAGAAACAGAGATGATCAGTGGGTACTGAATGAAGAACTCACAAGTGGAGCATTGCTTAATTGATTGATCAGCAAGAAGCTTCAAGTGTTTGAAGCTTTTGGTTGGATTGCAATTGTAGCTTCTGTTGTTGGCTGCAAATAGTTGAGATCCAAGATCAATGGCCAAAGGACGACTTTCGATACGTCTTCTTATTGCTCTCCTTCAGTTTTCATCTATTTCAGCATACACAAATTATGAGGATGGTATATTTATTTTAACTTTATAGATTTTGTTCGTCATTGTTCTTTATTCTGTCCACAAAATAGTTGTACATTACTAATGTAAGTGTAGTTTCTTTACATGGACTATACTGCTTCTACAGTATATATGTTCTTATACCGATGTTTAGAAGAAATATAGGATTTAGATAAAATTTCCAAAAAAATAGCATTCAATCTTTGAAAGGTCAATGGGATTTAGATGATTCTTTTATTCTGTTTATTCTATTTATTCTATTGTATTGTTATGAATTGTCACAGCTACAATGGAAGAAGCAAAATGGACAAATATGAGTTGATTGCATAATTACTGTGTCTTGAAGAGTCGTACAGATCTTTCCAAGGATGGTGGATTCCTAGGAACAGAGTCCATTTAGATATGGGGACAAGTTGTTTCTCATGACTGTAGATTCAAAGAAAAATGGTGTTAGTAGTTTTGCATTATGCAGTATATATCATGCCGGCTTATCCACATGAATGAAACCAATAATTCAATGTTACAAGAATGGATTCTCAGTAAATTTGATATTAGAGTATTGACCCATGAAAATGGTTTTCTTTCATGATGCAGTTGCTGCCCTTAATTCCCTCAAGAATCAGTGGGCGAACACACCATCAACTTGGAAAGGCTCAGATCCTTGTGGAGATCGCTGGGATGGAATTGATTGCACCAACTCAAGAGTGACTTCAGTGTATGTCATCTTAGATTTAGAACCTGATTCTTTATTTGCTTACAGTCAGCTCTTAGAAGTAATTCATTCCTAATCTCATTCAGAATGTTATCGAGCGTTGGACTGAAGGGCAGATTGACAGGAGACATTCAATCTCTGGTTGAGCTTGAAGCATTGTAAGTTTCTCTTTTTGAGACCACCATACAGTTTTTTTTTCCCTGCATCTCATCTTCTCTCCCCTACGCGGAACTGAGACTAATGAGTTGTTAATCAAGATCTCCTCTTCGGCATGTCCTGACTCGTAATGCACGGAGCAAACTGAATTGATCCTGCAAATGGGCACCCTTTATGGTGTTCATCTCATTAGATGTGTCCAGTCTTCTTTTACTCCCTTTCTCTTTCCTATCTGAAATCTCTCTAATGGGCTGAAACAAAATTCCGAAGCACCACATCTAGAAGTGGATTGGACATCCTTTTTTTTTTTTTCTCCTTTGAAGTTGTGTCCTTAATGTCCTTAATTCCTAATATTAGTAATCTATGCAGGGACTTATCTTATAACAAGGGTCTCACTGGGTCTATTCCAGCATCAATTGGTAATATGAGAAAGCTGAAGAACTTGTAAGTCAAATTTATGGCTGGTTCTTGATGTTGAATGCATGTGTTTGTTCAGGTAAGGAAAAGAAATTGATTCATCTCCACTTTTCCTCTCAGGATCCTTCTTGGTTGCGGTTTCTTTGGTCCTATCCCACGTGAAATTGGATTGCTAAGCAGTCTTGTATTTTTGTAAGAATGAAAACTCTTTAATAGTTTAAACTACTTTGCATGGAAAACATGATTATGTGCAAATCTACTATTGTTATAGAAGAAATGTGGTTAAACTGTTGTTTTTATGAAAAAAAATCACAATATGAAATTAGTCATGCACCGAAGATCTGCCACCCTCCCTCCCCCACAATAAACAAAGAACGCGTGCGCACACACTCACACACACATATTCAGCTTGTTCTCTCATTGAGTAGAAGCCAAAATTCTTATTCTGACTCAATTTGTATCTGAAGGACTCTGGAACACTCAACAGTGACATAGATCTCATGTTCTGTTAATTTCAACCATTGCCTCTTTCTGCAGATCACTTAACTCGAACAAATTTAGTGGAGAAATACCTCCAGAGATGGGTAATCTTAAAAATCTGTATTGGCTGGATTTAGCTGACAATGCACTTGGTGGAACAATCCCAGTCTCCAGTGGTAGCACTCCGGGTTTGGATATGCTTAATAATACCAGGCATTTGTATGTCCTACTCTTACTTCTACTCAATTTAGGATGAGTGATTCTACTGACACTTTTGATAATCTAATTATGAGTAACATATGATTTGGGTTATAACCTTCAGTCACTTTGGCAAGAACAAGCTCTCTGGTCCCATCCCAGATCAACTTTTCAGCTCAAGCATGGAACTGCTACATGTGTAAGCTCTTCTCAATGAAGCATATTGCATCTTTTCAAGTTCTCATCATGTCAAAATCATTTATCAATTTCCATATTTAATCATTGTTAAGGTCATCCCAGCACATCTCTATGGAGAATTCATCCTTTAGTGCATATTGTCTTTTAATAAACTATAGGTCCATTGACTGCTTATCTTCAACCTTTTTCATCAATGTAGACTCCCTTGGTCAAAACAGGCTAAAATATCTCCGATTCACATCCTTTTTTTCTTTTCTTTTTTCTATCTTGGGGTGTTTGATGAGGATGGGTAAATTGAGTCTGCAACTCTGTTGTTTCTCTTAGCAATTGGAATGGATTTGAGTTATGCAGGTTAGCAGCCAACTGTCTTGATTTTAGAAGGGTCCATATTCTTGTTGAATAGTTTGTGTTAGTTTACTATCTTATTCTGGTCCGGCCAAGATTATAGTCTGCAACTGACCAGATCCTGGAGACAGGACTGAGTTGCTTTCAAGTTTTATGAGAGCAATGATACTCTTACTACATCATTAGGGGGAGTATGGGAAGTTTGGGCTGTGTGTAATCCAAGGGAAGCCAACCCATTGCTATAATTTCAGGAACTTCTTGTTGACATTCCCCCTTTTTTGGTTACTATAATCGTACTTAAATGCAGAAGCCTAAGCAATCTTACCATCCCTTTAAATGCTTTTTTGCATTGAAATGAAAGCAAATAAAATATTCTTGTCGATACTAATTATATATTTTGAACAGGCTATTTGATAGTAACAATCTTTCAGGGAGCATCCCATCCACACTCGGGCTTGTGCAAACACTAGAAGTTGTGTGAGCATCTCTGCCATATTAGTTAAACATAGATGTGTACTGTACTACTGATTTTCTCTGGAAAAGTTTTTGTGCTGATTATTTCAAATTTGTGGCAGTCGTCTTGATAGGAATTCATTAACTGGGCCGGTTCCATCAAATCTCAATAATCTTACGACCGTCAGTGAGCTGTGAGCACAGTAATACTGCGGCCTAAGTTTTAAGAAAGTAAAAAGTATTTTTTTCTGAATTCTATTTTGATAGTACTGTTTGCTGGTTGATCAATGTTTTTATTTCAGGCATTTATCCAACAACAAACTGACAGGCCCTATGCCAAATTTAACTGGAATGAACAGCCTGACTTATTTGTAAGTTGAAACTAGTATGAAATAAGTTTAGATATTCTCAAGAAAATGAAAGCATTTCTAGTTGAAAAACTGTGATGTGCCTGTTAAATCAATAATTCAACCCAAATCATGTTTTCTATCCTTCATAGAGACCATGTTGATGCTGTAATGATCCTGTGATATATTTTCCATGATGAATAGGGACTTGAGCAACAATAGTTTTGATATATCAGATGTTCCTCCATGGTTTTCAAGTTTACAGTCCTTAACAACACTGTAAGTGATTCTCTCTCTCTCTCTCTCTCTCCCCCCCCCCCCCATGACATGGTGCATTGTGGGTTAGATGTGCAGTCTTATTATCTAAAACAGAGATTTAGACTATAGAATTTAGTTTGAATGTTAGAAGAATCAAACCACATGATATTATGACTTTAAAAATGAAATCATCAAGAAGCTATGATGCCTGAACACGGAAGGGAGATGCCATTGATATGGCATAGACAAGAATTTTACACAAAATGAAGTGACCGACATAGACACATTGCCTACATTAAAGAGTCCATACAACATGGTCAAGAAGCTATTTATATGGTCTAATCACTTATTGATGACTCAATGTCTTGTTTTGTTTAGGGTAATGGAGTACTCAGGAGTTCAAGGACAGTTACCCGGGGCACTATTCAGCATCCCACAAGTGCAAACTTTGTAAGTATCCATTCCCACCCCAAAAAAAGGAAAGAGATCGGTATCAGCAATGTCAAAGTAATGGACAGATTATTTTCTTTAAACAATTTTGAATTGAGATTTAATGCAATAGAGCTTCTCAAACATTCTATATTGACTAACAAAATTTGAATTTCATAAGCCTCTCAGCATGTAACTCTACAGTATGATAGTCATTACAATTAATATAAAAGTTTATACTGTCATAGTCATTAGAAGTCCCAAAGCTCCCGCTCACTTGAAAATGGTTGCAGGAGTCTAAGAAACAACCGTTTCAATGGCACTCTGAACATGGGTAACAACTTCAGCCTTCAGCTTCAAGTTATTGACTTGCAGGAAAATTCCATTAAAGAATTTGTGGCAGGAGGAGGATATGACAATGAACTGATGTAAGAAACAATCTACATTATGTGTTTTTACATTTATACTATCATGGACCATATCAAGAAACTACATGAAACCTTGTTTAAATGATCACGTCTATTGAAAAGGGAACATTTCTTTCTTGATTCATTGTTTGAACTCTATAGTTTGCTTTGTAGTAGTTCCACCCATTGTTATTAGTTTATATAAGTTTCATTTCAGGAGGAATTTACATGATGTTTGAGGTTATGTAAAGCACACATGGGCCTTCAGTTGATATGTGCAGAGCCCTCAGTTGGATGATCCAAAATGGGTTAAACTGGATTGGCTATGTCTAAAAAAATGACCCATTGGAACTTCAAAGATTACTTAAATTTCCATGAATGTCAATGAATCCATTCTATGTTGAATGTGGACCATTGCTTGATTACTTGAATTTCCTGTCTTGAGTAAACTGATAGAATGGTTAGCATATCCAGTCAAGCATTTCTTTGTGGAATGGTCTGTTAGGCCAGTTTGAGTTACCATACCATGGGGTTCATTTTTGCAGCTGTATATTCTTTCATTTACGATCCTGCATATCCATTCTCTGTTCTGATTTGTCCTAGTTCATTCTCTGCCATGATGCAATCTCATTCATATGTTTGCAGACTTGTGGGTAACCCAGTTTGTGATCAGCACGGATTGGCAGATAAATATTGCACACTTCCACAGCAGTCTACACGTTCATATTCAACTAGCACGCAGAACTGTGTTCCCATTACTTGTGCCCCAGACCAGAGACTCAGTCCCACCTGTAAATGTTCATACCCATATATGGGTACTCTATATTTCAGATCTCCTTCCTTCTCAAACTTGGGAAATTCAACATACTTTATTTCTCTTGAAAAAAAACTTGTGACTACATTCACAGACCATAAACTTCCTGTGGTTTCAGTTTCCCTAAGTAATGTAACTAAGGATGCAGATGACTACCTTGAAGCAAGGTTGGAAGTTTTTCCAGCTAATAATAAAAGTTTCAGTCTCTCCGAGGTTTTGACAATTGGTTTTATGCTTAGCAATCAGACCTTTAAGCCTCCTGAAGAATTTGGTCCATTCTTTTTCATGGGTGAGCAATATGGAGACTTATCAGGTAAATAAGATTGTCCTCTGAAGTTTGAATTATTTTTCACATTTAAAAATATAAATTCCTATGGGAGTTATTGAGTTGCATCTGTATTGTGTCTCAGAACTTGTGGGGAGTTCGAAATCGGTGAATTTGGGAGTGATTATTGGACCAGCAGCTGGTGGACTGTTCCTTGCACTGCTGCTGATTGGCCTAGCATTTTACGCTTGCAAACAAAAGAGAAAAGCTGAGACTGCTATTGAACAGAGCAATCCTTTTGGTAAGTTACTAACAGACTTAAATGGAATTTTTGTCTTTATTCCTTTGTAAATCAGCTAAAGTTACTTCTCTCTCTTCTTTATTATTATTATTTTTTAACATTTCCTTGAGGATTAATATTACAATAATTGTATTTTATGGCAGCATCTTGGGACCCAAATAAGAGCAGCGGTAGCGTTCCACAACTAAAAGGAGCAAGATGGTTTTCTTTTGATGAACTAAAGAAAATCACCAACAATTTCTCAGAAGTCAATGCCATTGGAAGTGGTGGCTATGGAAAGGTAGATGGCAATGTCTTCTTATTTGTGTTTGTGATATTTTGGTTTATGACTTTGAATCGAGTTAAAGAAAAAATCCAGAGGCAAGCCTCTGAAAACAATCCTTCTACAACTATGAAATACTACCAAACAATTGTGATTACCATTATTAAATAAAATATGTTGATTTATGTATACCTACTTTGACAGATCCATGTATCTAAGGTTTCTTTTGATCATAAGGCCTTGCTTACATCACATTTATAGAACTTTTAGGCATAAAGCCATTCAGAAGGTGCTATATCGATCAATAAGTTCGAAAATGGTCCAGCAGTAACAACAATGAAAATAAACTGACATTGGTAATTATGTCTACAGGTTTATAGGGGGATGCTTCCCACAGGACAACTGGTTGCTATTAAAAGAGCCCAGCAGGGTTCTATGCAAGGTGGGCTTGAATTCAAAAATGAGATTGAACTGCTGTCAAGGGTTCATCATAAGAACCTCGTCACCCTTCTCGGGTTTTGTTTTGAACATGGTGAACAGATGCTTGTCTATGAGTTCATTCCTAATGGCAGCCTAAAAGACTGCCTCACAGGTATTTGCAATTGTTTGATCATTTTCTTCATTCATGATGCATTATAATAACTCAAGTTCCATCATGGAGTGGGTAACAGAGTCTTTACTCAAAATTGATACTAATTTGGTAAGGAGCAATGCTAATACCTCGGTGTATTGATCGTTAACTTGGATAAATTTCTCATCTTACTTCCTCCAAAGAGTAAAATGAAAATTGAACAAGCAGTTGAATAAGTGCCTTATACCAGTATAGCCAGAAACAATGAGAAAATAACAAGCACACTATTTGAGAGAAACTTAATATATGATTTTCATTGTTAAATCCATTATCCCATCAATCTAACCATCTTGGGTTGGCTTTCTAAGTCCTTCTTTTGCACTAGTAATTCATGCTCTTCATTACTCCACAATCTATATTGTCCTTTCCTATTCCTGCCACATCAATTCAAGTCTTTAATGTCCCCCTCCCCTCCCCCTTTTCTCGTAGATTTGATCAAGTAGTAATCAGATTTCTGTATTACATTTTTCTAACAAAGAACTCCTTCAGGGATATTTTGTATTGCCTGTTGCACAATTCAAGTTTATTGGAAATTAGATCAATAGTCTTGCAGTCTATTTACTGACAAATGGTCTCTTCAGGGCAGTCTGGTATTCGATTGGATTGGAAAAAAAGGCTTCGAATAGCCCTTGGTTCAGCAAGAGGTCTCTCTTATCTTCACGAGCTTGCTAACCCTCGCATAATACATAGGGATATCAAGTCAAACAACATTCTTCTAGATGATCGCTTAAATGCTAAAGTTGCTGATTTTGGTCTCTCAAAGCCAATGGGTGATAGCGGAAGAGACCATGTCACGACACAAGTTAAAGGGACAATGGTAAAGTTGGAATGATTTAAATCATGGAAAATATATGGATGTTATGATTATTATAAAATTTCAAACCTCTCCACTCCCCTCATGGCCTCACAAAAATACCACATTCTTGTACTCAAATGATCATTTTTCTATACATACAGAGCAATGAAAACATTCAGATCTCTCTCTCTCTCTCTCTATTGAATGTTCTTCATATTTGTAGGGCTATATGGATCCAGAATATTACATGACAAACCAGCTGACAGAGAAGAGTGATGTGTATAGCTTTGGAGTCCTAATGCTAGAGCTGATAACTGCCAAGAGGCCTATAGAACGAGGACGGTACATTGTACGGGAGGTGAAGACAGGTCTAGACAAGACAAAGGATTTATATGGCCTTCATGAAATTCTTGATCCTATAATTGGATTGTCAACCACTTTGGGTGGGTTTGAGAAGTTTGTTGACATGGCAATGAGCTGTGTTGAAGAATCAGGAGTGGACAGACCAACAATGAGCGAAGTGGTGAAGGAGATTGAGACCATAATGCAGTTGGCTGGAATGAACCTGAATGCTGATTCTGCAACAACTTCTGCAAGTTGTGAAGGGTTGAGCAGGGGAACATCTCGCCATCCGTATAGCGACGAGGTACTGTTTGATTACAGTGGTGGGTATCCACCTTCAAAGCTTGAGCCTAAGTGAGTCATAGTGATTTGTTAGTGTTTTGAGTCTTTCTGTGGCTTGTGTTTTCTTTTAGCTTTTGCATGTGAAGTTGTTCAAAGTTATAATTTGGTTGGATAGATGGTTTGAATACGATGTTCTCCTGTAAAGATATTATCATCTTGGCTTGTTGGAAATAGAAGATTCAGAACCAGTGGAACAAACTGAACATGCATAAGTTCCTACTTAGATTCTCTTATTAAATTCCACAAAGGAATTTGCATTTACAATGTATTTAGCTCACTGCTTCCATGAACATAATGCCAACGGTGAAATTGATAAAAGTCCCACATTGCATTAGATTGAAAAACCAATGATTCTATATAACATTCGTTGCACCGTCCTCTTAATGGCTAGCTTTTGGGAGTGAGTTCTACCTCAAGACTGTTAATATGGTGTTCTTCATGATATTAGAGCAGGCTTCATATGCAGCCGCTGCAAGTGAAGGAGGGTGTGAAATTGACAAAAGTCCCATATCGCCTAAACCGAAAAACCAATGACTCTATATAACAATTGGACATCTTCCTCTCAATGGCTAGCTTTTGAGAGTCAGTTCTACTTTAAGAATGTTGATTTTCACCACCAACCACCAAAACCGATGCTGCATATTAAAAAATTCACAGTTGAAAATTTTATTAATTTTTGGATATCCTGTTATAGTTTAAAATAAAATGTCAATGTCATTCATAGAGTTCCTCACTAAAATATAAAAAACCGGCTCCATGACAAGTATTGTTGGGACAATGGTTGAAATTCCTCCTTTTCTTGATGGAAAGTTAAAAGCCATGAGTTATCCACTAAGGTAGTGGACTAGGGGCGGGTCTAACTAATGCTTAGGTTTGAATTCTCGTGTGCATTGATGAATCATGTTAGAGGGTGAGTCCCACCTATGATTAAAAATATTAGATGGATGGATAGATTATCATCCGGACTATCAAACTGTCCATGACCCATTATAGCATCCCAATTCATGATTATTTAAGATAAAAAGATAAATTATTAGATAAATATTTTTATCTATTTCACTCATAACTATGATAAAATAGTAAGAACTCATAATAATATTCCAACTAAATATTTTTATTGTTCAACACTTATGTACACAAATAATGGTATAAATTATCATTCAATATCTATATTATGTTTATATTTAATTTTCATCGAACCCATAAAAAACCAATTGCATGGATTGAAAGTAGACTTAATATGCTACAGATGGAACAAATTTAAGTTTAAAATTCAATTATTAGTCATTTGATCTTATTACTCAAAATTAGTAGTCATCCTTAAAATATTTAAAGATGCCTAGTATTTTTAAATATTAAGATCAAGTGGTTAAAAATTAAAAATTAAGTTGAAATTTAATCTACATGTAGATATTGAATCTACTTTCAACTTATATATTGAAATATTAATGAAATTGACAAAAAAATAAATATAAAATGGAATAGAAGAAAAAAAATTATAGAATGACCCAATTTCGCTCACCTAACCCAGAATAGGCATGTCCCATAGTTGGAATTAATATTCCATACTTTCTATTAAAAATAAAACAAAATTGACAACTAAGTCTGAATTTGGTGGCACTCAGTGGTCACTATATGTAAAAATGAATCTTTACTTTTCTGGTTTTCAAACCTAAAAATATACACAAACACATGCACAAGGAACAACTTCAATAAAGCTATCTATACTCTTTGCCTGCATTTGGATGGGGGTAAACCTCCCTTACCCCTTGTTACCCTCGTTTGGTAAAATGGGGTGAGGTTAAAAATTTGAAAATTTACTCCTCTCATCCCATTTTTGAATACTCATTTGGAGGTTGGGGCATTCACAATACCCTACCCTCAATACCCCTTGCCTTCTTTTTTAATCAATTATATATTATAAAATTAAAATCTTTCAAAAAAATACATATATTTTATAATTAAAAAATAATATATTTCAAGTAATTAGTAATTTAATTTTGTTTGAAGTTTATTTTAAAAATGTGTCAATATTTTCAACATGATGCATTTGGATGAGGGATAAATTTTACGGGGGTTACCTTTGAGTAGGGGTAACTGTAAGTAGGGGTAAACTGACATATTAACAATTTTATGAAAATTAATATTTTTTATTAAATCTATCTAGTATAAATAATAAAAATAAAATTTTATAAAACATAATTTTCAAAATATCCTATTTTTAAGGGGTGATTCTGTCGAAATTTTGATAAGGTCTCGAAACTCCGAAAGAGTTTGAGGTTCATCATAATCTCTTTCGGAGTAATTAGCAATTTATTCTCTTAGAAGTTTATTTTAAAAATGTGTCAACATTTTCAACATGATGCATTCGGATGAGGGTAAATTTTACGGGGGTTACCCTTGAGTAGGGGTAACTGTAAGCAGGGGTAATCTGACATAACAATTTTATAAGAATTAATAATTTTTATTAAATTCATATCATATAAAAAATAAAAATAAAAATTATGAAATATAATTGTCAAAATGTCCTATTTTTAAGGAGTGATTCTGTCCAAATTTCGAAAGGGTCTCGGAACTCCGAAAGAGTATGAGGTTCATGGTAATCTCTTTTGGGGTAATTAGCAGTTTATTTTGTTGAATGTTTATTTTAAAAATTTGTCAATATTTTCAACATGGTGCATTTGATGAGGGGTAAATTTTGCAGGGGTTACCCTTGAGTAGGGGTAACTGTAAGCAGGGGTAACCTGACATATTAACAATTTTATGAGAATTAATATTTTTATTAAATTCATATAATATAAAAAATAAAAAATATAATTTTTATGAAGAAATATGTTAATATTTTTTATTCATTTATTGGGATTTAAAATAATAATATCAAAAAAAATCTTTATTTATTTTTTTAATGTTAGAATGCAAGTGTTCATTTTAAATTATAATTATAAAAAATAGATAATATTATTATAAGTTATATTATTAGAATTTACTTCTTCATGAATATTATTTAATAATTATGTTTTATAAAAAAATTCAAAAAATAATAATATATCAGGTTACCCTTACTTGTAGATACCAATCAAGACTTTTTACCCTTAGGGTAAACTTTTACTTTACCACTGCAATTACCAAATAAGATAAGAATAAATACAGTTCAAGGGTCACCCCCACTCAAGGGTGACCCCTACTCGGGGTAATCCCTCTAAAATTTACCCCTCTTCCAAACGCAACCTTTTATGACAGAGAAGAATGAGACTTCATGACTAATGGCACAAATAGTAAAATACAGTAAGTTAAGAGTGCGAAAGAGAGTTCTACATTGATTCTAAGTGGGGAAAATTAAGAAGTTATACGGGACTGAATCACTCCACCTATTAGGTTAGTCTTTCCGGATAGAAGCCAAGTCCCAACAGTGGTATCAGAGCTAGATTCGCAAGCCACAGCATATGCACTCAAAGATCCCTTAGCCGAACGGAATAGTTAGCGATGTTCTATCCATTGGAGAGCCTTGTTTGAGAGAGGGATTGTTGGAGTGCGAACGAGAGTCCCATATCAGTTATGAGAGGAGAAAACTAAAAACTGGGTCACTCCACGTATCATACTAGTCTTATGGGCTAGAAGCGCAATCCTAACAAAATTAAGATTCTACAATAATATTGTTGATGAATTAAGTGATAATTGACTCTAATTGTGCTTACTTAAGTCTTCAAAGACACCCTCTTCTTTTCCAAAAAAAATGACGCTAAGCCAAAATTAATAATTTCAAAACCACGAGATAACGAACACAACTAAATGACATTTTTAGAGGCAGTTGCAAGTGTTTTATATTTGGTTACAACAATAGAGCAATTACTTATTTATTAAGTGGATTCTGAAAGAGAATCTCTAGAAAGTTGATAAAAAATGTTACAAAAATAGTAAAGGGCTTGAATAGAAGAAAAGTAAAAAATAAAGATATTCTCAAAACGTTACGTGATAACATTTTATTTATTATTTTTGAATAGGACGTGTGACACTCTAGGATTGATTAAAATAAAATATAATTTTGTAGACATATTTCATGTATCAAATAATATCGGTTTTAATAAAATTGAATTTATTGAAAAGCTTATTCAATGACCCTTCCAACAAATATAAATTTTGAAATTAAGAATCTTAGAGCGGTCCTATTTAAATTCTCAACCCCATAAAAATATCAAAAATATTCTAAGCTTTAATTCTCAATTAAGATACACTAACAACCACCTTTCTACATGAAATTAAATGCAATTAAATTAACTAATTCAACCAAACCTAATCCCATGGCTAGATCTAATTGAATTTTTTCACATCTGATTCCATTCTTTAAATTGATTGAAGAGAGGATCAAGTTTTGGGAAATTCATTTTTCTCTCATGCATCACATTAGCATCAAGCACACTTTCATGGTCAGGGGTCGAGATAACGGCCGATATGTAGCAGTTTTTTAGGACTGCACTATATCGGCCGATACACTATGTGTCGGCAGTATATAAAGGTTATCAGCCGATATGACCAATAAACGGTCGGAAATATCGGTCACCATATCGGCCGATATGTATAAATATCGGTTTTTGAAATTTATTTCCTTTTTAAAAAAAAAACCAATATCGGCCAATACGGCCCGTATATCGGTTCACATATCACCCGATATTGGTTGTATCGGTCTGGAAAGAGTGGTAAAAAAAAAATCTTTATCGGTTGTGGGCCCCACATGATATCGGCGATATTATGTCCTAATATCGGCCGATATATGTACCATTTATCGGTCTGAAATATCGGCCGATATTTTAGATTATCGGTCTGTATCGTTTTTTTTTTTTTTAAATTAAAAGTAATAATATCGGTCCTAGGGCCCACAACCCATTAAAATTTCTACCTCTAAGATTAAGAATTTAAAAAATTAGATGAATCTAAAACCACATATCAATCACATACAAAACACAAGGATTTTATGCGGTTCCCTCCAATAAAAAAATTTGCTCGGGGGCTATGGACCCCCGAACAAGATCAGTGGGAATGAGATCATAAATAAATAGCTTTTAAATGAGATCTTAAATATTTATTATTAATTATTTTATCTTAAATTAGTATAAAAGTATGTAAAATGCTTAATGCCTTAATCACTAAATTTATCAAAAATTTCTTACATATTTTTTCATAATTTTAATTTTTTTATCATTTCTCTTCATTTTATTGTTAATTTTAATATTAATCGTATTCGAAACTTAAAGAAATAATTTGAATATGTATATGACCAATATTTAATGAAAAAATTACATTTTCAATAAGCTCCAAATTTTCTGAAATTACCATAAAATTTTTGGACCAAAATGCAAATAAATGGAAATATCAGAGAGAAACTTATCGGTCAATATTGCGACAGATATGCATATCGGCCAAGCCGATATTTGGACCGCTGTTCATGGCCACCATCTAGTTCATTAATTTAAGGATTTTTTTTTTAAAAAAAAAAAAAGAGTCAAATGAGGCAGCTGGCGAGGTCTTTTTCTATTCTATCTTAGCATCTCTAGCTATTAAATGAATAATAAATCCTTTTTTTTCTTTAATGCAATTTATGGGATCAAGTGAGTCTTATTTCTTGACCATATTCAGTAATACCCTTATTTAATTAATTAGATTCCATGTGATCTTCTTGTTCCAAATTACTATATCTTTTAATCCATTTTCTGCTTCTTTATTTTTCTCTAGGGCGTGCTATGGAAGTTGTGAGGTAGTAATATTATATTTTTTATAAAGAACCAGGGAAATTCAAGATTAAATAAAGATATTAAATTGGATGGAGGTGTTTGGTAGAGCGAGTGGAGAATTGTATAAAATAAAAAATATCAAGAAAATTACTTTTAAACTTTGTTATAATTTATTATATAGTTGAGTGAAACATGTAATAAATGGTTCGATAAATTGATAAAATTTTAAGTTCTTATTTATACTATTAGATGAATAATCTATTTTTTATGACGAAGAAATTCAAGACTCTACTTGGCATTGAGTAAAATTCCGAATGCAAGTAGTTCCCTGTTGGCCACGGACATCGAGTGACTACGAGCTTCGAACATGAGACCTCTACTTCTTAAGCCAAAATCTAGATATTATTTTGTGATAATTATAAGAAAATATCTTCCACTTCAGTGCTTAAGGAAATGCTGCTTCTTTTAAGCTCCTACAAGAAACTTCAATAAAACAACTCTTTCAACACTGAGCAAATCTTATCCATTGAATTATAAAGTGCAACTTATCTTATTTTAATTGCAGTTTCATCAGTTGGATTATAATTAAAACTTACTCAATTTGAACTCATCTTGAAAACTACATTCATATTAAGGGTTAGAAGAGAAATACTGAATGTTAAATTGAATATGATTTAAAATCAACTTAATCTTATGATAACCATTCAGTTAATAATAAATAATTTAAACAGTTGAACATAAATATCTTGTCATTTATAAGTCCTCTCATAAAATAGTAATAATTATTAAATCATAGAAAATTTTACCTGATTATGAAATGCATGATCATCATCATTAAATCATTTATTTCCAATAAAAATCTATTGCAGGGTCTAAATAAACCATACATTTGAAATACATGCATGCACCTTCGTTGATGTTCTCATCATCTGATATTTCCATTAGGGTTCTTCATTTCTGCATTATTCAAAAGTCAGATTTTCAAATCATAAGAAAAGAAAAAGATAAAACAATCTTGCTTAACATATAAGAAGAAAATGGAAATGGATAAAAAAGAGATTTTCTCATTACTATATGTATTCATATTATTGTTATCATTTTTTATAAAAAAGAAAGAAAGAAGGAAAACAAAATCATATGCCACCATTCATTGGACAAGCTTTTGCCAACTTCTGAAGGTTGTCAATGATCATGACCAGCTTCGTGTTGAGCCGGTTTACAAAGTATTTAGGCAGCCACCCCGCCGGATCCAACTGAAAATCATCAAACCACTTGTTAATTTCAAGTACTAATCAATGCCTCACAAGTTTTCAGCTAAGAAACTCTTGATTAATGATCCAAAATCCAAATTAGAAACTATAATTACCTGAACAACGTAAGTGACCATGCATGAATCATCTTCTTGCTTCTCTACCACCCACCCCGATTGTAACAAGAGCCCTCTAATGGAATTGTTCTGTTTTGGATGCAAACCAGCAGCGATCTCTTTTGGTAGAGATGCAACCGCAACCACCTAAGATCCAAACAAATACCACAAAATTGTAATTGTGATACTCTAACCAGGCATTAGGTTTTTGGGTTATGTCGTTTTTGTCATTACCAGAGTTCCATCTTCCATTGTCTCGCGTCGTTCATAGACGATGAATTCTCTGTTCTTGAAGAGCGGCTTCGAAGCTTCGCCAAATCGGAGCCGGATGATGCTGAGGTTGTCGCCGAGATTCTTAATGTACTTAGCTTCCACAAGGTCAGAATCCCATTGCTGTTTAAAGTTGCAGCACAAGATTTCAGATAATAATATAGATAGAGAATTTGGTTTGTCTTCCTTAATCGAGGAAAGACCAGTATTCTTATTTATAGAGAAAAGGAAATACAAATATAGAAAATATAAAAGAGGAAATCCATGTTAAACAAATACTAAATATGTTTAACATCTAAATATATCTTAACAGAGATAATGATCGGAAATTCACCTTGGCGGCATCAATGGCATTGGCAACAGTTATAAATTGTTGAGGGGAGACTGATCTCAGCAGCCAACGGCTACGAAAAATATGAAAAGAACCCGATCGGCGCTTCGATATCTCGACGCCATTTTCGAATGCAAGTGCCTTCCATCCATCACCTACATCAACCCTGTTGGGAACAGATGCAGAAAGTAGCTCCTGTATACAGCTCTCATTCGCAAAGTACACATATCTTCTCAGTGAGTCTTCACTAATGGACCTTCAACAAACAAACAATCAAAACTAGAGTTTGAAATTCGGGTTGAATCATGTCGGATTTTAACAAACCTAATTCAACCCATATCAAAATTTATTGAATTTGATATGACTTGACCCAAATGGCTGACCTCAATTACTCAATTCTTAGCTCGACTCGAATTTTTGACTCGAGTCAATTCAAGTATTTTTTTATAACTTGGTGCATTTAAGTCAAGTTGAATCGAGTCAAATCGGGTTGACTTTAAATTTCTCAATCCAACTCGACCTGAATTTCATATGGGTTTTCATTCTTTTAGCTCAGCTTGACTCGAAATATACAAATACATAACTCAAACCCACTGATTTATCAAATCGAGTCAACCAAAATTTCACCCCTAATCAAAACACTAAGATAGAGTTGAATGTGGAACAAGAGATAAATTCGTGGTTGTGGAGACTTACCATGAACTACTGCAAGGTGCAGCTCCTCTCATTTTCGCATATGGAACTGCATCAATGGTTCATGAATTTTCCAACCCACATGAAGAAATTGCAGGATAGATTGATAAATATAAGAAGAAGAAGAAGTGGATGTGGTGATTGATGCACATGCAATGACAGAAGAACCTCCATAATTGGAATGCACATGGCTCTCTCTCCTCTCCTCTTCTTCTTCTTCCTCTCTCTCTCATTCATTAATTCATTCATGGACAAAGGAAAGATTCCTTCCTTGTAAAAGAGCAGAGGGTAAGGGGTGGGGAAGTGGATGCACATGGATTGCTGGTGGGGTTTGAAAGAAAAGAGAAAATTAGAACCAAGCCAAAAGGGATCAGATGATATATTATCTGTTCTTGCCTGGTTGGGCTGTAGTAGTGACACTGACGATGCCATGCCACGTGTCAGCATGAAGGTCACTGAGCCAGATGGGTCCCCTGTTTTGTTCTGCATTGGTTGGACCTTCATGCTTTGGTGGGTCCCTCCTGCTCCTTAGTCTTCACTCCTCTCTATATCACAATAATATTATAATATTTGAAGTGATGATGGCAATGTAGCAGTCGCCATCTCTAAGTTTTGGGTTGGTACTCGAAACTTGGATACTTTTCTCTCCTTCTCAATCATGTTTCTTGTGTTTGGTGTGATGATATGAGGCATAAAATATACAAAAATGTAACATGAAAGAACCTCTTACCCTGCACTTATAAAATAAAATAAACCAATTAAAAATTATTTACATCTCTCTTTGTACATAATCTAGTGGCAAGTTGAAAATACCCAAATCAAATTTATATTAATTATTTAGGTATGAGTCAAGATTCATTATACTATCCATAATTTTTAGATTTAGTGATTCTCTTAAATGAAAATAATCTCTATATCTATTTAACACATTTTACCCATGGGCGCTCAATTCATCAATTATTTATAGTTTGAATCTCACTTAAGACATTAAATTCTCTAAAAGTGTCATCCGTGGGAGTTTTACGCTGGGTATTCCACGATTTCCCATACATAAATTCAAAAAAAAAAAAAAAATCCTCTAGAAATATATTCGGGTCCAATACCAATTGCACTTATTTGAACACATATAAATGTATTTTGGAGATTAAGGCTCCATGAACATTTGTTTAATTGCATAAAAAAAGGTGAGATATTCATAATCAAACTCCATGAACCCTTCATGTGATTTGAACAATCTCCAATAAGTGGGATAAATCATTATGGATCCCACTAAATGATCTATTCACAACTATGAACTAAGAGATCTTTACAAAGTCTTTATGGATCCCTCCTATAAATTCATCAATATCCATGCACAAGTTGCATCATAGAGTTGATAATGGATTATTTGGGCCTCTAATAAGTGGAACAAGCCTAAAGCACCCTATCAAAGTGCTCATCTATTGAATTTTGTAAGTTGAGCAAATCTTGTAAGCCCCACTAGTAGGATAAGTCTCTAGGTCTCCAACAAGTGACTAAGAGATTGGACCCTATCAAAGGAATCAGCTAAACCAGTGAACTTCTACCAAGTGGAATACGTCTATGGACCACACTTGAAGGTGTGAATGTGCTAAGGCTACCACTATAGGTGAAACTTGGGTCAGGTTTTAACTCAACCTGCATGATCCGATCCGAGAAATTAGTGGGTTTGGATTATGTATTTGTATATTTCAGGTCGGATCGAGTTAGGAAAGAAAAAAGCCGCATGAAATTCGGGTCAGGTTGAGTTGAAAATTTAAAATCAACTCGACTCAACCCGACTCGACTCGAGTGCACCAAGTTATAAAACAACAATCGGGTTGAATCCGGTTAGAAGTTTGGACCGGGTCGAGTTCAACAAGTTTTGACATGGGTTGGGTTGAATTGAGTTTATTAAAATCCGACCCGACTAGGCCGAGTTTCAACCCTAGCTACCACCATGAACATATGGGGATTTTGATTTGTAAATTTTTGTACTTTCAATAATTATACAAATTCATGTAAAAGGGTGCTTAGCTACGCTACCAAATGAGAAGCAAGTGACTTAGTGCTTAAAACCATGGGTGCAAATATTGGCCGATACGAAATGTATCGGCCGATAATGATTCGGGTTTTCAGTCCCTTATCATATCAGCCGATATGTATTATATCGGCCATACAGGATAGTTCTCGGCCGATATATATCGGTCCAATATCGGTTGATATCCATAATATTAGTCTTTTTAAAATTAAAAAAAGAAAAATCAAAATGGTGGTGGGCCTGAGTTGATATCTCGGCTGATATTGGCCGATATCAGTCGATACTTTCATTTTCAATTTTTTTTTTAAAAGCTTCCTTTAGGATTTTTTATTTATTTTTTAATTCAGAAAAAAATAATAAAAAATACTTATATTTAAAAAAAAAAACACAAGAGAGAAGAGAGAATTTTATCGGCCGATATTTACATATCGGCTGATATCTTGATCTTGTCGAGATTTGCACTCCTGTTTAAGACCATTGAACTCCTTTTGATATTCACATTCAATATACATCAATTTGTTGAGTATATTCTCATTTCCAAGTTTTCTTTTTTAAAATTTTGTGACTTTACTTTCTAAGTGGATTAAAAGAAACTTGTGAATGGAGGAATCTCAAGACCCACCATTCCTGCCCCAAGTCCAGCCCGCTTTTCTCTGACTTTGCAACCCATTGGTTGGGCCAAGAGGTAACTTTTTCCAGTAAACAACTCATCTGCAAATCCACCTTCAAAGGCATGTCAGAAAAAACCTGAGATCCCTAAATTAACCTGTGAACTAAATAATTATAGGTGGGCCCGCCAATTCCTAGTCTAGATAATGAGTTGGGTTCAGGCAAGCTTTGGTCAGGCCCAGCTGGTTTACAGCCCAAAGAAGGGGGAACTACAGAGATGGTGAAAGAGGGTTGAGAAAGGCAAGATTAAACAACAATTAAAGAAAAATACTAGGGAAAACAATAGTTCAAAAGCTTGGTCAGACTCGACTTCACTTGGACAAATTGACTCGACTGAACGAGGCCAAGTCTGAACAAGACTCAGACTCGTTAGGCCCAGATTTATTAAGAAAATCTCCAGTCCATTGAAGTCCAAGTCGAGCCGAGTTTTTAGTTTTGGACCATTGGAAAACTGGTCGTTGCCACCAACATTACGAAAGTTACAGGAACTGAAAAGGAGAAACAAAGACATGACACAATGGAGGGTTCAAGCTTTGCTGAAATGCGTACGATTTATTGATTTCGAAATTCAAACGTCTTGTTTAATTCGTTCTGAAACTTCTTCGAGTAAAATCCTTCTTATATTTTCAATGGTTATATACTTGATTTTAAATTCATTACCGATCCAAACTTGTAACCAGATCCTACAAATCTAGATCGATGACAAGTACAAATCTTGATTGATTTTAAATTAGTCCCCTAATTTGGGCCTTTAAGCTTATATATGTCTATTCCCAGCCCACAGATATTAAGCCCAGTGTCAGACCCATTAAGACACAGGCTTAAAGACTTAGCCCATATCTAGCCAGTAGTATACTTGTATCTTGATTCAAGATCCAGAAACAGATTCTACAGAAAGAAATGGATTCTGATATTGTCTTAGGGGTTTTGATTATCGAAACCAACCTATTGATGGGCGCATACGATAACTACGTAAGTTGCAAAATTTGGATCAGATCTCAATTGTTTCTCGGATGGATCAGCTCAAAAATTCAGTAGTGAGACCCGAACGATATCAGATGAAGTATTTTCGGAACAGATATAACTTTTAATAAAGCTGTTATTTATAGATTGAGGCTGAAAACAGGTCCAGGGTCCAACTAGATTGAGGCACCAGATGGGAGACTAGTTACTATGGTTCTACCACTTTCACTTGATTGAAGAATAAATTCAATTAGAAGAATGATAAAAGGGATGGACATGGGCCTTTGTAACGTACTCGGCCCAAGCTCATTTATTTGATGCAAACCCAAGCCCACATAAAAACCTAATGGGCTTTCTTTCGCTCATTTGAGCCCACTTTTGACCCCTTTGTACATAATGCACAAAAAGGGTATCACAAGAAGCCTTAAAATCAACTTTTCTTAAGGTTTAGCTAAGGAGAATTTTTTGTGGACATCCAAACAATCAAAAGCAATGTGTACTTAACTGAAAAGGGATATGAAACAATTGAAAAAGAACCCAAAAGGATTTAAAAGTGATTAAATATGTAGTAATCAGTAATGGTTAAGAGAAACCCTTATAGATTATTGTTTTAAGGGATAAACTCCCATTAAAATGGAGTTATATGCAAATATTTATACCTTTCCAATAGGTTTGAGGCATTGGCTATCTTGGACTGGGGTAAAAAAATCGATTGGCAATACGGGCTGTTGTTACGCCCATATCAACCACAACAGGCCGATACGCCTCTGTCTGCATCCATTCAGAACCCGTCTAGACCCAAGCTGTAATGTACCGTTGCATTATGGCCGATCGAAATTTTCTCACAATATCATAAGCAACATATTGGTCGTATTTTTTGCCCATGGTCTTAACCTAAGATGAATTCAAGTTTAAAAGATATGTCTCCATCTGAAAACCTTTTAAATCCACAAAGACCCTTTTTTCAATCGATCAACAACTGATTTTTTGAGTAATTATAGAATTTAATGAAATTTCACTTTAAAATATATTCTTTTTAGAAGCTTTTGACTGAGAATCTCTGCTTTAATTTAAGCTTGTCTGGGACAAAAATGGTAGACCAATCCCTTTAAGTGAATGGGTCAATGTAGAGGTTAGGCCCACGAATCACGGGATGCGGATGCCTTTGACTAAGCACGCGTGTGGATACTGTGTCGCACGTGAGAATTGGAAACAGACAGAACTGCCACGCAAGACCCAAATCGACAGCCAGTCAGAAAATGTCATAGAAGCAGGGTGGCCCGGCCCACCAAGAGAAATCAATGGCCTCGATTGCTTCATAGTTTTGTTTTATCATGTTTTGTCGCATTTATTATTTTTAAGACAAATATTTTTATTTTATATTAGAGATGAAACTAATTTTACAAACATATATAAATCTTTCAATTCACATGAGTAACTTTATAATAAGAATAATTTAAATGGATGAAGCGTGAATCAAATTAAAAATCTCTTTTTATTAAAAAAAAATTATAACAATTAGTCCAACCCCCTTGTCTCATCTTCTTCAAATCCGACAAATGCCCACCCACATGTTTTCTTCTTCTTCTTCACATGCTCACCGGCAAGAAAATGAAATGTGAGCAGTGAGATTTGATGAGTCAATGGTCAAGTCAGATGGTCAGAGTTATTGATTCTGTTGTATTAAATTGAATTTAATGGATCCAACGGCCCTCGTGGGCCCATTCCCATCTCCATCTGAATTCTAAAATCACTCTCTGCAGATTCCAAACTCAACAACAACAAGTGGGACAAATTATGTACGAGAGTAGAATCAATTATTTAGAGATTTTGTTGCATATGATATATATTATCATTTCAATATTTTGTAAGATTCTTTTTATGACCAAGATATACTCAATAAATTTATGGGGAGTGGTTTTTTAGGACGGAGTTAAACTTGAATTCAGGACTTCTACTTTCTTAAGCAAATTCCTAACCGTCACTCTAACTCCTTCGTATTAAAAAAATGCCCTAAAGATAAGTGCAATATCTAATATTTTTTTATAGAATTTTATTTGATTCCACAGTGGATTTGTTGAAAACTTTTCTCTCACGAATATAAGGGTCATAGCAATCGTATTGATTGAATTTAACAAAGTCATATTAATCTTTAAAATTATAAATATGAATTTATTGACCTATTTAAATATTTTCTTTTCAAACATAGATCTTTGGTAATAATATACTTATTTCTAAGCTCTGTATAAGAGTAAACACTCATTTGAATGATCAAAAGAAATGAGTTAGATTTAACTTTCTGATTATATTCATTTTAAATTCAATTTTATTCAATGTACATGCACAAGAATACATTTTTTTAACCTCCCGCTTCAGGAAGCAGGAGGTTGCGGGTGCGAGCCCCCCATGGCCTAACCTTGGTGTGCCCTAAGGGTAGTGGGCTCATCCGTGTGGGTTTTACGCTGGGTATCCCGCGGTTTCCCACACGTAAATTCAAAAAAAAGGAATACATTTTTTAGTGCGATAGTTAAAATGTTATGGATGTGAACGAGAATTTTAATTTGGATATATCCCTTCAAATGTTATTAATAATTTAAAATATTTATATTACCAACTTAGAATATCAAAGTAGGTGATATTTTGTACTAACAACGCATCCCCTTGTGATATATATATATATTTACTCAATACATTCTTTTAAGGGATATTTTTAAAAAAGTGTTAATCTTTTTGTTTAATAGCAGTACGAAGCACGAGCTTTGCGCGAGTAACGTTGGTCCACAAATTTTTGTATATGTTTTTATTTGTTTAGATACTAATATCAAAGAATCTCGATCATATCCTTCAAAATCACTAAATTTATCGTAAATTTTTCTTTTCTATTTTCTAGACATTTTTTGTACGAAGTTTATCTATTTTTATATAATAATATGATAAAGTTGATCTAAATATTTTCAATTCACTAAATCGCATCTTAAAGTCTCTTTTTCTATTTTTTAGTTATATTTTACAAATTTTGCCTTTCCTTTTTCTAAATATAGAAGTAAATTACAACCATTCAATGAGAGAATATTCAAGATCCATTTGGCGAACACATAAAATATCTCCTTATATATACTATATAGATAGAGTAGAAGGATGAAAAAAGTACAATGATTTACAAAAAACCTAAACTTTCTATAAAAGTCATTTAAAAACCCTTCTAAGTTTATCTCCAATATAAGCTATACAAAAAATTCAAGCTTTTTCTTTTCAAATATAAAAAAAAGAATCGAATGATTTTTTTTTAAGCATCTCTTCCCTTTATTTATTTGATGTGTGAATGTATTGTTGGCCAAGTTAATGCATTTGTCCATGTGAATGTGGAATTGTGTACAGGTCTTATCTAAAATTGATTATATAATGATGGGAAAAAAAAAAAGTTTATAATCCATTAATATAATTTTTTTTATATTAACGTGTAGAAAATTCAGATACAGTCTTACCAAAACCTCCGGATGAACCCACTGTCCTTAAGACACACCAAGGTTAACTCATGGGAACTTGAACCCATAACCTGCTTTCTTAAATTGGAGGCAACCACTTGATCTACACCCATCTGGATAACAAGGGGATTGAACTTTCCAACTGAGTTGACTCAATTGAGTTGGTAGAAGATAGTCTGAGTCATTCTTTTAACATTAAACAATATGAAAGGGTTGACATTTTGGTGGTGCCATATCTTTTTCCGACCAAGAGATTTTGTCTCCTGCGATAATGTCTATTGTTCTGTGACTGCCTAATAGTGACCAAGATACGAGCATCTAAGTGTCTTTGTCATGACCGTAAAGAACACTCGAGATATAAATTATTTTTTTTAAAAAAAAATGAAATCTAATTTCATTTTTATAATATAAATGCTGATGTGTTAAAAAATTAATTTAAAGAGATTGAAGTAATGACTAGGAACTCGTTCATCATAAGTTCAATTTTCACTTTACTTTAAATGGTCATTTCTTATAGAATTATTCGATATGTGTGGATAGAGAAGGTTTCACATGTCTTGAAGATTAATCAGATACGTTAAGAGACCTTGATGCCATTTAAATATATTTTTTTTATCTTAAACTATAAATGAGTTTGAACAAATAGTCGTCAATGTGAAATTTACTTGTTAGGCTAGAAAACCAATCTACAATTTTAACTCAGCAAAAATATACATTAATATGATATATTTGAATGTTTGAATGTTTAATCTGATCAAGGTCAACTTTATAATAATTATAATGGGAATAAAAAATAAATATTGTAATAGCTATTACAATGATAAAAAAAAAATTACCTGAGGGACTGTCACTGATGGTCTTCATGTGGGTCCCACTAAGGTCTGAGTTCACACTAAATCATCCAGGCCTTTTAGAGCACCTGACTAGTCCTAGCGGCATGTGCAATCTTCCCTACCAACACACATTGGGGGGAGTGGTCCATTGGGGTGGAGTAAATATCAAACTCATTAGTCTCGCTTCCTGAAGCAGCTTCCTAGCCCTCACTCTAGATATCAATAGTATTATTAAAGTTATATTTCAGTTGGGTTTATCTTCATGTGGTTGTAAATTTCTAATTTATCCATGATAGGCTAAGTGAAATAGGTGATTTGGCAAATTACATATTATATTAATTATAAAATAAATAAATAATAAATCTAGAAAATTAAAATACTGATATCTCATTCTTAATAAATTTTAAGGTGCCTAAAAGGGGGATAAATAAAACTTTAGAAGGGGAGTTAGTTTTTAATGAGTTTAGAGTTGAACAATCATCATCAAACACTAATTTTGTGTATTAGTGCTCCCTTGCATTATTTGTTAACATTGAGATCCACCTAAGAACTTTCTAATTAACTTATATACTTTTATCCTATTATTTATTAAGAATCTTTGTAGATAACATAGATTGCGTCATCTTACATTGGAGGTGAAACTAATTCCATGGATATACAAAACCACCCACAAATCCAGTATATCATATTAGCTCGGAAGGAGTCGTATTTAAAATCTTTAGACTTATCCTATTACTTGTTAAAATCCGACCCAAGTTTCACCCCTACACCTCAATATAGCCAAGACATTTATTTATTTTAATAGATTAACACATGTCTTCTTTTAATTGAATCATTTTTCTCAGAGAGACTTAAATATCAAAATCTCTTTTTAAAAATATATTCTATTTTTATATAAATTTTCAAATGAGATGATTTATGGAACTTAGCAAGAGGAGGTGTGTCAATATTATTTGTAAAAGTAAAG
Source organism: Chimonanthus salicifolius (assembly GCA_013350335.1). Lineage (NCBI taxonomy): Eukaryota > Viridiplantae > Streptophyta > Magnoliopsida > Laurales > Calycanthaceae > Chimonanthus > Chimonanthus salicifolius. Next base: position 46,236,125 of record CM023542.1, on the reverse strand, counting down.
ATGCTCTACTCAAAATACATACCAACGGTGCAACACTAAATTTTTGTAAAATGGATAAACACCAACCATAAGATGTTACACCCGTTGTTCAAAAACTCGAAACTTGAATTCAACTCGAAATTTTATTGAATTGAATAACTTACCTGAGTTCTTGGACTTGATTCAAAAAACACACGGTAAAACTCATTGCTCACTTGACGTAAAATCCTATTTAGTCGACTGAACTCGAAGGAACTCGACTAAGATTTTTTTTAAAACAAATTTGTGCTAGGGTTACACACCCGTTTCAAAAAAAAAAATTAGGGTAACGCACTTGGTTGAACCATCCACTGCCTTTTCTCAGTGAAGTCGACCGAGCCTTGGTTTAGATTTAAACATCAGAATGAGTTGGTCGTACTAGTTTTATCAAACTACCATGCATGCATCTGCAACTGCTCGCATCAATTTTCTTCATCATTTGGAATGTTACACTGCTTGCAAAGTATAAAATATAGATATTCTGTTTATACACCGAACCACAGTGTAAATAATCTTGTACATGGATGAATGGACATGATAAGGAAGCAGCATTTGAATTTTGAAAATGGGTATTTCTAGAAAGAAAGAAGTATGGTCATGGGCATAGGCAGGTACTTGACTGTGGGCCCTCAAAAGGTCGGTGGGTGGCCCCCACTTACTTGGCTTATATAATAATAAGATTTGTCCTTTCATTTAACAAGTCTCTTCTATATTTCTCATGCAGATAGAGACATCGAAGTCGAGAGTATGTATATATGACCGCCCAATGGGCGTAGGCCACAAAGCTTGCCCGATGCCTACTTCTTACCTAATGTGGGTCCCTCTCTACGAGCTAAGGCAAGGCCAGGCCACTCCTGTCTTCTAATCTTCACTTATAATTTATTTCTTTTAATATGAGTATTCCTATTTTATATTAGAGGTGAGACTAATCTCACGATTGAAGGTTTCAAATTTGATTTACGTTCAAACTCCTCTTGACCACTTTTTATGGAGTTGCTCTTCATCGACTTACCAGTGTCTGTGAATTGGGAGATTTATACATACTTGCAAGGTTAGTTTCAGTTATGAAATTTCTCGATGACTCATCACATATTTGATAAAGTCCAGTCATCTGAGTTGGACTTTAATTTTATCTTTTTACATTCTATCACCTCTTAAACTTTTATCATTTTAGTTCAATTATTGACGTTTTATCTCATTAATTTTAAAACCTTTACTGTATTACTTTAAGTATATGAAGAAAATCATGTTAATATTTTTGAAATATAACTCTCTCTCTCAAAAGCTAGCTATTGAGAGAAGGGTACCTCAAGTGTTGTATAGAATTATTGATTTTTCAGTTTAAGTGATGTGAGATTTCTTGTCAATTTTTCACACTCCCTCATATGCAATTGTTACATCTAGATATACCTGCACATATTACAGTGAAGGAAAACCATGAATCCATGGAGATAGAGTGTGGACCATGGACTTGAGGGACCATTCAATTAGGGTAGGGTAGTTAGGTCCATTTTCTTGGGTCAAAGTTGTGGCAAAGGTGGCATTGAATGTGGGAATGTAGATGTTGCTAGGGTTTTATGCATGGCATTTAATACGTGGAAAGCTCTAGCTTTATGGGGAGGTTTAGAAAACGACCTGAGATACGAGATGTAGTGGGCTGGGCTCCACCAAATTATCCTAAAATTTAACTGGGCCTTTTTGTAACTCGAAACATTGATGATCTTATGTTTTTATTCATATTCAAAATTTATGAGAGTGTAAGGCCGAGAGAGTCCACTGCCTGACTGATTGACTGGTTCAAGTGATTCAAGGGAAAGGTGCAACCTTAGGAGAAGGACTGCCTTTGGATGAAGGGTAATTCCATGTATTTAGTAACTTTTTTATTTACTATTTACTAATAATAATAAAAAAAAGGTAAAATTATTTTTCTTTTATCCATGAAGAAAACTTAAAATGAAGAAGAAGTAGCTTTCTTTCTTAATTTGGGTAACGATCCTCCCACAAATATTTTATTTAATAGCGAGTCGATTAGAAGGACAAAATGGACAATATAATAAAACTCATATCGAGTTACACAACATGTCTGAGGAAATATCCTCTTTAACTGTTTACATACTTGCACATAATCACATATATTTAGAATTTCTCTTACAAAGTCTATCATATATCTACTATCTCATTTTGATTTATTGAATTTAAGGTTAGCCACTCAGTAATTTTTGTAAAATTAGCCCACTTAATGTCCTATCCTTTTAAAATTTCCACAAATACCCTCCATTTATCTCCTTTTGACCATTATACCCATTAGTTAATCCCTTTAATTTTATTAATCCAACTGAATCACTCAATCAAAATTACTCATACCCAATCCTACCCGCTGCGTCACATCACATTTACCACTCATTTATGTCACATATAAGTAACTTATACCTTGTAAACAAAGAAATGACGAGTTTCAAAGTCATTACCATTTAATGGTTTCCGCAACTCTATTGATTGCTCACTGTTTTTAAATTACAAATTTAAAAATTAACAAAAAAAATAGTGATTTTGATAATAAGAGATATCGAGTTTATTCTTTTATCAATTTATCATCATTTCAATAATAAAAATTTAAAACTGGGGCTTGAACCTTTCATTTCATTTGGTTTTTACACTACTCTATTAAACTTTGAAGGGTTAATTTGATCATCAAAATCTGCTCTTATTTGTGAGAAATTTTGAGGTTAATTTATCTTCAATACAGAAAGAGTTACTCACTATTATTCTGTGTTAAAAGTTTTACATATGTTATAAGAATAAGTCGAATAAGAGATTTGAATTGTTTAATCTTAAAAAAATACATTATCCATTATTTATGCAGTATCTTTTGGCAAGCGATAAGGCTGGCATCAAGCTAATCCATCTGGCTTCCATCATTGTCCAATAATGGGAAACATCTGCTCTTCTTTTCCCATTTTCTGCAAAAGAAACATGCACCATTCACCAAACCGTACAGATTTTTTTCACCTGAGTGGCTTCACCCTCACCACTGCTCCGAGTCAGGACTCAGTCCTGTATTTGCAGTAACAATGTACCTTTTAATATTTAAATGCATGACATAAGGTATAGATCTATCACATCTTTACATATATTTAATTACTAAATTTATTTCAATTTTTTGTTCTCAGAGTTCATATAATTTTTTAAAGTAGATAGTCAAGTTTGAAATTTTTTATTTTAATATAAACTTTGAAGATCAATCATTTATTTTTATGTCTAATAAATCAAATAAAGAATATAATAATGCACTTTTATTATATAAAAATGGATTGTAGGTGATCATCAAGTTAATCTGAACCATTCTCATTTTATATGAAGATAGCCTTTAGTTAAAAAATAAAAAACAGAATTGAGTCTTCAATATTTTGAGCAATATTTGAGTTTTTAATTGGTTAAGGGAGATTGTTGGATAGCGAACGAGTTCCACATTAGTTGTGAATGGAGAGATTTAGAGACTTATAAACGACTTCGATTACTCCACTTAATGGGCTACCCTTTTGGGATGGATACCCAATTCTAACAAGTGTTATCAGAGCGGCAGAGCCATATCACCAAACCAACACAGACTCAGGGAATCTCCTAGCCCAACAGGATGGCTAGCAACGTTTTATCCACCGGAGAACCTCATTCAATGGTGAGATTGTTGGAGCAGCAAATGAGTCCCACATTGATTGTGAATAGGGAGATTTAGAGACTTACAGATGACTTAGGTCACTCCACCTAATGAGCTAGCCTTTGGGATAGTGTGGCACAAGTCTTGTTGAAAAGTTCAAGTATTTTAACAAGTTATATGGATGAATAGATTATCGTGAAAACTCATACTATAAAAATGGGATCAATTGAATCATGTTAGCCATTGATTTTTTTAAGATTAAAAATGAATCATTGGCTTTGAAAATGAACCCTTTATAAATCCAATTGATACGATTTTGTCATCGATCACATGTTCAATTTCAAACTTAAACATTTCTAATAAACTCATGATCATCATCGTTGGTTAGTTCTAATAAACGAGCTTACAAAGAGTACAACTTAAATGAGAGAGAGTTGTGATCTTTTATATATATATATATATATATTTTGTAAACCCATGCACACAATAGTATTTACACAGCATGAGAATATTTAAAAAAATAACATATTTTTCATTTTATATTACAAAATAATATTATAAAAATATAACGAAGGATGAAACATCTCTATTGAATATAATTTAACTTCTTTTTTCTTTGAACTAGATTGAATTTTTGCATGAATCCGTCCATGAAAGATATAGATTTATTTTTGCATAACCTATATAAGTGTAGCTCAACTGGTTGTCTCCCATCTCAGGAAGTGGGATGTTGCGGGTTCGAGCCCCCATGGTCTAACCTTGGTGTGCCCTAAAAGTAGTGAGCTCATCCATAAGAGTTTTACGTGGGTATCCCAAGATTTCTCACACGTAAATTCAAAACAAAAAAAAAAGATCTGAATTTATTTTTGGTGATTGGTGGGTAGGGAACCACTAAAAAATATTATATACTCCAGATTCTACCACCTTCGCGATTGACTACAAAATCTAAATGGAGAACTTGAGAAGTTGAAATTAAGGGATATGCTGACGAGTAAAGACTAGGGTTCCCACTGCTAACTGCAATGAATATAAATCCTATTCCCACCGAAAACTAGAAACTAATGGCCAGAAGTCGGTAGATTATAATTTCTTCCACTTGACAAAATACAAAGTAGAAAGTAGAAATGGGAGCTGTAATCTATTGAGATCTAAATATCTAATCAAACCAATGAAAAAAGGTCAAAATATGGATTGCATGCATGAAAATTGCACAAAGGTAAACGTCACCTCGCCTCTCCTACTCCTTGTGGGGGAGCCTCTCTCTCTCTAGAAATGAAAATTTCATTGATTCCGATCATTGGTCTTTGTCATCATTTCGTAAGTAATTGTTATTATTAACGGACACTGTTCACTTTCCACAAGTGTGTGTCCTATTATTTGGCGGTTTTCCAATTACAGAATTGTAATTGATTTGTTGAATTGATTCTCTCCTTTAGAGGTGCATGTATTTTCTATATATACAATGTTAATGAGAGAGATCAGCGAGCCAAAATTCCTAACTCTACAGTTGCTAAAGTCTCACATTGTCAGTGGACCTTTGGATTATGGAGTTCATGAGCACATTGATTCTTTCATTAATAGCTGATTTTTAAGGATGAGTTCTACTCATGTGTTTTAACATGACATCAGAGCGAGGTTACCATATGGATGAGTCTGGTTCGTATCCCCATCCTTGCAGAGAGGAGGAGGATCCCTGACGCTGAGGAAGAGTGTTACAACAGTCCCATATTGTTAGTGGACTTTTGGGTCATTGTGTTTATAAGTACATGAGTCTCTCTCCTTAATTGTCGATTTTTAAAAATGAGTTTTGCTCATGTATTTTAACATTAACGACTCTCATTGGCCTTCATTAAATGATAACTATCTCTCTTTCTCTCTCATTGACATCATAATCTGATATGAAACGAACTTGGTCAATTGGGGTGATGTTTTGTGTCAAATCCATTGCCCCCATATTCTTATTTCTTAGAAATATACTGTTTTTGGGTCTATAGCTGGTTTTGGTTCCCTTTCATAAAAAAAGTTTTTAAACTTCAAAATACTTGAAATGAAAAGTCTGCTCTCCTAATGATTTGCGTGGTGTTTGAACACTAGACAATAGAGTTTACAGTATGATTTAAAGTATTATAAAATATAATTACACAAGAACCAAATATTACTTTTAGAATTTAAAATATGAAACAAAGGAACAAAATATGGTTCAGATGGAATTTAGGGTTTCACACCATTGCCATCAAGAATCAATAGTGAAATGTCGTGGTTCAAAAAAAAGTGAATTCCCACCTTGGATTCCACCATCTTTGTAGAGCCTTTTGGGATTAAATGGTGGATGGTTAAGGATATAAAGAGTAATATGGTCTAATCATCTCTCCATTGTCTCAGCTCCTCTCATTTATGGTTGATGTATCCTTTTGGTTCAGTAATTTTTATCTTTCTCACATGCCCCAAGTCCATTAAGTTAAGGGATTTAGTTTTTCATGCCATATGTTTCAACCAGTGGATTGGGCAAATCCCAAACTCCTATTATTTAAAATATTGTATTCTATTTACACAGTAATAATCATTTCATGAAAGTTTCTAAACCCTTTGTTCCATTGTTTATATTAGTATAAAATAACACACAGATTTGGTGTGTCTTCTTCAATGTTAGAAGATACTTGTATCGACTAGAGAAAAATACAATAAATGACATAAATAAAATCCTGTAACTGCCAATCAAAAAGAGGAAATCAGAGCTTGTAACTCTCAATTAAAAGGAGGAAATCAAGACCTGTCACTGCCAATCAAAAGGAGGAAATCAGGGTAATCAACCATAAAATCTAAGTATAGTCTAAAATATTAATATATCTTAACAATTAAGATATATTTTATAATAATAAAATCAAATAAATAACGACAAAAGTCAACAATGTAATGTGAAAAACCCCCGAAGGAAAAAATCATGGAGAAGAAAGGATTTTCTTTGGCGTCACAATATAGTATCCCTAAGTAAGCATCATTAGCACCGTATACACAATCATTTGTGTGCAAAATGTAGGAAACTAAGACGTGCAACAAAACGAAAATAATATTGAATAAAAAAAATCTACATCTGCTACAAATTTGTGTTATACCAGTTTCTAGCTTCTATCTGCATTGGTCCTACTTTGAAGAGGTGTAGCTTACTAAATTAGGAGATGACTTCAATCCATGTTAGAAGTTAGGCAATGTTGACTGGCTGAAGATTTAATTAAGAATTGAAACTCTAAAGAAGTTTCTTTTTAAAAAATTAGGTGCCCCACTGCTATGAAAATTAAGTCTCAAACGCTTGAAATTTTGAACTTCAGAGTCAATCTGATTTAACTCATATCTTTCAATCACTGTTTCTGAGATTATTCATGTTCACAAGCATACTTAAACTAAAATTACGTGTTGATTTCGTTGCTGAATTATTTGGTTGCACGTTATTATAATCATGAAACACATTAGAGGGTCAATGACACATTAAAATTGGGATCAGGTTGGAAGATGACTACTCGATCTTCCTTTACATTTTCAATATGAACTCGTTCACAATCAGCCTCAACACTCGTTTGGATTAGAAAAACTTAATGTGGAATCTTGCTTCCAGTTGATCAATTTCTGGATACTAGTCTTAGCTATGATTGGATGAGGGGTAAATTTGCAAGGGTCATCTTTGACTAAGGGTTACCCTTGACCAACGGTTACCCTTATGAATACCCTTTACTTCGAAAAGGTTTTCAAATGTGAGATCCAAAGGGCAAAATCTAGATTTTTTTACCCTTACTCTTTAGTTACCAAACGGGAGTAAACTAGGATTCCCGTTGATTTTGCTACAAAATCCGAGCGTTGGGGGTAGGATTCCATCCTTTTCATTGAAAATTCTCTTTGGCTTATATCTAGCCTTTCCTACGATAAAATTGTAAAGAAATCACTTTGGAACTTCCAATCTTTGTTGAGCCAAACTCACAAACAAAAAATGTAGTAAAGACAAGAAAGAATTTCATGTATTTTTGTATTGAAAAGGATACATAACTGCTTATGCTATGATTAATCTATTCTTGACTCTTCATGCAATTTGATTTACCTGATATGTGAATATAAAAACTTATATATATTCTGAAGATTAGTCGAGTAGACCTCAGAAACTTTGATCATGAAAAATGGAATTGCTTTTCATATGATATATTAACTCTACGTCCTTATATTTTTTGTGCAAATGAAATCTATGGGTCATATTTTGTTGTTATCTTTCATACTAATGTCTTTGTGATGAGAGAGAGAGAGAGAGAGTCTTATTGGGAGACCCATTTCTGTGACTTTTCATTCTAATAAGACATTGTTTGGCTTTTCCAAGACAACGCAAATGACATTTGCATTGAATAAATGGGTGATGAATGGTTGAGAAGAGAGGAGAAACATGGATCAATCAAAAATGAAAGGAGGTTCAGATACAATGGTCCTTAGTCCTTAGGGAGACTTTGAAGTGTGAGTGGTGCAAGAGACCCATCAAACGGTAGTTATCCATTAAATGCAAAAAGGGTGAGAGAGAGAGAGGTCCTTCTGTCATCATATGGTGTGACTGTGGGCGGTCACGGGAGTTCCTTGACTACAAAAGCCAATTTTTAAAAGTCGGACCGACCAGTTGATCCCAGCCTTGAACCCAATAATGTACAAATTTACACTGTCAATTTGGTCAATGGGAATATCTCAATTGGTATTTATCAATTTTCAGACTAATTGATAGTATTAAAGTTGAACATTCCTCTCCACTCTGAATGATCTAAATAACATTTTAAGTTTTTCAAAAAAAAAAAAAAATATTGTTCATCTTAATCTTATCTAAGTAGGTTAATAAAATGTAGAAATGAAAGTGATTCTTGTTATTAATTTTTCATAATTCATATTATGATTTTAGAATGATGAAAGAAGAGAGATTCTTTGAACTAGATTTGGCAAAATTTGACTCGACCCGATTATCTGAATCGAAACCGAGCATTTAAATGGGTATAAGTTTAAGATTTTGTGACCTGTACTCGAAATAGACTCGAACCAACTACCCCATTTAATAAACAAGTAATGAATTGAAAATTGTTAACTCGAACTCAAATAAGATCCGACCTGACCCAACCCGTTACTAGGTCTAAATAATACAAAACAAGATACCAAACGGGATATATATCTAGAAGGCGCTTAAGCAGGGTCGGCCCTAGGCATAGGTGGCGTAGGGCTTAGGCCCCCAGACAGAAAGGCCCCCCACATACTAAAACTCCTTAATATACCAGTCACAAAGAGCCCCTAAATCACAAAGGACCCCTGAAATCTCACTCCGTCTAGAACCCATGAAATTTTAGGGGATTCCCGAGCCAACCCTGCACTTAGGCTAAAAAGCCCAATTCCAATTGGCCAATGTTATAGGTTGAGATCTATCGTATGGTCACAAATATTAGATAATAGGATTGAGGCTCATTGAATCATTTAAATTGTTACTTTTTAAAAATCAAAACAAAACTATTGAATAATTTAATAGAAATCAAAATTGTGAAGGATCTAAATTTACAATAAGAGTCAATGTGCACGTTAGCGTTTCTTATTCTCTTCTCATATGCAGAGAGAGGGAGAGTTATTGTGTACATTTAAATAATTTATAAATACAAAATTAGAAGACACGTGTCTTAATCTGAGAGAGGGATATGATAAGAATGATGAAAGATGGTCAACAGTGAATTGAGTCAAGACCTTCCAAAGGCAATGCAACTCACAATAAATGAATCAAATGCCAAATAGTGAAACTTCCACAGCTGACAACTTCAGTGCAACTTCTGAATGCTCTCACAATTGATCGAAAATAACCTTAAATAACTCTATCCTATAACTTTGAAATGTTGAAGAATCATCTACAAATATTATTAATGACCTATTCAATATGTCAAAAGTTTCAGAGTTAAATGTGAAAATAAAGATAGTTCTGTATCTTATTTTGTACTAGATTGGCCCACACATTATTTTAGAGTCCATCAAACATATAATAAATCATCGAGAAATCTCAATAAAAATTATCTTACATGTTGTCAGACTCTTTTCCATGTACAGTAAAGTCCAATGTCATAAATATTGGTGATAATTTCAAATTTACCATGTTTTATCGGTAAAATATCATTACCGTGTTAATAACGCGTATTTATTGATGCTGTGGTAGATTTCCGATAAAATTGCATTAAATGGTAATAATGCGATAGTGACCTGGTAAATTCCTGATAAATTCCTAGTAAATTCCTTATTAAGAAATCTTTACAATTATTTTAATGAAATTTCTACAATAATTTAAAATATTTGTCAATATTTTAAAGATGGTAGTATATTTATTGAACTATATTCTAATATATTGTTTGTTAGTTGTTCATGAATGGTAGTAAGATTTGTTTTCATCAAGATTTCTCGTTAATTCTCCAGTAAAAACTCAATAATTTGAAAATATCACTATATTACCAATCGCCCTTAAAATCACCGAGTACGGTATTTGTGACAATGGTACCCACTACCCACTATTTGAGTGACTAACTTGGCAGTGTGTACACCAGATGTACACTTGAATGTTTGCAGTAAGTGGTAAGCTGTGAAAGAGGAATACATAGATAGTTTGGTAAAAATTGCCAAAGATAGAAATGGCCCATGGTGGTTTTTGGCCAGTTTATTGTCGGTGCACTCGGAATTTCTTTCATCTCTATTTTTGCTTGTAACTCTTTTTTTCTGTATATTAGGGCTGAAATGAGGTCGGATCGGGTCGGATTTTTTAAAACCCAACTCGATCTGAGTTACTAATATATAGAATTCAACCCGACTCGACTTGATCCGAACTTTTGACCCGGACGTCTTGACCCCACCCGACCCAAATTATAACCCGACTCAACCAGAAACCCGAACCGACCCGCATTTTGAACCTACTTTAGCCTACTTTTTACCGGGTCGGGTTGGGTTTAATCTAGTCGAGTTGGATTAACTTAAAAATCTCTCAACCCAACCCGACCCGAATTCAATGTTGGTTTCTGACTGCTCAAACAGACCCGACCTGCTGACCTGACTTTTATAACCCGACCCGCATTATTTTTGGGTCGGGTCATGTGGGTTCAGGCCAAAACCTGACCCGAGTTTCACCCCTACTGTATATGTACCTCGGGTGTTCTTTATCTAATAATATATATATAAACCATTTAAAAAAAAAAATGATCCATCGTAGAAAAGGCCCTGGTAGAAACAAACCAAAGGCCAGATGAGGAGAAGATGGCACCCACAGCCAACCACTCTTCTTCTTTGACACTTAGACATGTCCCTTTCACATCTTCTACTCATCAATTTTTTCCCCTTCATGTAGACTCTGAAAACTATGGAAAACTCTCTCTGTTTCTCTCTCTCTCTCTAAGTGAAAAGTTTAAACTTTAAAAGGAAAATACTAGTGGCAATGGTAACAACGGTAACTTTTTTGGGTGAGAGATTTTAACTCTTGTAAGAAGTTTAATCTTGTTTACTACTTGGACTGTTGCACCCAAAAGAATGTTTGTATAAATGATAAAGAGGAGGTCATTTTGGAGGAAGTGAGCAATCTCTAGGTCTGGTATATGGCAATTGCAGCAGCCATGAGCCACGAGGATGACAAGGATGAGCACGAGCAGGATGTTGTCATGCCCGGTTTCCGATTCCATCCGACCGAAGAAGAGCTCATTGAATTCTATCTCCGTCGCAAGATCGAAGGAAAGCGCTTCAATGTTGAACTCATAGCCTTTCTCGACCTCTACCGATACGATCCATGGGAGCTTCCTGGTGCGATACCGATGTTTTCATTTGATGTACCCTTATGAGGTTTTTTCTTATTACAATTCATAGGTTTATGAAATGGTTGGTCTCAAATTTCTCAGCTAGTGTCTTTTAATTCTTGTTCTCAGACTTAGCAGCAATTGGAGAGAAGGAATGGTACTTCTATGTGCCTAGAGACCGGAAATATAGAAATGGGGATAGACCCAATCGGGTGACGACTTCCGGCTACTGGAAGGCAACTGGGGCTGATCGGATGATCCGAACAGAAGACTACCGACCGATTGGGCTGAAGAAAACGCTGGTCTTCTATTCTGGGAAAGCACCGAAAGGCATCCGGACTAGTTGGATCATGAACGAGTATCGATTGCCACAGCATGAAACTGATCGCTATCAGAAGGTAATTAGAAGAAATTAAGTTCAGCATGCCTTGTAATCTTCTTTGAAGGAAGAAGAAGAAGAATAAGAAGAAGTAGGGCTTTTGGGTTTTCTCAATCCCACATGCTTTAGAAAAAAAAAAAACCTCTTTGCTGGCCTTAGGGTTCTATTCTTTTTCAGTTTTTCTCCCTAGGCCTCATCCATCATGTGTGCTTAGCATCTTCCGATGGGATGATATTTTTCTGAGTCTCTTATTTCACTTGATGAATCAATGTCAGATACTCATCACTTGACAAACTTAAATTCCTCCAGCAATATGAGATTCTAGGGAATTCCTCCATCAATATGAGATGATTCTTCTTCGTATTCTTCTTTTTCTCCTTCCTCTTATTCTCCTCCTCCTTCTGCTTTGTTGGAGTGCAAACGAAAATCCCACATCAGTTGTGAGGGGAAAATATAAGGACTTATATAGGACCGTCTCACTCTATCTATTATACTGGTCTTTTGGGCTGGAAGCCCATAAATATTAATGATGATGGAAGCAATCAACTGAAAAATACTTCTCCTCCTCCTCCTCCTCCTCCTCTGCCCTCCCGACATAAAAGTAAATCAAATAATAAAGAGGACACATAAAATATGTTCACTATATATTTTTTTCCTCTTTTGTAGATTCCTTAAGTTGTGTTTTTTTTTTAATTCATGATTGTACAATGAGCTAAAGCAAAACCTTATAAAACTACTGACATTGACCATAAGCTTCTCTTCCTGACAACCATTCTTTCTTCTGCTTTTTCTTCTTCTTCCTATGTTTGTATTTTTTAGCCTCTTTCTCTCTTTGTTTCTGTTCTGAATGAATAAGCAGACCATTTAGTGCTTGCAGGCTGAAATCTCTCTCTGCCGAGTCTACAAAAGAGCTGGAGTAGAAGACCATTCCCCACTACCCAATTCTCTCCCTTCCACTTCTTCCTCATGCAGACTGATTGAATACAAAAATCACATGGGTCTTCAGGCAACAACAAGCCTCCATTCATCATCATCAGAGACAGAGAAGTTTCATCTACAGAGCTACAGTAGTTCCATGGATACTGCATCTGCACTTGTTTTGCCAAGGCATAGAGCTTATAGTGCATTTTCTCCGGTGACGCCAATCGGCTCTTCATCTGTGGAAGTGGATGGAACCCTACTGCAAATTCAAAACCAAACAAGTTCTTCTCTTCCATCCTCGTCTTGTACGCCGGTGATGACGGCAGATGATCTCCACAGACTAGCAGATTACCAACACATATATGCTCAACAGATGGGCCAAAACTTTCCGTCGCCGGCATCCCAAGAGCCTTTGCTAACTCTGAACACACTACCCAACTCATTATCAACCATCTCAGACAAGCTATGGGAGTGGAATCCCATCCCAGATGTTAACAGAGACTACACTACTTTCAAATAACCAAACAGCTGCATATATACAACAAATTATGTCCAAAACATTGTTGCTTGGGCTTTCAGCTCAATGGATCCAAAACACTTTCACATTGTACTGTATTTTGATCCTATAATAGGAGTTTCAGCTTCAGAAAAAGGTTGATTGCGGCCGTAAAAGAAAGTCATTCTTCATTTTCTTTTTGTTTCTTTTTTACCTTGTTGGGCCTAGACTTCCCGCCCAAAAGACTAGATTGATAGGTGAAGTGACTTAGTGTCATATAAGTCATTAGTTTTTTCCCTTCGCAACCGATGTAAGACTTTCGTTCGTACCAACAATCCACCCATCGAACGAGGCTCTCCGGCGGATAGAACATCCTAAACCATCCTGTTCGAATAGGAGATCCCTGAGTCTACATGTTGTGGCTCTGGGACTTAGCTCTGATACCACTGTTAGGATTAGGCTTCTAGCCCAAAAGACTAGTCTGATAGGTAGAGTGACCCAGTTCCTCATAAGTATTTAAATTTCTCCCTTCACAACCAATGTGAGACTTCCGCTTGCACCACAATGGAATCTACCCATCTGCATTGACAAATCGCTGAAGGTCGACAGACATAAAGCTCCATAAAAGTTACCATTGCATTCTTTTGTTGTTTCATATAATGATATCTCTCTCTTTCTCTCTTTCATGAGCTGGTTGAAGATTATCCTAGAAAGTCTTGAGGGTTTTGAGTGTTCATTGATTTGGATGAAATCCAAATTTATGAGGCCTGGAGTGTCTGTAATTCTATAGAACTTCAATAGGTTTAAGATCTTGTTGTTCTACACCTGTTTGTTCAGTCTCTTTAGATTCATTGTATGTAGGTCCACTGATCATCTGCAAGCCCGTGAATCATCTAATCAACTGTACTATGAGTCATGTGGATCTCATTAAGGCTGATAGAATGTGCACAAAGGAGCTGCCGGACCAACTCTTTGTCCATGGCCCACTCCTGTTCATAACATTGTCTTTGTTAATTCAACGGGATTGGAGTGATAGCCATGAACTCACTTCAGGAAATGGAAGTCGTAAGTTCGATTCTTACTCCATCAAAATGGCCACTCTCCGTAGAGTTATCTAGTATTTATGGGTAGGAAGACTTACACGTGTTTTTAGAATTAGTCAATACTCTAAGATACATAGACATTTTTATCATCAAATAGAACATTGTCTTTGTTGGAATATTAATTTATAAAAATTAATATAAATGCCCATTAGTCTCCGGCGGTCCAAAGCATCACATTGATTTTCCTCTCCTCTTTGCTTTGTATGCTGAGCTTGTATGCCTTCTTGCAGAAAAGAAGATAAAATCTCCTGATTGAACTTTGTAGGTCAAATTGATTTGCATAATTAGGATAATAACTACCAAGTTGGTTTTGTGTATCCTTTACATTAGTTGGATATTAGTAGTGATTTTGGGAAGTCTACTTTGACCCAAAACCTCAACGTTGAAACGGAAAACACGAATTTAAATCATAGTACTAAACAATTTATAGTGTCACAAATCACCTCTGGTCACAAAACACCTACCTTTAATGTTTTAGGCTCTCAAATGGATATGTGTTGTCTTTGGGTTTTTTTCATATGAAGTAGTTAGCCCTTTAAGAGGATGATTTCCTTTGTGTTTCTCTTCATTGTAACCATTCATATCATTTTAATTTTAAATATTTTTGTGTTGCATATAAGATGTCATCATGGGTTGAGATCCAATCATTCCAATCACTCTTGTAGAGAATGTATCTTATATTTTATGTTACTTCCATTTTTTGCCATGCAAAATTCAAGTCACTATTTCCTGGTGTACATATTGGAGTAATAAAAGCAGAGGACGAGATATCGGCCGATATATATCGTATCGGCCAATATCCGATATATATTGACGATATTGGCCGAGATAACTCGTATCGGCTGATACTGAGATTTCGACTCCTTGATAAAAGTAAGGTCACTGTATCCTTGTGACAGTATTTTCGTTGAATCCACATGCAACAAAGTGGAAAATTGTCTTTAAAATGGTATTCTAAATGGTCGATGATGCCATTTTGATTTTCTTATCCTTTAAATAGATTATTTCAATTGCATATTTTCATTTATGCTTCAAAATAACTACCGCAGAGTTGGCTCAATCATGTTAGTGATTTTATGCCTTAACATACAATTTATATCCTCTATTTGTTAAAGAAAAAGAATTTTCATGTTGTCGTTTTGTACGGCCTTCATACTCATTTAGTCAAATACAAAAGAGTAATATCTAGACTACAGCTCTTGTTGCGATAAAACACCATTTTTATCTTTTTCAATATGTTCACAAATTCAACGCTGATTTACTATGATTAAAGACAAAAAATTGAATAGCTCTCACTCTCACTACAATTTTCACTCATAGATGTTCTCATAAAAAATGATATTATATACTTCCCTTAGGGTTTACATAAGTTGCAATGTAAAAATTACAAAATTATCTTCCAATAAAATTTTAGCTCAGGGGCTCTGCCGCCGTATCTCCAGAGGGCCCTTCCCCTCTTTGACCTCCTACGAGCTCAGCCCAGAGCTTGACTTGCGTCGGTGCAAGTCAGATCGACAATACATCTAGGAGGATTAAGTTCCATGGAGCCTAACAACTCTGAATACTAATCGACGACCCTATGTGTAGAGAAGATTTTTCTTTCCTTTTTTCCTTTTTTCTTTTCTTTCTTTCAAATGATTTGCAATCAAAGGTGGTGCCTTATGACCTGAAAACCTGAGAACCGGTTGTGGACTTGGATAACCACATTAATGTATGTGATCACTCGATAGAGGTTGGCATCTCTGCAAGTGGATTTACAATGATCCTGAGCTCTATGGCTTCGTTTATCTCTAGATTTACTATCTGAACGACACATAGCCGTCAACCCAAAGCAAAACCTTTTAAGCATGAAGTGCTGCAACTCTGGAACTCTACGGAAAAATTGTTGGCAAGGAGATCATTTGAATTGAGACAAATCATATTTGCAGGATACATCTCTCAAATCTATGGAATGTCCATGACTCCAATCATGAAAACAAGGAATTCTTAAATAAGAAAGTTATAATAGTTACTTAAATTTGGTTTATAACTGCTACACACGAATCAAGAGTTTATTACTCAAAGGAGTTAGGGTTATAGTCAGAAAATTGTCTCGGAAAGCAGGAGTTCTAAATTTGATTCATACTCTACTCTAAAAGTACACTCCCTATAAAATTATCCGGTGTATATGGATAGAGAGTTTTGCACATAGTCGAAAGATTATCGAGAGCGCTAAGAGACCTTAATATCTTAATCATGAAAAAAGAAGTAAGAGTTTATAGGTTGAATGGCTTCCAAAATGTGAGTAGAAAGAACATGTTCGATCTTAGGAATGGAGAAAGACAATTTTCAGACGTCTCTAACTTAGAATTTTGTAGAGGAACTTTCCTGCCAAGCCCTTAACCTAAAGTTAGTCAAAATGTTATTTTCCTTCTGATTGATATGATGTGTAAAGTTCTCAATGTAGAGGAATCATAGACGAAGATAAAATGGTACACATCTAAAGCATGGGTTGCTAATTTGTTTTCAACTCATCTCTTAAAGAAAAGAAAAACCCTAAATTTGAGAATATTATTATTCCTTATGAACTCAAAAAAAAAAAACCTTAGCTAAAAGTGGGAAATACCCATAAATATCAATAAATGCATAAAGAGAGAAGGAATAAATGAATGAAATATAGAGGGTAGCGATTCTCACACGGGATTTTTGTGTAACCAGACATGAGAATGAGTGGATTTCCCACTTTATCCTTCACCTTGCAGTACGGATAACTTAAAAAAATGTCAAAAATCGGCCACACTTATCGGCGAGCCGATGACTCCAAAACGGCTAGCTTTTCTTGGTTTGTTGATCAATTTTGGGTTTTTCCCGCTTTGATTTGGGTTTCAAACGAGGTCGTTTCTCGACCGATTTTTACAAACAAGGTATCAAAATTCATTTACTCTGAATTTTATGAACTCCGGGACTTATTTTGAGTAAAAATGGTATAGTTTTGGACTTCAAAAATCGTATCTAAAGAATTAAGAGGGAAGGCTATTTTTCTTAAATTCTTTGGGTACGATTTTTTAAGTCCAAAATTATACATTTTTCACTTAAAATTAATCTCAGAGTTCATAAAATTCAAAGTAGGTGAATTTTGATAACTTGTTTGTAGAAATCAGTCGAGAAACGGTCTCGTTTGAAAATCCAATTCAAACAGGAGAAAAATCCACTGTCGATGAACGGACCAGAACAGCTAGCCGTTTTGGCTTCATCGACTCGCCGGTATTTCATTTTGTAAGTTATCTGTACGACAAGGGTGAAGTGTAAAGTGAAAAATCTACTAATTTCCGTGTCCAGCTCCACAAAAGTGTCGTGTGAAGATCGCTACCCAATATATAATATATATAATGTTCTCTGTTGTATGACTTTCCAACAACAAAATGGTTCTGGGTGGTTTACATTCCAAGAGCTTTTATAAAAAGTGGATATATCTTTAAATATTAATTGATGATTTGTTACGTGTCTGATGAGATTCAAAGGGAAGGCTAAGAGTATAGCTTTAAGTTAGACAACCCACAATGAAATAGGACAAAAGACTAAATTTTGAAGCTTTTGAAGTATTGAATATGTCCAAAACAATTTTTAAATAAAATATATATGTCTCAGCACATATTATGAAGGTGTATTGGATTGCTAGACTCACTGTTAGGGTATGCCAAACAAAGGTCAATGAGGTAATAATGAAAAGAAATAGGTAGAGAGGCCAAGACGTAACGGAACTCGGGAAGTTTATATTTGTGGACGTTGTGGAGGTGAATCTTTTATTATTATCATAGTCACAAATAACATTTTCGGGATATTAACGGTAACTAAAAATAATGGGATATTTTCAAATTCTTCAGTTTTATTAGGAAAGTAATGGGAAAATCTCGTGGAAAATATAATATCAATATGAAATTTATCGGTATTTTACCAGGAATTTATCGAGATATTATCATGATATTACTATTTATCAAGAATTTATTGAGAATTTAACGTAGTGCTGATAAATCTCAAGATATTAACGGTAATTGATATTTTGCTGATAAAAACGTGGTAAATTTGAAAATATCGAAGATATTTATAACCATGAATTCATGATTTAATGTGGAAGTTTGTGTCCAGAGGCCACTTTTAGATGATGAAATGATAGAATTACTCAATTGGCTAAGTGTGACTGAAAATATTTTTACTATTAAGATGGAGATTTTAGAATGATAATACAAATATTCTCACTAAGCAAAATTGGATTTTTATTAAGGTGAGAATGGTTAACGGCAGGGCGAATAAGAATTGACAAGAGAAGACAAATTAAAAGAATGTTTTATGGTTTGAGGTTTTTCTTTTTATTATGTACAAGTTTTTTTAATGATTATTATTTTAATATTGAATAAACACCCGAGGTACAAATACAAATGATAGATGAAAGAAAAAATCTATCAATCTAGTACACTAAGTAAAAAACCTAAGCATATTAAAAAAAAAAACAGCTTTAGCAGGATATTATGACTCATCATGTTTTTTTCCAAGCACGAAAAATTTCAGCCATGGAGATATTCAAGAATTCTTGAAGAGATGAAGTCTAAGCCGGACATTTTGCGAAAATCCAACTAGAGACAACCTGAGGAGATTTCACGGAGTTTTGAAATAGTTCATTATTGTGTTTCCACCAAAGACTCCAACATATTTGCAAAAAGAGCAAGATGAGCACTAATGGAAAACCATAACAATCTCTCGAGTGTAGGATAGTTGAACAATCAAATTGAGGTGAAATTTCACATATCCTATGGTCCTATTCACATCACACTCAATTATATAAGACACTAAACCCATTTAGAAGACGGTCATCAAATCCCAATAAAGAAATCTCATTGAATTTTTTTTTTTTTCTAGCATATTTTTTCTTGTAAACCTCCTATACAATCTTGCACAATTTGGCACCAAACCCTTCTGAGTGCCCACTGCACCCTTGGTTGGTAAAGTGCACAATGCTTTGGGCGAGGAATACACCGATGTGCACCCCAAGGGTCAACTCATTCAACCCACTCTTAACCACTATGAAAGAACCGCGTTGGCTTTTCGATTGAAAACTCAGCCAAGTTTTTATTTTCTTCTTTGATAAAATACTCCTTCCGTCTCATTTTAAATATTTATATGTTTTAAAGAACTTGAATTTGATTTTAAACTACCATGCAGCTGAAAGGTGATTTTCATCCATTTCAACACACTTTATGTTACTCCAATATAAATAGGACAACTATTTTGAGACAATTCCAAAATCCATAAGGGACAACTAAATTAGAACAAAGGGAGTAGTAGTATTCTGAATTAGAACAGAAGTCTCATGTTTCACTCCTCTCAGGATTAACTAAATACACAAAGTTTTGTATTTATAGGGATTAGTATCACCTTCAATGTGAAGTTGAGATATTCATATGATAATCAAACATAAAAGTGTATCCTGACAAGAGCTCGTATTGATAAATATTCATAGTTATCAAATTATATAGATAGTGAATTCAAATCATGTAAACATCAAATGAACAATAAATCTATAAAAAGTGATTTTCCAAAAATAAATATCTCTTAAATTCAACATTAAATCACAAAAATAGGAGTGAAACTTTGACATAATGCATACAAGAAATTTGCCTAGTTTGAGTAGTTCATATCACAAAATTCAAGTTCCACTGTATGTAAAAGTTAATTAAAATATACCATCATTGTATCTAATAACATTTTTTTAATGTTCTGACTGTGGATTAGAATGAAAAATGGGGTATGATATAACATGAACAGAAGAGATTTTATTAAGACAACTAAAGAAAATATTTAAAAGAGTAGAAAATTTTCAAGTGATTCTATTGGCATAAAAGAAAATTTCATGACAAGGTGATGAAGAAATTAACTTGAAAAATGGGAAGGCCATTGCAAGAGTAATAGTTACACTGCGATTACAAGCAGGAAAATTCATGTTCCAAACAAGTTGAAAGCATTAGTTTGCATATGGTTACCATGTTTATCGAACCATACAATCTTGAAAGTCCAAACTAAAGAAACCGTCTTCACAAATCTTAGACTGAAATTCCAGCGCAAGCCATTACATGAAAAACCTTCTAATTGGATTGATGTTCTGAAGCTTTCTTAGCTCCTACAAAATTTTAACCAAATAAAGAATTGGTTAGTACATAAGCAAGTTTCTAGGTCTAAACAAGGTGAAGTGACCTTGAGCACCAGAAGTAGTAAGCCCTCAGTACAAGATAAGCAGCTACTACATCAGCAACTTGCATGGCATGTTCCCAAAAGCTCCCTCTTTCCTAAATAGAATGAATCAAAGACTTCCAATGATTACTTTCTGTGTGTAAAATATGACGCTTTAGATTTACCTGGAGTAAGATGAATTGAGCCGCAAAATAAACAGGGTACTCTCACCTCCATTTGATGAGTTGAAAGAAGGGAGTTTCTAATAGATTGATCCGTAATCTCACCTGTATTGAATGAATTGCGAGAAACAAGGGAGTTGACTAACTCATCATGTGACAGTTTAAACCAGAATTGTTACAATGGATAACACATGACGCATTTGCTGCAAATAAATAGTGCACTCTCCAGCATTGGATCACTTTGATATGTGAAAATTTGGGAACCTTCTACCACAACATAGAACTCGTGAAAAATATGTCCAGAGAGAAGGGTCATCATTTCTTGTACATACATGGCAGTCATGCAGGTGCAGAATATCTTAGGCCGTAGGCAGTGGTGGAGATGCAGTTCTTTTGTCAGATCCAGCTCCAGCTCTCAAATGCACTCTTGCAGTCGGTGTCTTGATGCCATTGCCATTACCTCCTTTTCTAGGAACAGAACGCTGCATAATTCGGATGGGTATTCCACCCAAATTGAAATCTTCCTTGAGAGACTTCGTTAAGAACCTAATATCTGTATCTGAGAGCTGTGTCTTGCCACTTAAAAATGCAACAAAGGTTGGGGGGCGAGCCTTGACTTGAGTAAAGTATTTAATCTTGGGTTGAGCAGCTTGATGTTTCCAGGAATGCCTGCTCATTACCTGCCACAAAAAAAAAAAAAAAAAGATATTAGGGAAAAAAAGGCTTCCTTATGCTCAAATTTGCATCATAAATACCACAGACGTACAGGGTTTTCTTCCAATTTTAAAATTTCTACAGCCACAATTACTAATGATAAGGAAAACAAAGCTCCCACAATTACAAGAAAAATGAGTTTGTGGTTGCATTCTTGTCAATGTAGTAAATGGATTGCAACAAACCTTGCCCATGATATTGTAGCATACAAACAATGGATCTGGGTGGGATCCAAGACAATGTCATTTCAAATAAGTTTTGAAGCCCAAGTGGCAAGAATAGTTTTAGGACAGTAATTGGGGAAGTGGATTGAAAGGAAAAAGACATGGTTGAAATAAAAGGAAACATTGCTCATGCATTGATCCCCCCATTGACATTAATCTGTCTGGTCACTGAGATAATTATTGTCTATTGCTAGCATTAAAGAGAATACAGTAAAACCCCTATAAAATAATACTCTTGGTGCCAAGAATATTATTTTATAGGGGTTTAACTGTATAAACAATTAGGCTCATCATACGCAAATGCAACATTTTGAGAACGGTATCAGCAAAGCAAGTTTTGCCTCTAATCATATCCACTTCAGAAGGTGCATTCCTAGGTCATCTAACTCTTGATGTTCTAGTGTCCTAAAATTCTAGATTACATGGACGAGTGCATTTGAATTTCCTTTTCCCCTTGGGGAGGCTGATTCAAGTTCTGAGGTCATCAGGAAGATTCAGGCCTCTGCAATAGTTCTTGTAATTTGTTACAACATTCAAGGGGCACTAATTCTTTGCCTCAACAGTGGAGTTGGTAGAGATTCTTTGGCATTTGGAAATACATATCCTTTAGAGTGATCCATTATGTTAGCAGCATTGCCTCTTGCTGTATTAGTTTCTCTTTTTCCAATAAAATTGTCACTAATCTATAAAATAAAAATAAAAATAAAAAAGGCCACAATGTATTTCATAGAAACAAGGGTGCTCGGGAGTTCCCATCATTATATATCATTTTGGAGTAGGAAAAGAAAAGGACAATATGACCCCAAACCTAAACAATCTGCAATTTGTCAAGGCACATAATTCCATATATGTAGGGCCTGAAGGTTTTGCTGACCAGGATTGTTGATCTGATGTGCCTCACCACTGATAGGAGGGGACTAGAAGTTCCCAGATTGAAGACTAAATAGTAACCAAAAAAAAAAAGGAGCTGTCAACATAAAACAGAAAACAGACCAAAGGATCAGACATTCCAATTGCAAAATTTTCAGCAATCTCCCATCTGATATGGTTTCCATCAGATCAACAGCGAGGATCTCCAACCTTGGGTTTCACATGTATCAAGCCACATGTGTATTGATGCTCAGCTTTATATTTTATCTCCACTAGTTGTACAAGCAGCCAGCCTTACCTTCCTCATCCATCGGTTTAGACGTGAAGTTTGCAACCTTAAACACCATTTCTGGTATGTATCCACAACCTGATGCATAACAGCCATCCGCCCCTTTCCCTCCAATGCTGAAACAAAAACAACTGGGATTCCTGTGATCTGTCAACAACATGATATTGGTCAAACAGAAGTAAAAGTCAGTACATAAATTACAATATCACAGAAGCAAAATAACTAAGTAAATTTCCTTGTGTGACAAGAAAAGAAATGCTATACTCATACAGTCTAAAGTCAATCATAAAGGTCATGAACGTATGAATTCCATGAATTGTAAATGACAGTGTATGCAGTTAATCAGGTTCTTCTGGAGATGATCTCAGATACATTGGAACTGGGAATGAAATTTGGCACAAAAAAATTTCCAGATCCTAAATGTATATGAAAGATATGTCATCACCACCAAATCAGAACTAAGCTTGAAGTACTTTGTATCATTTGAAGATGTTATGTGGCATTAGTCTCATCTCCAACGTGGGGAGGGGATATCATTTGAAAATGTTGTGTGACATTAGTCTCATCTCCAATATGGAGTGGGGATAGCCATGTTATCCAACATAAAAAAAAAAGATGTTCTATTGGGAAATATTCCTAAAGCTACCACATAAAGGATTCTGGTACTTCGAGAGAACCAAAGAATCTTTTTCCCTTCATTGAAGATTTCTGGTGTTTTTTTCTTCAAACAGACTGTTAATGTACTGATTCATCAGAAAATCCAATAACATTAAGTTTTTTTTTTTTTTTCTTTCGAAGGGTGATGTAAACAATAACATTAAGCTCATAAACCCAAAAAACAGAATTTATACATTATTTTTAATTGGTATTACTTTCATTCTGAAATATTATGTAAATTTATTCAAGTACCATAATGAATCTAAAATTTTTTTGGATTTATTAACTCAGACATCACATGGCAGTGTCAGATTATGACGTCCATGCCCATATATTTGCAACTTGGAACATAATTTGCACGTAAAAAGATAATGTTTTTGGGTCCATACGTGTATACATCTGCAAATGGACAGATGTGCTTACATTTATATGAACATGGCACGTAGGGAGTAACAATCAATGCTACTCTCACCCACGACTGTAGGATCAGAACTCACCTCTAGCACTTCATGTTAACTGCTATAGTACCACATTTAGGTAACAACTATAGTGATCATCCTTATTAAAGGAGTAAAGGTAGTTCATCTGAACTGAACTTCATCCAACTTTATTGCCATCAATAAGCAGCATGGCATGTACAATCATTACATCAACATAATTGCAAGAAAACTATTACCTAGAACGTTCACAAATACCAAACATGTCTAGAGAACTTCAGATTGAAAATATTATAACCTAAAAAAAAAAAGAAAAAAAACCTCCTTTCTGGAACAAAATGAATATGCCAAACAATATGAATACGAATCCATCATATTCATACAGTTTCCGCACTAAATTCATAGCACATGTAAGCTTAAAATGGATTCCATGTAAAAAAGTTCAAAAAACATCTTAAATGTAAGATGGCATGGAGGTAAACTGACAAAATTTAGAAAGTAACAAACCTGCGGTATAAGTGTTTGAATTTCTTCTGGAACAATCTTAAGGACTTTTTCAAATGACTTGGCATTTTGTTTCCCTCGCAGAAGATCCATCTTGTTCACAATCACAACCAGACCACGACCTTCCTCTACCGCTTTCCGTGCTATTACCACCTCAGCATGCTTCATGCTACTTTTGGCTTTAGCAATCTACAAATTAACACAACATTTGCCAAATGCGGGAGAAAACAAATACAATAGGAATAGTCTAGATCATTGTGACAAATATCACCGAGATTTTCGTTTTTATCACGAAAATCTCGGCAAAATAACGTTATCACGATAAAAAAGCGTTTTTATCGTGAATACCGTTAAAAACGGAAATTTAACGGTAAAAAGGAGTTTTTATCGCGAGAAACAGTAAAATCACGATAAAAACACGTTTTTACCGTTTACCTTTCACTCTTACCCGCATGGAAATGACGCCCACACTTCCGCACTTGTGCAGAATTACACGGGAATTTAGAGTGTTTAGTGGGTGGAAATTTTTTAATAGGGATTTATTTTGTAAGAAGAACTTTTTGAATTTTTTATAATTATAAGAAAAGAAAAGAAAAAAAACTTTTCTTATGAAAAAAATTGGTAGATAAATATTAATAGAAAAATTTGATTTATCATCGATTTCATGATAATTAATAACATTAGTGGACTTATGTAACAAAAATAATTAAAAATTACATTCTAACATGAATATAATTATTGAATAATATTCACGAGATTGAATAATAATATTCCATTCTATGAAAAATTATACAACTGCCTGTAGATTTAATGAATTAAAATTAATGTAAAACTCATAAATATAACTCGAAATAGAGTATTAATCTTTACATTCCACGTGTAAAATGTGAAATAAAAAATAATATTTTACATATAAAATTATTTTTAAAGCCCTACCGAACATCAAAACAAATAAAATAGATCCATCATTTGGTGGGACACACTCTAATGTGTTGATGATCATTTAACTTTCTTTTTTCACCCTCTCTCTTTAAATTTTGAAACAAACATCCAAATAAAAATTACAATTATCTAAATATAAATTAAATTAATTAGAAGTAAACATTTAATTGACCCCACAATCATTTAAATTAAAAATAAAAAAGTATGAAATTTCAATCTTTATAACAATATCTAAATGTTTAGCAAATTGTGCAATTTGTGTTAATCTGAAATTTTTATTACAATATAAATTAAAGTTCTAAAAATATTATATTTAAGCAAAAAATTTGTTTAAGCATTAACTAATTGTTTATTTATGTATTATATTTATTTTATTACTTTTTAAATATTTATATTTTCCGTGAGATTTTCCCGTTAAAAATCCAAGAAATTGAAAATATCCTGTTATTAACAATTGCCGTTAATATCCCGAGAACGAGATTTGTGACATTGGTCTAGATGATGAGCACAAAACTAAAGTGATCAATCCCAATTCCTCACTCCAATAAAGATCTTGCTTCATCAAATATCTCATGATTGTTACTCACTTCAATCATCACAAGCTTTCTCCTTTTTTAAGAAAGAATTGAGAATGGATAGAAGAAAGTCTTTTCTGCCAGTTTTATAATGAATTTCAATAAATATTCAATCTTGGATAAAATTTAGGCACACTGCTAAAACCTAACCTCTTCAGCATCAAGCACCAATGCAATAACATGAGCCCTCATGAGACTTTTTCTTGATTGCATCACACTCAATGATGCTGGTCCTTTCTCTTGTCCTGTTCTTTGTAACCAACCAGCTGTGTCAACCTGTCCAAAGCCACAATCAAATCGAAGAGATGAAAAAACTTCCATTATTATGTAGAAAATAGGAGATAATATGCATTAGACTATAAAAACATCGTTTAACCAAGCTTTCTTGAATGATCTATTTCAACAGATGAACCTAAATAAGTTAGTAACTAATGCAGCCACAAGACAAAAGGCAGACTCTGGTCCACATAGGGCACACTAACATTCTAAGTATGCACGTAGTACGTATGTATGTATGTGTGTGTGCATAGAATTCCAATCATTTTTAGCATGACATTTTTGTTTTATTAGAACCATAATGGTTGGGTTTTGATCATTTAATATAGTTTCACAAAAAGTCTCATGGTATAGTTGTATAGAATATAGGTAATAGTTACACTTTTAATTTGTTGGGAAGTACATAAACATGTAGGGTTCCTAATCATTGACAGTATTGATATTGTTATTGCAATTGATCTCATTTGGAAGTTGGATATGAAACCAATTTTGAGGCTAGAAACCTTTTCAGCCTCTAGATATTAAGTCTATTGGTGTGAAGGCAAGATATTTTCTTGCATGGTCTGAATCCTTTACGTGTGATATGAGATGCAAGTGAATGAAGATCATCAAAAGCATGAGTAAAACCCAATAATGATCCATGCCCTCTATTGATTGACAGTCATCAATTTCAGTGAAACTAATATGTACCTGGGCTACAAAAAGTTGCGGCTTTCTATTAGATGCTTGGCGTTGCAAGTCCATAGTTGACAACGAAGTTGCTGGATGTCTGACTACAGATTCAAATTTCAGACCACTTCCAACAAATGAGACTGCTTATATTTATATTTTGAGTCATACACTAATTGACCAACCAAATCACATCTATTGGAAATACAGACCTCCATATGTTCGGGTTGGATTAGAACCTCCCTATAAATAATGTCATTTTGTATAGTGGCTGAAGTAGTCGGACACAGATGCAGTGCTGTATGGTGGGATGTAGCTTGTGAAAGCGATCTTATCACAACAATTGTGGTGGTAAAATGTGCATTGTGGAAATTATTACCAAATATAGCATTCTGAGCATTGTTGCTGAAAGATGGGGCATGGCATATATAAATACCTGTTGATCAGGTTCTTACATACACGGCTTATATTCAAAGCACTTTATACCTACGGGCTTGCTTGCATCAGTGAACATTTGTTTGTACACTGCTCATTTTCATAAGGTGCCCGGAATTTTTTTTCAACCTATTTGTGGTATTAGGTCATTTTATATCTATACTACCATAAAATGGACGAGATTATATTATAAAGGCAATGTTAGTGACTAATTGTAGACAAGATGAGCTTGTTTTTGTTTTGAAACAATAGAAACAGTATTGAAAAGGACTACAAACATTAATTTTTGGTGTTACTTTGTTGGGTGTTGCAAAATCCTGAAATTGGGACATGAAAAGTTCAAGTGACCCAAACGTGAGATCTCAAATGGTGAAAAAAAAAAATCAATGATGGTGAAAGGTTAACTTTTAGAAGACTTATGTTCATTTTTACTTCCCATTCACCAATAAATGATGTCAGAGATTCTGATAGAAATTGAAGAAAGAAGACATCCCAATTCTCTTCCTGTTACTGATTGTCTGTGTCAGAAAGTATCGGCTGTGTAAACCGTAACCAAAGAGAAATGTATGCAAACTGTATTTCCACTGGTTCATATTAATAACTTAGCAATTATCATGCAAAAAAAAAATATTGACTAACACACAATTTTTACTGGTGTATTATCTATGTTGCATAAACTCTTCAAAATGTGTAATACAACCATTTCAGTCAATCGCAACCCATGTTGGACTCCTTAGAGATACTTTATGGACTCTTCTAGTACTTAATCAACATAGCTTCCCAAGATGACTAAAAATTGTCGTGCATTTTTCCTCTAGAAACCTAATTAAAATATTGTTATGTTTTTCAGTTGTCACTTGAGTTTAGAGTAAAATTAATACATTGTTTTCTATGAGTGTTATTTCAACACTGTATTTTCATTCATAATAGATTTAATTTCAATAATTTAAATATGGTGGAGAGTCCCTGAGTCTTCTTATGATTTGCCAAGTCTGACACCTCGCACCTGTGTCGAATTTCAACACTCCGCAGCCTTACCAATGCAACTTAGTATATTATACACGTCACATCAAAGTGGAATAGAAATTAGTAAATCTGAAAATATGAAGCTACTGTGTTATCAAAGACGGCAAAAACCTCTAGCATAATTGTTAAGTGTTCATAGTTGGTTTGTTGCAATCTTAAGAATAGAGGTTCAAATCATATGGTTGTCAGATTGGCAGCTAACCTAGGAAAAATTTGCAGTCTAATTCGAGCGCTAACAATAGATAGATGAGATAAATGGCTCTAATGGTGATGATGATAATGATGATGAATATTATCAAAGACATTAGGGAACTACCAAGTAGATAGTCCGCCCTTGAAATTGAAATTGAGCTCTTATAGAATCTCTTGTCAGACCAGCTTCTGGCCCAACCATCACCCGATCTTCCTGCAAGAGTGCATTCAGCAACGTAGACTTCCCAACATTGGGCCGGCCTACAATTGCTAACTGTAAAGGTAACTTAGTCTCATCAACCTCCCGGGAGATATTATCCTCAGTAGGTTTATCTGGAATAGAAAAAGACACAAATGTTAACAATCTATAGATGTTAAAATTCACAGTTTTCTCACCAACATCAAGCTAAATGAAGAGGAAGAGAGAGAGAGAGAGAGAGAGAGAGAGAGAGAGGAGCCTACAAACATAAGAAATAGCTTCAAAAACATGAACTAATGAACAGCCTTACCATTCAAAATTTGAAGCATATAATCCTCAAGCAGAGGACGAAGAGCTTCATAGAGATCTGCCATTCCCAATCCAGTCTCTGCAGATATTGGAATGGGATCACCAAATCCTAAACTATGGGCTTCTGCAGCTGCTACGGTAAGAGATCCACTTAGGTCATCTAGTGATTCAGATTTATTCAACACTAGGACAATACTGATCCCAGGAGCATTCTTACGCAACCACTTTCCAACTTCCAGATCTAGTGGCTGCAACCCAACTCTAGAGACAAAAAATAAAATAAACAAAAATAAGCCAAACCAAAAATGTGACAAACTTTAACAAGATCATGATGTAACACAAGCATGACATCAGTAGTTAAAGAAATGGAACAAACCTTGCATCTATCAAGAAGATTGCAAATTTAGACCTCGCTAGCACATTTCCAGTCATTTCAGCAGTTCTACTAAGAATACTACCTGAAGTTGCAGCCATTTCTACACCAGCTGAGTCCAATACCTTAAACCTCAAGTCAACCAATTTTGCAATACCTTCTCGTATGTCTCTCGTGACATGATCATCAGGAGTGTTGTATACAAGAGCTTCTCTCCTATGTATTAAACTACAAGAGCAAAAACAAGTACACTTGTGAACATACAAGAGCCACAATGCACATCACATTTTTGGTAGCTTTGGATGATGAAAAACAAACAGCAGAACCATTCTGTAAATAATAGAAACCTAACCTGCCACCTCACCGGTTAAAGAGTGCCGACTTGCCCACATTTGGGCGTCCAACAAGAATGACAGTAGGGAGAAGATTTACATCCACTTTGTTGAACTCCACCACTGATTTTGACTTCTTCCGGATACCCTTGACTCTAGGTTCATCAACATCAATGATATCAGCACAAACAGCAGGTTCTGTGAGATTATCAGGTGAACCACTGTGTGTATGAGAACACAACTCAGCATCTTCTATATCACTGCCACTTCTACTTAATGTCTCTGCATCTGAATCAACAGTTGCAACACTACAAAATCCTTCAGTAGACATATACTGCCATGAAGATGAGATTAACCTAGAATTCAGTCCCAGCACTGTTTCAGTGCACACCCTAGTTGTGAATAGGACTTTGTTCACTGATAATGATCCTGAGAAGCATGACCATGCTCCCGTTAGAGTGGAAAAGTAAAATCATTGGTATTCCAATTAAGGCAGTTTGAAAAGCTTAGTGAAAATACCTGCCAAAGGATTCAAGAGATTCCTTTCTGCCAAGATACTTCTCCCACCTTTTAGTTTTGTAGACAAACTATAACTAACAGCAGCAATGGAATTGTTCCTTCTACACAGGGACATCCAAACCCAGAAACAGGCCATCCAAGTAAGGCAATTTTTCCTCTACCAGCAGAGAATTGGATGTACTTGTAAAACCATAATAAGAAGATTTTACGTTCTTTTCACCAAGCTATGACAATCATTTATCTGCAGAGCAAGCTGAATATGAGTCAACAGACATGATTTTGACTTTAGCCCGTTTTTAGTAGCTTGAAATTCCTTAGTAGAATTGAAACTCTGGTGTTCCAGTCTATGCATAATTTGGGCCTGATTGGCAGCCTGAAATTCTTAGATGGAATTGGAAGTTTGTGGAATTTACAAAATTTTCCAAAGAATTCAATGTTTGGGAAACTAGAAAAAAAAATTGAAAATTTGAAAAACTAGAATTATAGAATGGGAATTTTAAAATCCAACAAAATTCCAATTTCATGGAATTCAGAAATTCCCATCTGAAAGTGTTATTTTAGATTTCAAAACCTGAAACATTAGGATCATCTTAGATTCCAGTTGACAATTCTAAACCCACGAAACAGAAATATGCTACTGCAGGAATTCTCGTAGGTCAACAATTAAGAGTTTGCTAATTCTGCAATTTGGGGGATTATAAATTCTGTTCGAGTTTTATTCCAAACAGGCCTTTAAAAAAATAATAAATGCTCATGAAAAGAAGCAGAAGCATACATGCTGGAGCAGGAAAACATCATCCCACCCAAAAATCTAGTACCCTGCCCAAAACATGACCGGATTGGTAGGTGTGATTTTAAAAACACATTTCCTTGAAATCAGATAGATAGAAAGACAGATAGATAGAGCGAGCAAGCGAGAGAGACAGAGAGAGAGAATTAAAGAGACCTGGTTGAAAGTGAAGAGCGACGCTGTGAGAAGATGGGCCTACGGCTAAATGAACCTTGAATCCTATCGAAGAAACCAAAACCAGAGAAGTGAAGGATTTGCCGCCTGAGATTTTGGAGCAAGTGTCTTCCTCCACTTGGGTCAAGTACGAGCATGGGAGAGGAAAATTTTAGTGACTTGCTTTGGCACCTAGGGTGATACTTGGGTCGGGTTTTAATCAGACCCATGTGCCCTGATCCAACAAATCAGTGGGTTTGAGTTAGAGTAATACTTCCATGCTCTAACATAGTTGTTCACAGGGATAATAATCTCTGCCGATATGTAAGAGAAAAATTTATCGACCGATATCTGAATATCGGCTACTCCTAGTTGGGACCATAATACATATATTATATTATAGAGGTTATTAAATTAGAGGCCATTATAGTATTCTTTTCTAAAAATCTCTTTAAAACTCCTACTTATCATTAAAATGTTCTTTCAGCTTCTCTTTATAAAAACAAATCACTTAATTCATTCATATACTACTATCATCCATTGAAAAGAGAGTACCTACACCGTCTTAAAGAATGAGGAAGTTTATACGTAACTCTATCTTAGATTACCTTTCTAAAGTTTAGATTATGTAGTTTGTGAGGTTCTTAATCACTTTTGAAGTAATTTTATATTTTGAATGTATGAAATATTAATTTATAAAATGGTTGGAGCATTACAATTTTTTTTATTCTAAATGTATTGAGTATTGAGTTAGAAATATTTATTATTTTTTGTATAGGCCTGAGGTCGGGAGTAGTTGCCGATATTAATTTAGACAGGTTATAACTTTATAAAGTACTATATTATAGAGAGTTTATTGTATATATTTATATAGATTGGGTCTGGTCGGATTGGAAAAAAAAATCTACATGAAATTCGGATCAAGTTAGATTGAGAAATTTAAAATCAACTTAACTCGATCTGAAGTAACCCAAGTGCACCAAGTTATAAAACATCACTCGAGTCGAATCGAGTCAAAAATTTAAGTCAATTCGAGTTGAGAAATTCGAGTAAGATGGAGTCCGATTTGATAAGTTTTGACATAAATTGGATTGAGTTTATTCAAAATTCGATCCAATCCAACTCAAATTTCAACCTTATTGACAACCATCGTACTGTGGTCATTGTAGATCATGTATTTAATAAATTAATAGTATAAAAATAGGGCTCGAAACATGATTTTTTTTAATATAAAATAAACTCTAATGGAAAAGAAACAAAGAAAAAAAAAATGGGAAACATAGATAAAAAGAGTGATAGATTTTCAATTCAAAAGAAAATCAAGCCTCCTACTCTTGTTTCAATTCAATGAAAAACCAATCTCCCATTCCAAACTAACTTTGGAAGAGAATTATCTATTAATATTTCATTAATCAACTTAGTCTATAAATAAGCTTTGTTTACAAGGCAAACAATAAAACATGAAAATAATATTTTTACAAGAACCGACTTAAATTGATAAAATACCTTTAAAATAACTTTTTTAGCTTGGAATCCTATCGTTCCAACTACTACGAGGGCAAACCTTGTACTCAAGGTTTGAAAATCTATTGAAAGTGGTGACTCATACCCCTTTTTATATATCATCCTCACACAAGATTTTTCTCCATAAAAAAGGAACAATTTTGCATAAAGTGTTTCTATTTCTTACCATGACATGACTTTTAAACTCATAAATTTTATCAATTTGAATTATCTGTTCAATCTTAAACTTTACAATCTTTAAAAATACGACTTGGTTGATCTGATCAAAGTGATTTTTGATAAACTTTTCATTTATATGCATGGTGTTCTTTGACTTATCGTCACTCTAGATCTGTGAACCTGTATGAAATGACCAGACAAACTAGTGTACATAGTACTACTTTTTTAGAATATTTAGAATATATCATGGACTTTTAAACTCGTAAATTTTATCAATTTGAATTATTTGTTCAATTTTAAACTTTACAATATTTTAAAATACGATTTGATTGATCTAATCAAAGTGATTTTTAGTAATTTTTTTATTCAAATAATAACATTTTTATATAGACCCACCATCCAGCCATCAACCTCATTAGATCTTGAGAAATGAGAACCAATTTTTCATACTTCAGTGAAAATGATAGAAAATTTCTTAGAATGAAGTACTCCAACTCTCTAGAGTCTAGACTATCATCATCTTATGGTTGTACAGCAACCTTTTAACTACTGATTAGCAAAAATGTTAATATCATTAATACAAATCATTTCAAACCTGAAGAGAAGGAAATATTAAAGAATATCAAATCCATTTTCCATAACTAAGAGTATATTTGTGACATGATATATTACCCTAATAGCATATTATAATGGTAAACAAAATCATCAAAGCAATAAGTTGCATAAGATTCATAATGAAAACCTCTTTCGAGACACTCTATCAAATGGATTTTAAGGCTCATAAAGTTAGTTGTGATATAAAGAGAACCACATGACTAAGTTGTGTGGCGATTTTCATCTCATTTTATTCGTTGATTTTAAACTTTTAAAAATCAATAACTTATACTCATCAAAATTTAAAGGCCAAGATGATATGACTTGGATTATTAATTTATAATTAAACTTTATTTATTTCATATTCATATAATCATCTAGGGCTGAAATCAGGTCGGGTCGGATTTTTTAAAATCCAATCCGGCTCGAGTTACTAATATATGGAACCCGAATCAATCCGACCCGAACTTTTGACCTGGACGTCTTGACCCGTCCTGACCTAAATTATAACCTAACTCAACCCGAAACTCAACCCAACCTGCATTTTGAACCTACTTTAACCTACTTTTTACTGGGTCGGATCGGGTTAACTTAAAAATCTCTCAACCCAACCCGACCCGAATTCAATGCGGGTTTCTGACTTCTCAACCCAACCCGACCTGCTGACCCAACTTTCATAACCCGACCCGCATGATTTTCGGGTTAGGTCATGTGGGTTTGGGCCAAAATCCGACTCGAGTTTTACCCCTATAATCACCTATCAAATGCATTTAATTATGTGAGACTAATCAACTATTTTATAGCATGTATTATTAGAGAGTCTCACATGATATGTCTCCATAAAGTAACTCATTCATAATCCCTACACTCAATGACCCCACAAAATCCATTGCCACCTTAAGCAAAGAAAATGATTGAAATGTGATAAACAATAAAGTTATGAAAACGAGTTCGGATCCATGCTTTCTAATTTTTTTTTGAAAGTATATATTAAATAAATAAGAAATTAGCTCTATGAACATTGATCATTATATCTTAAAAATAATTGTTTTTAAACTTTTATTTTTTATTTTTTATCTATCACTGTTAATAATCAAATTAAATAGATAAAAGCAGAAAATATCCTCTAATTTTTTATCCAGAGGATACAAGCTTATATGAGGCTATGAGCACTTCCATCGTTCCTCTGTACTTGTCACTAGCTACAGTTAATCAGGATCGTCCACCTACATGGCCCCACAATGAAGAAGAGGCCATGATTGAAAAGATGTTGATTAGACAATCAAACCCTTCATTTACTAGCATTCTAAATAAAAGAAAAAAAATATCCCTTTATTTATATATTTATATATATAATCTTTTTAATTAAGATGTTCAGGTATTTCACCCGACAAATTGATGAGGTATATGTAATCCTCAAATCTACACACATTAAATAAGTTTTTATCTAGACCGAAAGTGTTTAGGCGTCTCACCGTACTAGTCTTTCAAGAGATGTAAAAACCTCTCAATCCGCACACATCAGGTACTAGTTTTACGCTCCGCTTTTTGAGATCGTTTCTCTGGCCATTGATATTATAATGGAAAATGATCAAGGTAGATGGCTCACTAAGTGAGTGGTTGTGATACACTCTGTCTCCTTTCACATTTCTTGTGGAACAAATATCTGCAGTGTCTCACACTGACAGTTCTCACGTTTCCATCGTATCATGTCATCTTTTTTTCGTTTTCCTTAAATATGGCTCCAATAATTGCTAGCTTTGTTCCTCTGCATCTTCCACACTGCCTGAACAAGCTCCAAAACTCATATTTGTGAGGGAGATGACTGCGAGGATCTTTGTCTTGATCTTTTTCTTCTGGGCTCTTCTCACCATCTTAACTCCTACACTGATTTTTTGGTCTGCATCTGCAAAAATCAACTTGAGTTCCAAGGGTAAAATCCATGATTTTTCTTCTTCTTCTTTGGTTATTTATGTAATTTGTAATTGCAATGATATTGGGAAAGTTCTCTGTTCTAATCTCTTGCAGATGAGAGAAAAGGTGACAAGGTAAGGAGAATGATGGGTTACTTCGGGAAGAGAAGTTTTAAAAAAGCACTTCAACAGCCGTTGCCGCCACCGCCACCACCGCCAATTACAGCAGCACCAGCTCCCTCACCAGACAGAGGACTCTAACATTTGTTAATTGTTATTCATACAGAAGACTCATATTTATGATGGTAGGATGCATGATTACAAGGATAAGAAGAGCCCCTCTTTTCTTTTCCATCACTTTTCCTTTTAGGAACTCCTCCTTCAGGTTTTGCAGGGAAAAAGGAAGAGTTCTGCAAATTTTATCTTTGAAAACATGGTGGAAGAATGTCCATAGTAAAATGGTGATTGAAATAAAATATAAATTCAATTGATTGAATAATATATGTTCAATTTTTGTGAGCCAACAATGGATTATATGATGATAAAGCCAATAAACTCGTAATATTCTGTATCTTGAGTTGCTCTTTCATATGCCTTATCTGAGGTACCATCATGTGGGGTTTCTTTCACGACAAGTTAATTTGTCATATTTTTAAAAATTTTAAATATTCAATTTTACCTATAATCTAAGTTAGATTAATGATAATTGTATGAAAATTGCATATAATAGCAACCTTAGTTATTCTGAAAATACAGATATATAGGGTTATTTTAAATTAAGGACAAAAATGTGCTTTTAACCCGAGAAGTCATTTTTTAAGGCCTTTAAAATTATTATCAAATTTTTCATTTTTCAATTCAAACTTCAGCTTCAAATATGCAAAATTCAAATTAAACTCTTCCTCTCTTATTCCAATCTTTGCCTTCAAAGTTAAATATCCTCTTCATAATCTTCTCCTTTTAGCATAATGGATATTGGCTTCGCATTTTCAAAGCCTATATAATATTCTTCTTCTTTTCACATCTTTCTTCGACGTAGAATCATTAGGGTAAAATTTTAAACCTTCAAGAATTTCTCTCTTCACTATTTTTTTAATTTTAGTCTTTAAAATTTTAATTATTTTAAACAATTGCTTTTTATAATTCATGCAAACAAGATAACAATGATTTGGACAAGGACTTTCCCCATCTTATATTCTACAAAGTCTTTTATTCCACGAGCCATGTGGGTCCTATTCTTGATAGATGGCAACCTCCTTGGAGAAAGTGAGAAAGGGACTAAACTTGCTCATATAATTTAATTTTTAGAACCTCTAACAAAATCTACTAGAGGAGCCACCTTTTAACACGAGATAAGATGGATGTAGTTGGAGTATTTGATGATTGTTGTCATTGAATTTAATATATTTATCACATTAGTATTTATCAAATTTAATACCCTTATAACATGAAGCCCTAACATTAGGAGTTGAGGTAATTATATATGCTCCAAATTTATATGCTCAAACTCTCAAATTCTGTTCGTTGTGGGCCTCCTAACATCAACTATCAAAATTTTCTAACATTAAGTACATGAAAATTTCTAATAAAATATATCGGAGTTTATAAAATTTAGACTAGATGAATTTTGACACTTTATTTGTAAAAATCGATCGAGAAACGACCTCCTTAGAAAATCCGAACCAAACGCGAGAAAAATCCAAAGCTAGAATACGAACAATCGGTTTACCGTACGATGCCCATTTTTCGCCAATAAGGCCAAAACGGTTATGGGATGGATCGGTATACCGGTCTCTGATAAGCGGTTCATAAATTTATGAAATTGATGCTTTTAAATTTTTCGTATTGAACCGTAAAAGATACGGTGGGAATTTTACCACAAAATTTGAAGTCTGGTAAAAAATATTGCTCTCGTGAGGATGGGCACTAGAATCAATGTTGCAGATTCTATGCCCTATGGATATCAAATCTGGGGTGGTCATTCTAACACAGGTTCTGATGAATTTCTCATTTTATTTTCATCTATTCGTACAAAAAAATAAAAAAATCAAATATTTAGAAATCAGTTCACTTTTCAGTGAATCGAATGAATCAGTGCAATAATCGATGCACGGATCGAATCAATAGAAAATAAAAATTTAAGAAAACTAATTTTTTGAAATATAAAAGAGCCGAAATCAATACACCGATTCATAAAAAAGTGATTGAATAAGTACACCTATCTCTTAATATTTGATTTTTAAAATTTTTAGCACAGCGAAAGTGGAAAGTACGAAGAATCCGATGCGCCGTTTGAACGGGCACCCGAAATCTGTACTCTCAAAGTTTTTATTAGCCCGATCGTCTCCCGGACTTAACTTTAAAAGGTAATTATTTGGAGCGTAGCGTTGGCACGTGTGTTCTCTCTTTTCCCGTACAGTGCAAATAGCAAAGGCCGTTTTGGCACCTTTTCTTTCTATATTCAAATCAATCAGAAAAAGGAAGTCAGAACGTACACTCAGAAAGCAACGAGTTGAGAGCTCTGGTTCTCCATTTTCTTCACTTCTCTCTCTCTCTCTCTCGCGTGAGAGGAGGAAAAGCAGCAATCGCTGAGTCCGTCTTCTTCAATGGCGGAATTCGAGCATCCCCTTTTCAGCAAGAGAGGCCCTGCAACTCTCTCCAAGGATGTCTACAGTGACGTCTCCAATGTCCCACCCAAATCTTTTGCCGCTCGGATTGAAGTCTACGCCGATATTTTCAGCGATTTCTACCCTCGCAAGCCTCTCTCTTCCATTCCCTTTCTCGATTTTCCAGATTCCGACTTTGCAGATAATCTCCCTTTCGATTACTCTGATGTCTTTGGCGGATCCAATGGTGTAGATTTCGGCATTTCCTGCGATGAGGTGTTAGCAGCTGAGTCCAAATGGGCCGAACACCCCTCTGCGGAATCTTGGTATATGTTTGTATTAACCATTCTTCAGTTAGATTTTACTGCATCTGCTACTCTGTTTTTAGCTTCTTGTCGTTTAGCTGTGAGCTTGATGCACGCTGTGTTGCGTTGGTTCTTTGATTTGTTGCTCGTTTGGATGGCTAGATAGACAGGATTTTTCTTGAACTTAACAATTCTTTTAATATTAATTTTGAATGCATGAGAAGGAAATCACGGCCTTGGAAAATTACCACGTTCTTACTAAAAATAAAAATGAGTTTATCAGTTGGGGTCCATTGTCTAAACAGTCCAGATTGGTATGAAATTGAGAGACACTACAGAGGATTAATCCCTCCACCCACAAAGTTATGCTTTGTTGAGGGCTTTCACAGTAGTTTAGTCTCTTTACAATTTCGTTTCTCAATTTTTTTTTTTAAAAAAAACGCAGAGACTACTCAAATCATGCTCGGCTAATAGAAGATATTGCTTTAAATACATTGAAAGTGATCATTTATTTGAAATGCATTATTTGCATTTTGTTGAGATGAATGATGTAGATTTTAGTGTACATTAGTTATCTCCAATTATACGTACAGGTTCGAGTCTCATAGTAACTCGATGCATGTGGCTTGCGGGGTTAGCTCAACTCATAGACACTCCGGCTCAAGAACCAGGGGTCCCAGGTTCGAGTCCCATAGTAACCCGATACACGAGCTTGCGGGACTCAGCGTGCATCCGGTGTTTTACTCACCGCCCTCGTACTCGGGGAGAGTGGGGGTCTAGGGCTTCTGTTTCATAAAAAAAATATATACACCGAGCATACTAGAAGCTAACAAGAGCATGCTTAGAAACATACCTAAGTATGGAGACTAAAATATGGTACATTTTGCACAATAGTGAATTAGGTTTAGTTCTTCTTATATAAAGATGTGACATGCTATAATTCTATGATACCTGAATACGGGACATAGTAAGGATACAGGGCTAGCCGGCTAGGGAATGGGAAGGAATTACATGTTGTATATATGTATATTTTCTATGTTATGGGGTGAAATTAGAATAATCTAAAACTTGAGAATTTTTTTTTACAAAAATTTAAAATATAGGGACCTATACAGAAATTAGCCAAACCTTTAAATGAGTAGGCAATCTTGCTCCAATAAAAGAAAAAGCAGTTGCGACCTTGTCCATCAACTAACATTAGTATTTTGATCTAAATAGGGAGGGAATTTTGTAAATTTTATTTTTGTGAATTTTCTAAACAACTCCTGGTTGAAGCAATAGAACATGGTTGGGGTAGGCATGTATCCTAGCTATGTCCATCTGGTGTCCTATTTGTGTCGTTGTGCTGTACCATGTTTGCAAACTTACATGGTGCAAATGCAAGTGTCCATGCATGACAATTCAAACCTCTAGAAGATCAATCATGTAATTTCCAAGCTTTTTAAAATGTAATCCAATAGAATAAGGATAGACACATGGTATAGCAATCCAAGACAATATATTTAGAAACTTACCCACACCCAACAATGCAAGTATGGTTCTTCTAGAAGAATACCAATATTGATGATATTTATGTTTTGGCCTAGACTTAGGTGAAATATTTTAGTCGCGATTTCGGATTTTGGCCCAAATTTGTAACTAAGCTCTCATCTTGGATATTCTCTTGTACATAGCTCTCATCTTGGATATTCTCTTGTACATTATGTAGGTCACACACGACTTTTCCTTAGCCCATTGATGGGTCTATTAAGAAGTTTGATGCTTTAAAAATAAGGCCTACAAAAAATCACTTCCATTTGATCAATAAAGTCATGCTTATTAAGTATGTAAATTTGATTATTTTTAATTTTTTAATCTTTAGCTTTTGTGGATTTTAAGTATATGGCTTAATTGATCCAAATTAAAATGTTTTTCTGTAGACCCCTTAACCACGTATAGACCTTGTCAATGGACCTATCTAAGTAGAGCCAATGCAAAATAGCATGAGAACTAAATTGGAGCACATTATGGACCTGTAGAGCAACTAAATTCCCATTCTCGTGTTTTGTAACCCATGTCTAGAAAACACTTTTGTAATATATTATATGTTGTCATTAGAATAAGTTATGACACATTTGCACATGAATTTTGGTCGGTTAATGGGGCTCACTATATCGTATTTGACATTGTTTACTTTTCTAGAATAAAATGTAGGACCAAAGGTAATCAATTGTAAGATGGATACTAATTTCAATGCATTTTGATCAGATATTAGTGACTTTCTTTCAAATTATTTATTTTATATGTAGAAAATTAATAAAAAATGATTTCGACTTTTTGAAGTTTGGCCAATGACTACATATTGAGAGTCCATTTGGTTCCATAATGTGTCATTGACATTGACATCGACATCATGTATTAATCTTGAAGGTCTAATGCCTTATTCTGCATATCCGTAAGCTATCCATAAACATCCCAATGGAGTTCCTGACTTGGTTTTCAATTGCGTTTACCCATCATGTTGGTTGCTTATGACAGATTTGGGATTTATTGCACCAGTTTTGTCAACAATGACACTTGCAAAACAAAAGTTTCATCATATTTGCAATAGAATACGAGCCAGGGTTACTCCATGGTTTAGATGAAATTACATGGTTAACCTCTTTTACAGTTGTCCTGATTTTACAATCATCTAAAGTTCTGTAGCCATTATTTACAATCTTGTCTTTATAATATCCATAGCATGCTTGTCAATTCTTATTGCATTTTGCCTCTATCCCCTATCCAGAATCCTGTAAAATACAACTTCACTTTGTATCCTAGTTTCTTGTCATCCCCTGATTCTTGGATCTATCAGATTATTGCTATGAGTAATCATCATGTAAAAATTTTCTACAATAAATTAACTAGCATAAGTTCCAACTGCTGCAAGTTCTGGAAGGATCTTAGATCTTATTGAAAACAACTGGTTGATCTATTAAACAGAATTTAAATCCTGTAAACTTAAATTTGGGAAGGAATCCCTGCAGGGTTGCCACCATTTCTCGTTCATCCTTTTACAGAGTAGCAACTTACCTTTTGAGGTCATTTTGATAACTGTGGCGGCAATAGTTCTTACCATTTGATGTTCCCTAAGCACGCTTCTTTTTTATTATTACTACTTTTTGTGTGTACCCACTGCTGTTCACTTCTTCTATTTTTTTTATCCCTCAAGAAGGTAAAGTAGATATGTGAGTGTCTATTCATAGCTTCTTATTTATGAATTTCAACCTAGATGGTAGAGTTTGTTCACAGTTGGTTTCCATCATCTTGAAGGACCCCAACAGAAAAATATTCACACTGGCAGAAACCAGCAGTTTCAAAGGAATGCAACAGAGACATTCTTGCTCATTCAGAAAAGAATGGTTTTCTGTCAAATGGTGCTTCTCATTGTTACGATGGTGGACAGCAATTTAATGTGTCATGTAATAAGACAAAGCAAGGTGCCAAAGATTATTCAATGACTGCAATTAAGCACATAGATAAACTCCATGAGGTGTCTGGATATACATATGCAGTTGATGCATTATCGCCTTCGCACATGACAAGGTGCAACAAGCGTCTGACTGAAGCTATTGGTGATCCAGTTCTCAATGAATATTCTAGTGGGGCAATTGCAGATGGAAATCATTTCAAGGATGCCACATTGCATATTCCAGCCTTTAGAAGTGTCACAAAGACATATAAAAATGACCATAAGGAAAATACACGACAGCTTGAAAGTGATGCTCTTCCATGTGAGCAGCATCACATACAATACTGTGGTTGCCTAAGCCCATATGGGTATAGATCTTGTCCTGAAAAGGTGTTATTGTCTGTATCTGAAATCAATCTCCAAACACAGCCATCCCAAGTTCCACCCCCTTCAAGATCACCACCAAAAGTAGTTCTAAGGAAGGGGGAGTGTAAGGGAATGACTAGTATGAATAGGAGAGCTTCTCCAGATGAAGATCATATGCCCAAAACCCTCACAAAGAGTCGATCTTACCTCCAAAGGATTTTTTCTGAAACTCATGCTCTTGAAGATGCTTTGATGGACAGATCATTACCTTGCATTAAGGTAGAGGAATATGTTACTTCAGCTGCTGCTTCTTCTGCAGCTGCCATGAAAGAAGCCATGGAGAAAACCGAAGCGTGGATAAGAATTGCGAAACAATCAATGGAAAGAAAACAAAGAAATTTTCAAAACCAAATGAGGCTGAGTGTAAATGAAGATGAAAAAGTCAAGGCAAGGAGGGAGGGTAAAACTGCTCAAGAAGATAAAAAAACCAAGGACATAAATCAGGAAATAGATCAAAGGGAGAAATGTGTAGAAGACAATTTTGTTGGGGATAAAAAATGTGAAGGCACAAGGGTGGCTTATATAGGTCCAGATCTCAGAAATACAACACTAGCTAAAGAATCTTCTAGTCAATGGAAGCGGAAGGGCTCCAAAGTAACTATGGAATCCCATAAACAGGAAGAAAGAGCAGGTGAAGATCAAGCAGAGAAGTTTTTTGTGCCGGCAAAAGATGACAAGTATAAAGTGGATCAGGAGGTACCTGCAAAGGCCAATGAGCATAAAGTAAATGCAAGACAAGCTTTTGAAGAGACTGTTGGGCTTGAGGAGAAAGAGAAACTATGCACACAAAAAGAAGCCTATGAATGGGAGGATTATTATAGGAGCTTTGAAGTAACGACTAAAGATGCTGATGATTGGGAGGAAAGAGAGAAGAAATCAAAGAAACCTTATAAGCATGAAGAAAATGAGAAGAAATCTATGGCATGTGAATGGGAAGAGATTGAAAAGAAACTGAAATCAGCACAAGAGGTGCGAAAGCTGGAACAGAATGAGAAAAAACTAAAAGAAGCACAAGAGGTTGGTGGGCATGAAGAAATGAGAATAAACTGAAAGCAGCAAAAGAGTCTCATGAGCAGGAAGAAAATGTGAATCTAAAAATATCACAAGAGGTTTATGAGTGGGTAGACAAGGATTTGCGATTAAAAGCAGCAGTTGAGAAGAGAATACAAGCAACATGTATCACTGCTGAAGAGGATGAAAATGCAAAACTAAAGGCAGCACAAGAGGCTCATCATGAGTGGAAAGAAAGTGAGAAAGCTGTACAAGAGGCTCACGAGCTAGAAGAAAATGAGAAAAGTTTGAAAGCAGCACAAAAGGCTTGTAAGCAAGATGAAATGACAAGAGAATAACAGCAGCAAGAGAGGCCAACAAGAAGGAAGAAAATGAGGGGAGATTGAAAGCAGCTGAGCTTGTGAGAGTGAAGAACATGAGAAGAGATTAAAAGCAGTGCAAGAGGCCCTCGC
This sequence comes from Chimonanthus salicifolius, assembly GCA_013350335.1. Classification (NCBI taxonomy): domain Eukaryota; kingdom Viridiplantae; phylum Streptophyta; class Magnoliopsida; order Laurales; family Calycanthaceae; genus Chimonanthus; species Chimonanthus salicifolius. Next base: position 46,192,451 of record CM023542.1, on the reverse strand, counting down.
ATGGGAAGAAATGACAACAGATACAAGCAGCACAAGAGGTTCAACATCAGGAAGGAAATGAGAATGGATTAAAAGCACTGCAAGATGCTTGTAAATGGGAAGAAAATGAGAGGAAACTAAAAGAAGCACAAGAGACATCAAGGGGTGAAGAAAATGAGAAGAAACTAAGTGCAGCTGAAGAAGCTCGTGAAAGGGAAGAACATGAGAAGTTAAAAGCACCTCAAGAGGCTCACGAGTGGGAACAAATGAGAAGAGACTAAAAGTGGGTCAAAAGTCAACTGAACAAGAGGAGGAAAGAAGCAATTGAGAGCAGTTCAAGCAGCCCTTGGGCATGAAGAGATTGTTAATGAATGGAATAAGGTTCAAGAAGCTTTTGGGAGGGCAGAAAATGAGATGAAACTGAAGCCAGCATCAGAGGCTTATAAACAAGACCGAAACCTGGGGGAAATGGAAGTGGCTCATGGGCATGATATGAAGTGGGGAAGCAAATGAAAGCAGCTAAGGAAGTCCGAGAAATTGAGGATTGTAGGACACCAGAAGCAGCTAAACTGGTTTACAAGCAAGAGGAAAGCAAGAACAACTTCAAAGCAGCTCGAGAGGCTTGTGTGCAGGGTAAGTTTGAACTGGCTGGAAGTGAAAATAGATTAAAAGCTGCACAAGATATGTATGAGCTTGAAGAATTTAAGAAGAAACCTAAAGGAGCTCATTATCCCTGCAAACAAGATGGGAATAAAAAGTTGGCAGCATTTCAACTGGTAGTTTCACAAGATGAAACTGAGAAGAAAGAAGTGATTGGAGATGGCCATAAGCTGGAGGAATATGGGAAGCAACTAATTACGACTCTTGAGGTTCATGAATATGAAAAGAATGAGAAGAAGTCAATGTTGATGAAGTAGTCTTACAGGATGGTGCCAAGGAGAAGCTTAGAGAAACTAAAGAGCCATGTGGGTGGGAAGATAATGAGAGGAACACAGAAGCATCTCAATTTTCCAGAGCAGAACAAATCAAGCAGAACCAAATAGTGGCTAATGAGGCTAATGGGGTAGGAGCAAATGAGAACAGTATCATTGAAGCTGATGTTGCTCTTGATTGGGAAGAAAACAACAATCAGTCCAAAACAGATAGGGCAGTCTTCCAGTGGCTGAAAATGCTAGGAAATTCAAAGCTCCTCAGGCTCATGTGTTGGAAGAGAAGAAACAAGAAGAGATCCAGTAGTTGCACCAATCCAAGGTGCAGAAAGAAAAGAAAAGAATGCAAATGACGGCAATAAATTAGATTTAGAACGTGGCAAGAGGCAAAGAGAGAGCGAGCTGGAAATGAAACAGACAAGAAGAATCCGGGAAGAGAGAGAGCGGGAAAGGAAAAGAGAAAAAGACAGAATTTCTGTTGAAAGAGCAACCTGTGAAGCTCGTAATAGGACATTTACAGAAGCTCCAGAAAGGGTTGCTGTGAAAAGGGCTACTGCTGAAGCTCGACAAAGAGCGATGGCAGAAGCCCGAGAAAGAGCAGAGAAGGCTTCAGCTGAAGCTCATGAAAAATCATTGGCTGCAAAGGATTCCATGGTAGCTAGATTTAGGGCTGATCATGCTGCAGTAGAGAGCGCAACGGCTGAGGTTCGTGTGCGTGCTGCTGAACTGGCTTCTTCACAGGCAGGAGAACAGGTGGAGAGATCCAGTGCCGAGGCAGGTGGCAGAATGAGGCAAAGCTCTTCATTTTCTGTGAGTGAATGTCTTTAGTTATGTAGTACTGTTTTCTACTGGGACTTGATGAATATATTTTTGCAACTTCACCTGCATGCTAACTGGATAGCAATTGATGTCAGGATGTACAGGACATTAGACTTGGCTCACAGATTCTGGCGAGGGTGAATCACCTAAAAGGTGTAAAGCTAGGTTTGAGAGGCACCTACGAACAGTGAACGTGCAGTATGCTTCTGTTTTCTTTTCTTTGGTTTTTCTAATGCTCCTAGACCATTTTTGCTACCATTGGTGTTCCTTGTGGTTATCCCTTGTATTTTTGTTTTAGATGCCAGATTTTGGTGTGGTTCCCCAACTTTTTTGGTCTGATATCTAATGATATAATCTTATTAACATAGAACATCTGATCCTCAATCCAAGAAGATCCTGTTATAACTTTTCAATGTCTGTTTTTAGGACATGGTCTGTCATGGTGGTACCTGCCAAGTCACTTAATTGGATTGTGGAACATGAACCATATGAGTAGGAACTTGAGGCCTGAGGGATGTACATCTCACAGTCCTCTTGTTTAATTTGGGATTGAGTTTAATGAGACGAAGAGTGGTGACCTAATGCATTTTTTGCTATTTTCAATTTCAGGGCAAAAGCTCTTGCGGAGAAGATTGCGTGACATTCTTTCTCAGAAAGAGCAAGCTGAGAGAATGTAAATCATGTTCACACATAAAGGAACTTCAAAAATAAGTTTACATAATTCATATTCTGACTGTCCTGAATGAAATAATGAATACAGAGATTGAGCAGAAACTTTGGATGCTGATGTCCGAAGGTGGTCAATGGAAAAGAAGGAAACTTGCGTGCACTGCTTTCGACGCTGCAATATGTATGCCTATTCATTCTACAGTTGCTATTGCTAATGCTTACAATTTTCCACTGTTCTTGCTATTGCTGCTATATATCAACTGTCACTTGGCTTGAAGTACTATATTTAAGATGTCTCTCAGCCAGATGAGTTTTCTAATGTAACTTCTTGCATGAATTCATAAACTCCTCAGTTGTCTCATCATATGGGTTTCTTTGAGGAAACAACAGAATCAAAAGATGATCTTCACTGGACTAGTTTATTTAATTCTGTTGGTGACAAGGGTAAAGCTTACAGAATGTGAAGGCTTGACTACAAGTATTTATTTGATGATAGTTTTATGACACTCTAAATCCAGCATATACACATTTATGGTCTCTTAGACCCTTTGATGTCATCCTTTGTAAAAATTTTATCATTAATATATTTTTTCTATTTGTTTCCGCTCAAAAAAAAAAAAAAAAAACATATACACATTTATGGTCTCTTAGACCCACAGCCAGCAGATTTTCAATTTTATTTTACCCACATAGGTGTAGTTCAACTGGTTGTCTTCCTCCTCAGGAAGCGGGAGGTTGCGGGTTCGAGTTCCCATGGCCTAACCTTGGTGTGCCTTAGGGGTAGTGGGCTCATCCGTAGAGGTTTTAGTAGGACTTTGTCTGAGTTTCGCACACGTTAATCCACAAAAAAAAAAAAAAAACATATACAGATTTATGAACCAGTTTTGGTTGTTGAGGTTTTTTTTTCTTCTTTCCCTAAAGATAGTTTTGGTTGTTAAGTTACAATGGCACTTTGAAATCAAGAACATGTATGGTATTTGGTTGATCAGACTTTTTGAGGCACCACATATCTATGGGGAAATTCATTGGTAACTAGTACTAATGTCTGGGGGGTTAGAATTTCCGGTACATCTTTCTTGGGTGTGCCTTTGTACTTTGGTTCTTATGAATATGCTTGAAGTTTTCTCAAGAAATATGCTTGAAGTTTTCTCAAGAAACAGCAGCTCAGTTTTATTTTTTTATCATCTGTTGTTCAGTTCAGTACACTTTAGTATATGCAGGATGATAGTACGAGTTTGAAGCTAGAATTATTTTCTGGACACAATATTTGGTTAGTAGATTTGAAATAGGCCTTTCCAGCTGTTGTGTGGCCTCAAACCTTAAAAGAAAAGCCCGTATTGAGTTGGTGAATTTCCTATTAATAAATACAAACATAATCACTGGTCCCTAAAAGATGTGAATTTGTCTAACTTGAACTGGTAATGACTGCCTTAAAATGTTGAACACGAGGTTGCTGTCTATATTCCTCCTGTTGGTTTAACAAGATAATGGCTGATTCTCTTCAGTCTATTCAGATTGCTTGTTGATGATTCTTGTGTTTTATCTTGCAGAGGACTCCCCTGCCTAATTCCCTAATTGTCCTTGGTTCCACTGTGTTTTGACTTTATATCTGCACCCTGTTCCTCTCCAGGATTTTTTTTTCTTTGTACTGTCTACTTTCTTGTGTTCCCTATTTCCTTGAGAAGCTTTTTTGTATCGATTCTTTTGCCACCAGCAATACATTTGTTACTATTCAAAAAGAAAAACACCTGTCTAATTGGAAATATTCATGTGGTATGATGGTATCCAATCTGTCCCATTTTTAAAAGAAAAACTATGACATAAATTGTCAATTTGAAGGTGCCATTCTATTA